>JBCFYV010000935.1:17044809-17144602 GCA_039000515.1 Timema cristinae
TCAGAACCACGGAGCAACGTAAATAGGGAGTTTCATAGTCCGTTTATATTGAGACAAAGATTACCTCTCGTGGTCAGCCGTCTTTTGGCCCTGAATGCACGATTCACTTTTTATTCTCTTAGCTAGAAAAATTACTAAATATACTTTCACATATTGAATCTATAAGTCATGTGATCTGCAGCTGTCACTCTTGATAGATAATATCACTACCTATAAAATACTAGGTCTACAAATAAGATTATATTTACAGTTTTGTCCTTAAAAATAAATATGTTTGTATTTTCTAAAAGTTTCTTCCTATGAATTCAGACTGTAGTAGTGACTCTTTTTTTTTATCGATGGTTGTTTTCTTTTCTTTTTACCCACCATATCCTATTACCCATCCAGGCTAAACACATTTTAACTACGCTAATGGCTTAGGGGCGAGGAAGGTAGAAAGTAGGAAATGTGCCCGTATTTGTACGAATATATATAAAACCTAATGATAACCCTCCGGGTTTCAAACTTTGTCCTCTCCACTACTGGCAAACCAGACTACACAAGACTGACGCCTTTGTCTGGTTACCTGTTGGTGCGGGCCAGTGTGTTTTTATCCAAGTAATATTACTTTTAAAGCTGCCTCACGTTTAGGGCCTACGATAATCTTGGTGTTTCACGGAGAATGGTAAAGCAACTCTAGAAACAACTTCCTGTCATCCGCATCTTAATTCTATCCTTAAACTGTGGTAAAAGGCCAAAGTTGTCGTGAATCACAGCCGCCGCTTCTTTAGCAATGGGGCCGTTGGTATTGTCGTGGTGCTTTAAGTCCGTCCGTCTCTTCTACATATTCAACAACAACCACCAATCGACATATTCCTGCCGGGGATCACACGTGGCACTCGAATATTCGTACATAGCAGACTCCTTTTGTTCTTTGGGTTTGCTCTCTTGATCCCGGGCCGTTCTAATCCCTGCTTATATCTCCCCTATTCGGGTTTGAGCACGTAACCTTTGGGGACGTCGTTGAGATGGGAGCTATTGGAGCTTGCACATTCTCTGAAGGTTCTTCCATAAGGTAATCCTACGTAATAAAACACTATCTCAAATTACGGATAGATTTTAGCTTAGCCAGAACCCCAGAATAATTTTGATTCTATGAGTACTTTATATCACACTGTGTACTTATGATGCAATGGCGTACCCCCCAGGCGTAAGGGAAGGATTTCAGGAAGCACGCGATGGGATGTACCAGTTTTATTATTAATGATATTACTTATTATTATTATTAATCATCATTAATAATAATTATATATATATGCATACATATAAGTTAGTTTAATGAACAATTAATGCATATATTGACATGATTTCATATACTTCCCTCTGTCATGGCTTTATTTAGCGTATCACTAAAACTCGATAGACATATTTTAGAACAACCGTTCACTTTAAGACATAGCAGGTATTTTAAATGAAGAGTTAAAAGTGGTACATAGTTAGGCCATGTCCTCAAAGGCGTGTATGACTTGGAAACATGAGTACATTATCTATATATGATATACAATAATATGCTAAGCTAACCTCTATGCTGCTACATAGTGGCGGTGCAAACGTTTAGAAATCTTGCATTATTTAATAAGTGGGTTGATATTTTTAAATATAGTTTTCAATCAAATTTAGGTGAAAGTTATTAGCAGGTTTCTGACCTATTAAAAGATTTAAATTTCGAATTTAAAGTTTTTTTAATGACACGACGATCTACGTGAAAATGTGTGCTTCTAAGATTAAAGAAAAAGGTTAGAAACTTAGATAGATCTAGCCTTTCTCTATCAAATAAAGTATTTTTTTTTAATAGGGTAGCAACGTAAAATTTTAAGATAAGATGGGCTTGTTTTATAGGGTTTTGTGTAAGTTATCGCACATTTTAAAAAAAACACTTACTACTTAACATTTAATCTTTCTAACTTGTCAGAACTTTCGCCTTCATTTTGGTGAAAACAATATTAAAAAGTATTATACCACTTAATACATAGTCCGGGGTTTCTAATCGTCTGCAACGCTTCTAAGTGCTCACCCTTAAGGTTGGGTGTATGGGCAGCAAGAAAAGGTGGTTTTTTTTTGTTGCAGTTTTTATAACAAAACACTTTTTGATCAAATTAAGAATAAATAAATTATTTCTCTAGTATAAACAAAGTTCAATTCCCTTTACATGGTGACCTCGACAGTTGTTGAATATCTAACAAGGGTGTCCAGGAATTTAATGACAATCTTTCTCTTCATTTAAAAAGTTTGTCATCTAATGCGGCTATGCTCAAAACAGATATTCAACAATTTCATACTAAAATAATTTTTTTAATTATTTTGTAAAAAAAAAAAAACCCCAAGACTTTGCTATAAAAACTGCAAAAAACTTAACTTTTTCTTGCGTCCCCTACACTCCCATCTTAGAGGAAAACTTAGTTTTAGACAAACATATTACTTATGTATTTAAAAAAAACTAGATCGTGCTTATACCTTGCGTTTAGAGAAATTTAGTAACCCAGTTAGTGTTGACTATTAACTTCAACTAATGATAAAAGAAGTTCTAAACAAAATTGCCCCGTTGTTATCTGTTTCCGTTTAAGCTTGGTCATCTTTTGTGGACAGTAATATTACCGATGGACAAAACTGTTAGCGAGAAGGCCTATTTCCCACGGGTACACATGCACCTAACATACCAGAAATGGACTACAAGTGTAACAGAACAATCCTAAGCCACACGTATTCATCTAACGTGTACTTTCTAACATCGTGGCTACAGATGCTTACGATCCAGTAACTAGTATAGATCAATTGTTGGTGCACACGTCTTTTTAGTATCTATAGAATATACACTTTTTTATTACATTATTTGATATAAAAATGAGGAAAAACTAAAATTGGGAAGATTTTTCGAGCCGGTGCAATACTTAATATTTTTAACCAAATATATATCATGATACTAAATACATATATTACAAATAACATTAAAAGCGGTCAAAGACACCTTAAGGGATCCCTTAAGCTACTAAATATGAGTTAATTGTAGACTAATGTAAGTCAATTAAATATCTTGGCAACAAACTTTAATACAAGAGGGAAAAAAAAACTTACATTTGTAGATTGCCTCAATGCTAGTACTACCTTTTTTAATCTCACGACCTCAACAAATTGGTAAACTGTACATTAAAAGTGCTTAATTTCGTAAATTTTAGTTTTTAGAGTTGGAAAAAGTAAAAACCTTTTCATGAAAACCATGTGTTTTGTGATAACTTCATAGCGTCAGCCAGCCATCTAGTTATACCGACCGAGCGGCCGCCGTCAACTGGCAAAAATAGTGCTAACTTCCACAGATTGATGGTTTCATAGGGTCAGAACAACTAACCCTTCGGGCGATAAGCTCAGTTTTCTAGACCGGAGCTGCTTTTTTCCCATTCAGGTAGCTTCTCATTTGTCCTCATGAGGTTGCGTTTTAGTTCCAAACCCACTGCTCATAAATAAATAATCTCTAAGTGCCAGGGATCAAACCCAGGATGTCTGGATCTGTAGCCATGCTTTGCGATAACATAATAATTAAAACGTTATTTCCGTGTCATTTTCGGGTTGACCAAAATGTCCGGCTTTCCTCACTGGGTCCGGTGCATGCCTACTCTGGACGGAGGAGAGCGAGACAGTCCCAGTTGACCCTGCAGACAATTTACAAGATTGATTCAAGGGATGTATTCCTGCATGACCCATGGAAGAATTTCCCGCGGTCGGTCAGGGGAGTTACGAAAAACTACTTATGAACAAGTTAATTTGTTTAGAGAGTTTTGTTTTAAGGTGTTGGTGGTCTGGGTAGTGCTTTTGACCGCAGACTACCACCAACATTTCCCCCTACCTCTTGCAATACACCTTACCTCCCACGGTAGATTGGAAAATGTTAGCCTAACCTAACCTAACCTAACCCCCCTCTCACTAAGAACTAATTGTACCTCGGACATACTTTACGGAGTAGCTAACGTTCAGCCGGATGGCATATATTTAACTAAAGTCTGCTGAAGATTTATTGTTTTAATTTACCATTCATTTTCTAATAAGAAATGCCCAATCCACATCTATCCATATTTTATCAAAAATAGGTGTTCAATTTAAATATGAATATAATAACATTATAAATAATATTATTTTAATAATGTGCCTAGACTCGCACCGTGGTCTGGGTTTGCCAGTGGTTCAGGGATTGGATCCCGGTAATGTGAATTTAGAGTGGTAATGATTTCTTACTCTATTCTATTTTACTCATCCCTACTAAATTAGTATAGTTAAATGCTTGTAATGCGGACGTGCGGTGATACGTGGAGCAAAATAAAAATAAAGGGTTTTAGTAGATATACTTTGTATACCCAATTAATTTTAATGGTAAATAGTATACTATTAGACATCATATGATATCATTAATAATTTGATAATATTACTGTTGTATAATAATACAATAAATAATAGTTTCTAAGCAATTTAGCCCCATATATTATGTAATTATTCACATTCAACTCGCCCTATAATTGAAACATTTATCAAACCATTTATAATTTGTTTACAATCCAGGCGATCAATCAGTGAAACAATAATGTTTTCACCTCAGCTATGTTCCCTACAACAAGTATTTAAGTGACTGCTAACAATACAACGTGCTTGCTATTGGCCTGGTTAGTTAGGCTTATGTTAGGTTTAAGAAGTATACTGGCACCACGCAATCATCATTATCATCAGACATTACATAATCTCTTCGGGTTGAAGTAACACGTCTACATGGTGTCCACATATCCACCACTACCAGCAGAAGACTAGGATGACTCGCTAAAAAGCCTGGTGGCATACGGTTAAATAAACTGTATTCATAACATGGATACTAATTTATGCAAAACAGTTTTACATAATTATTAATACAAATACATTAAAGCTTGTGTAATACATCTGTTTGCAAAGTAATTGTTTATTCTTTTCTGCTTTAACGTATTATTGACTTTTTTTCTTTGCATAGAACCGTGCACGGATAACCCACAACCCGGATGAACTGAGCATGGATAATTGGAAGTTTACTGTACTTTACTATTATGAACAAAACCTGGACAAATACATTCTCTTATTTTGGTATTCACAGATATGACATTTCTACCGAAATATTTTCATCTCCAATTTCCGTTGTTTGTTTAGATTTTATTTCCAGTATTATCATCAATAAAAATAATAACTTTTAGCGGTATCCAAATTTTGAAACTTTTCTGGTGGAGGACCACTCCAAATCGTTTGGAGAGGTACTTAATATCAGTACATTAGAGAAAAATTCTCTAAATTTCTAGTGGTGAGTGCTACCACTGGAAACAATGTTGAAAACTAAGTAAAATATATTTTAAACACCATACCATCATTATTACCACTGGCAAGTTCTTAAAAATAAGAGAAAATGCTATTTAAAAAACAAACAAACATGGAACAACCAATTTATTGAATAGACATGCGCTCTGGGGACTCTTGTCAATCACAAAGTTAAACACATAATAAACGTTTACACAAACTATTGTGGATACAAGAGCCAGTGGAATGCGCATGCGCAACATCTCGTAATGTCCATTGAAAGTGCGGGAAAGTACCACTTGGAGCGTGACTAGGCCTATGTACGGCTACAGGTGTGACAGAGCACAAAAAGCCATTTCCTCCACTGCTGCACCTCACTTTATTTCCAGGGTAGAGGGTGGATTTAAATTATTACCTCCTCACTAGCTATTAATTCCTATTCATTTTAATTTCTCTAGTTAAAAAGAATAAATTGACCATTCTTTATTCATTCATTACCATTCTTATTATGTTTTGGTCTGAGTTTAGCCTTGTCCTTTTTTTTTTATTTACCAATAAAAATAAGCTTTATCGGGGGAATAAAATATTGAATGGTTAAGTTTAAAATTTCGGGGGAAGGGCGTGCTTTACGCTCTAGGTGTGTGCTAGCACTTTCTAAAAGGTCACTCCACGCCACTAGATTTGGCAACAAGACTACCTATATACTATAGTTTATTTTGAGAACATATAAATTGTATAGTAATGTTTGGTCAAACCAGTACCCGGAAATATATTGTGGTACTCACTTCTCTTTGCTAAGGCCAGGATTAATCCCATCTCACGGCCGATTAAACGGGATATTAGGTACAAGATTACGCTTGAACCAGAAAACATAGCGTTTAGTAAATTGGGATCATTTTAATGTTTTTTTTATTTTAAATAATTATTTTTCAATTTTGTTGTATTTTTATAAATAGTGAAACGGTTTCAATGGTCGCAATTCAACCTTTTTTTAGAATACATAAATAAAATCACACCATTATGTGGCGTTTGAGCTGTATAAACTACCTAGTGGGTTGCCACGGGCTCTTAAACTCTTTACATTCTTGAAATTACACGTAAACTGCACTGACTTTATATCAGTAACAACCCTGCTCTTGTCATTGCAGCCCCCCCCCCCTCCCCCTAAACAACGATTGGGACGTGGACAAAAGTATTGTTCTCTCTAGCCTAGTTTGTCACTGACAGAGACGTTGGGTTTGAATTCCAGCTGGGTTTTCTTTAGTATTATTTCATAAACTTTTACACTCTCCTTCAACACAAATCAAGTTAAATTTCTTCAAAATTATCTTTTCCTTCTCCTTACCCCATTAATATAAATATACGGATAGCCCAGACGGGTAGTAATAATATCTAGCACCGCGTCTTACTACCCGTTCGGGTTATACGCTTTAAGTACTAATTACGCTAATTGATTAGGAATTGGGAAGGTTGAATTAGAGGAAGTGAACCCGCATTTGTGTGGAGGGAGAGTGGAAAACCATTTAGGAAAAACCACCCCCAGTTCACCTGACCGAGATTCGAACCTCGATCTCCCCGTCCTCAGCAGTCGAGCTAAACACGACAAGCGCGTTAGCCAACTACGCCACCGAGGCGGGTCAGATGGGTAGTGAAAGGATATGCATAAAAAAAAAACTACACACCACTTGAGAGTGCTACCACCTGAGATCAAACCAGTGTCTTCTAGACGTTGTCTTGTTCTCACTACCTTTGAGCAGAACACGGATTTGATTTAATAATTGATAGTTTTTTTATATCGTATATGATTGGGAGGGACATAAGATCCAAGTTTGGTCAACTTATGTGTAGTACGAGCCCTTAGGGTGGCACAGAACGTTGTCCAGGGTACACTCACTAATGGATGTTGTCTACAAGTACCCGCAATTAAATGATATGATCGTACTTATGAAGTTGTGGAGCGGGCGGGAGTCTTAACCTAACTTAAGCCTAGCTAATCAGACCCTGGTGGTCGTTGGAGTCATTGCCCTTAAGGAAAAAACAGCCACGGTACCAGCAAGGAATCTAACTCGGGACCTCTAGATCAGTAGCTAGATGCACTGACCACTCTACCACGGGGACGATGACAATTGATAGTGTACAGGCTGTTAAGGACTTACCTGGTTAATCCAAGGGGAAACAAATGCAAAGAATAGGCTTACTAATTTTAACTGAATGCTCCAACATTAGTTTTTAGTTAGTATGTAAAAACCACACAGTGGAAGAAAGTACACCCTTATTGCACTAGATCTAGAACCGAAACCCGACCTGTAAGCGCGCCGGTTCACACTATACAGTTTTGAAAGTGAGATGTGTTTCAGACGTTCGGAAATCTTGCATTATTCATGGAGTCGTTTGTTATTTCGAACTTTAGTCCACGACATCTTTGAGGTGAAAGGTATCAACATGTCTGTAGGATTAAATAATGTACTTTTCAAGTTTTATAACTAAAAAAATTGTTTATAATGGTAATACTAGTTCATTTTCAACGACGTTTCACGTGAAATGTCACAGCTTCAATATACAATTAAAGGGTAAGAAACAAATCTAGCCAATTCCTCAAACAAATATTCATTTTTAAAGAGACAACAGAATATTTCAAGGCGGTTACATATTGTTTTAGGGGTTTAGAAGTTTCTTAACTACCATTTTAACAAGAAACATCCCAGTGTTAGTATATCTCCCTTATAGTACGTGAGATCCTTGTTTCAAACTTCATGCGGCAGTGTCTTGAGTGCTGCAATGTCAGATGTCGGCAGATGGCCCCAATGCACTGCTGTAATATCCACCACCGACCTGTTTTCTTTCAACCCTGTCAGCACAGCTGCTCTCTCGTGAGGTCGAGATGAATACACACACATACCTCCTTCATCACTTCAACACTGGATGTGTACAATTGGTCTCGAGCTGATTCATCACCGACGAGCCAGTGTGGTGCTATAATAAATAGTAAATACAAGACGACACTTACCTAAAATCGAATATAATGGTCCAGTTTCACGCATGAAACTGGTCCATTCCATTCTGGTCTAGGTAGGTGTCGTCTTGTATTTAGTATAGCACCACACTTGAAATTGGCGTACTAATCTATGAAACTGGCCGTTGGTCTATTGTGGTGAAAATCTCAACTATTATGACTAAATAAATATGAAAAATAGTTTATATTATAATATATCTTCGAGTGCTAGAATTAAAATGTATGCATTAAAAAAAGATTATAGATAATTGTTTACTCTAATTTTAATGATAAGAAATCAAATGGCTTGTCACCAACGCTTTATTAAGAAACCGTCTCTCTTATTCAACATTAAAGCGCCCGTGGTTTAACTCCCAGAAGGGTCGGACATGTTTTATCATGGTGGTATTTGTTTGGTTCCCTTTCGCTAAGGGGTAAATTGACGATTCATTAAGCCGATTGCCGTGTTTGCCTGATAAATAATTTAAGATGACCCTCTAATAATCGCATTGGTATAGTGTCATTAGGTTAAATTATTATTAAGGAAAATAAAATAATTAGGATAAAATTATCGGACATACATTTCTTTCTGGTAAATTTACACTGATTTTTTGCTTAATATTGCTGTAGCTAGTTCCAAGATCATTTGTAATACAATCTAGATTCTTTGTTAATGAATTTAGATTCCAATCTAAAGAACTTGAAGTTTTAAAAGAGTCGGCTTGTATTAATTGTTTTGCAAACGGGATTGTGTCAGGACTTTATGTTTAGTTCACTGTATTTGCATTTGGCCGACCTAGGAAAACCCGAGTATTGGATTAAATATTCAAACTCAGAGCGGTAGCAGAATCCATCTCATTATTTACAGTGTTTCCTAAGAAAAATGAAATTATTGAGCCATATTCCCTACCGCAAACTTACTGTACAAACTTCGTGATGTTGAACCGTTTGTTTATTTAAAGAAAATGTCGAGAAAAAATAACTGCTTGTGTTACCCATTAAAATATTTGTTTTTGTTTGTTGTGTCACTAATAAAAATAAACCCAGAAGAAGTCACCAATAAATAAATTTGAGTTTCACGTTAATACTATATAATCCTAGACATGCAAAATAAGTTTCCAAAAAGATTGTTAGCAAAATAAAAAAATATTTTTATTTGTTAGCATTTATTTTAGTTGAAGAGGGGAATAAAATAACTTTATTGAAATAACTGTTGGATTATAACGAAACTACGTTTGCACAAGACTTTTTAAAACAATATATTTATAGTAAATTTATTAATTTAAATTACAATTTGGTTTTCTTTAGGGAAAGAAAGATGTAAAATTATGGTTAGACGTATATAAACTTCAATTTTAAAAATAAACAAATTAATTTAGGAGAATGCTGCACCGTTGGGGGGTGGACTAAGATTTCAGTCCCGTCTTTATTGGTTTGCCGCGGACAAGTAGCTCGGATAAGTTAAGGGTGGATTTTCTTTATTGGTCTCCCACTTTCCTTCCACGCAAATGTGAGTACAATTTCTCTAAACTCTACCTTCCTCATCCTTACCTCATTAGTGTAAATAAGCGGGTAGAATGATGCGTAGTACAAATTTAGGAGGACATATTCAGTTGAATCGATTTCTGAAGAAAAAGATTCAGTCATTGACTTTTGTTAGACTGAGGCCCTTTCTTCATCGAGCGACTCAATTGTTATTTAATGTAATATTTTTTTTTTGCAACTGAGAAATAAAAATGGAATAAATTGACTTAGAATGTAGAAAACAAATCCCAAAAAATCAGAAAGAGGATAGTTTAATTCGTTATTTTCTGTTGTGATATCTTTGTAAGGCACTTACGTGCATCAGCCCTAAGCCTTTAGCCCCAAGTTCCCTTTCAACATTCCTATACCAAATAGGATAAGCTGTATGGAGCATTTTATATGAGTATGGCACATTTCGGGATCAACTCATCTTCATTCCAATTCTATTTAGTATTCCGGGAGATCGATCGAAGCATTTGACTAGACTGGTTCGTACAGCTTAGCTCACACTGTTGAACTTTTGTCTACTTATATAAAGGTAGACTTAGTAGTTTTGATATCCGATGACGGCCAAAAAGAAAGTACTAGGAAATATAGTCTTGTTTCCTTTTCAATAAATTACAAACTATTAGTCTTGGCTTGTCCTGGAAAATAGTTCTAATACTGCAGCCTCATGGGTATCCTTGATTAATTTTAACAATTAAGTTCAATCAATTTCGGAATGAACATATAAAATATCTAAACAAAAATAGTTTTTATTTATTAATTATTGTTGTTTCAGAAATACATTTTGACTCTTGTATACAATTTAGTTTCATAAAACAACAACGATGGTTATTTTAATTAATTTAATTTAGAGATCTAAGTAAATGTATTTGAAGCTGTGTCTAGGAAGAAGGGTTAAGACACTAAACCAATATTGGCTTAGAGCACTCCTCAGCTATCAGTGTTATTACACAATATTGGCTTAGAGCACTCCTCCAGCTACTCAGTGTTATTACACAATATATTGGCTTAGAGCATTCCTCCAGCTTTCAGTGTTATTCCACAATATTGGCTTAGAGCACTCCTCCAGCTTTCAGTGTTATTACACAATATTGGCTTAGAGCACTCCTCCAGCTATCAGTGTTATTACACAATATTGGCTTAGAGCATTCCTCCAGCTTTCAGTGTTATTCCACAATATTGGCTTAGAGCATTCCTCCAGCTATCAGTGTTATTACACAATATTGGCTTAGAGCACTCCTCCACTTTTCAGTGTTATTACACAATATTGGCTTAGAGCATTCCTCCAGCTTTTCAGTGTTATTCCACAATATTGGCTTAGAGCATTCCTCCAGCTATCAATGTTATTACACAATATTGGCTTAGAGCACTCCTCCAGCTATCAGTGTTATTAACACAATATTAGCTTAGAGCATTCCTCCAGCTATCAGTGTTATTACACAATATTGGGTTAGAGCACTCCTCCTGCTATCAGTGTTATTACACAATATTGGCTTAGAGCACTCCTCCAGCTATCAGTGTTATTAACAATATTGGCTTAGAGCATTCCTCCAGCTTTCAGTGTTATTCCACAATATTGGCTTAGAGCACTCCTCCAGCTATCAGTGTTATTACACAATATTAGCTTAGAGCATTCCTCCAGCTATCAGTGTTATTCCACAATATTGGCTTAAGCACTCCTCCAGCTATCAGTGTTATTACACAATATTGGCTTAGAGCACTCCTACCGCTATCAGTGTTATTACACAATATTGGCTTAGAGCACTCCTCCAGCTATCAGTGTTATTACACAATATTGCTTAGAGCATTCCTCCAGCTTCAGTGTTATTCCACAATATTGGCTTAGAGCAATTCCTCCAGCTATCAGTGTTATTACACAATATTGGCTTAGAGCATTCCTCAGCTTTCAGTGTTATTCCACAATATTGGCTTAGAGCACTCCTCCAGCTATCGTGTTATCACACAATATTGGCTTAGAGCACTCCTCCAGCTATCTGTGTTATTACACAATATTGGCTTAGAGCACTCCTCCAGCTATCAGTGTTATTACACAATATTGGCTTAGAGCACTCCTCCAGCTATCAGTGTTATTACACAATATTGGCTTAGAGCACTCCTCCAGCTATCAGTGTTATTACAACAATATTGGCTAAGAGCACTCCTCCAGCTATCAGTGTTATTACACAATATGGCTTAGAGCATTCCTCCAGCTTTCAGTGTTATTACACAATATTGGTTTAGAGCACTCCTCCAGCTATCAGTGTTATCACAAAATATTGGCTTAGAGCACTCCTCCAGCTATCAGTGTTATTACACAATATTGACTTAGAGCACTCCTCCAGCTATCAGTGTTATTACACAATATTGGCTTAGAGCACTCCTCCAGCTATCAGTGTTATTACACAATATTGGCTTAGAGCATTCCTCCAGCTTTCAGTGTTATTACACAATATTGGTTTAGAGCACTCCTCCAACTATCAGTGTTATCACAAAATATTGGCTTAGAGCACTCCTCCAGCTATCAGTGTTATTACACAATATTGACTTAGAGCACTCCTCCAGCTATCAGTGTTATTACACAATATTGGCTTAGAGCACTCCTCCAGCTATCAGTGTTATTACACAATATTGGCTTAGAGCATTCCTCCAGCTTTCAGTGTTATTACACAATATTGGCTTAGAGCACTCCTCCAGCTATCAGTGTTATCACACAATATTGGCTTAGAGCATTCCTCCAGCTTTCAGTGTTATCACACAATATTGGCTTGGAGCATTCCTCCAGCTTTCAGTGTTATTACACAATATTGGCTTAGAGCACTCCTCCAGCTATCAGTGTTATTACACAATATTGGCTTAGAGCATTCCTCCAGCTTTCAGTGTTATTACACAATATTGGTTTAGAGCACTCCTCCAGCTATCAGTGTTATCACACAATATTGGCTTAGAGCACTCCTCCAGCTATCAGTGTTATTACACAATATTGGCTTAGAGCACTCCTCCAGCTATCAGTGTTATTACACAATATTGGCTTAGAGCACTCCTCCAGCTATCAGTGTTATTACACAATATTGGCTTAGAGCACTCCTCCAGCTATCAGTGTTATTACACAATATTGGCTTAGAGCACTCCTCCAGCTATCAGTGTTATTACACAATATTGGCTTAGAGCACTCCTCCAGCTATCAGTGTTATTACACAATATTGGCTTAGAGCACTCCTCCAGCTATCAGTGTTATTACACAATATTGGCTTAGAGCACTACTCCAGCTATCAGCGTTATTACACAAATCCAAAACACACATTTCTCGTTATCTACCCCAAGGCTCGATAAGGTCTTCTTGTTAACCAATTGTGTATAAACACGCTTAGGTGGCCGTGCGGTCTAACGCGCTACTCTTGTGTTGGACTAGACTGCTGAAGACGAGGAGATCGGGGTTGGATCCCGGTCGCGTGCACTGAGGATGGTTTTCCCTAAATGGTTTTCCACTCTCCCTCTATGCAAATATACGTCAGAATAATTGAAATGGGTAGGTATGTAGAGAACACTATCGTGTTATGTAAAACGCTCAATGTTTGAATTCATGTTAATAACACATTTCCCACGAGATACTGACTCTTGTGCTTGAAATGTTGTGTTACGTGCCTACTTACTACATTGGAGGACGAGTTCTGTTGACACTCCGTGGATGGCTGTTAACAAGCTCTCTCTCTCTGTGAGCGTGCTAGCTGCCACGCTCATTTTCACCTTCACGGCTAACAATACTAATGACTAATAATATTTTCTACCTTAGGGATAATAGACGAGGATTTTCTCTTCAGGCGAACCTTTTAGCTAGTAAACACATTGTTTTGTTTGATACTTGTGATAAAAGGTTTTGGTTTAAAGAGTTGTGCTTTTAAGCAAAATTTTACCAACCTATTTTTCTTCCAAATTTTAGTTTTTCTCAAAAAAATAAAAATATATAAGTATATATATATATATATATATATATATATATATATATATATATTATGAGAAACATTCCCTAGATATATATTTCTAACATAATTGCAAAAACAATTTTATAAAGATTTCCACGTTTCAAAAATTACTCATCAGTAAATTAGTATTATAGTGTAATCAGTCAAGGTAAGTCTATAGTGGTCATACTATGCTATAGCTTGTAAATCAGGACCATGATGAACTCACTCATGAAGGTAAGTCTATAGTGGTGATACTATGCTATAGCTTGTAAATCAGGACCATGATGAACTCACTCATGAAGGTAAGTCTATAGTGGTCATACTATGCTATAGCTTGTAAATCAGGACCATGATGAACTCACTCATGAAGGTAAGTCTGTCACTGTAAATGGAGCGCAGGTTAGTAGAGTTTGATTGTGGACTTCTGGCAAAGTAGTCCGGAATGATTTGGCCAGATTTCGGGTGGGTGGGCCCCACATATTTTCTTGCCCTTGGAAAGGGAAGATACAGTTTTAAAAAAGCAGCTTTCAGCGAAACAAGCCTCATACCATGTTGTTCTCGATTTAATTTCTTATACATGATATTCAACATGCTCTCTATGAACCAACTTATATGTACACGATTTACAGCACTCACCTCCCGGCAGCCAATTAATCACTGGGAGAAATAAGACGCCAATTTCACTGATGATACAATTTTAAGGACATGACGGAACTCGAACCCTTGCTTAGTTTAGTAAGCAGACGTGTTACTGAGGGCGATAAGGAGTCGGACTTGTGGTGTTTTCAATAGTGCGTTGTTACTATTTTTGTTTCACGAGGTCTTGTTTTTCGATCCTTGACACAATTTGGGAGGATATTATCTTCGTTCATTGGGCGGTTGTGCTGCGATCTCTTTTAAACAACCTTGTAATGAAACGGCTCTGTAGGTCGGAATTTGTTGCCTAGCATTGGAATGAGTGACTACTTAAAATACAACTACATAGTGACAGTGGAACTGGCAGGGGGACATTGCCCCCTGGAGAGAATTAGGATTAAATTTACATCTTCCCCTAGGTATAGGGCTATTTCAAATCTTCTGATACTATCGAATATAAAACTGAAAGATGGCCTTAAATTAAACTCCAAATTAATTCTAAATGCATTACATTTAAAAAAAAAAATGCTAGATAAGATCACCACCAATAGCTTTTAGGTATACACAATTTTCATACTTTTATCGTGGAAGGGGGAAGGGGATGGTAAGTCCCTAAACGTTTGTTTTGCCTTCCCTTACCCCACCTTCCCTACACAAATAAGGCTCCGTCGCCACTGCAACCACAAGACAATTTCTCTCTCTCTCTCTCATATAAAAGGGATGTCAAACTTGATTTATCAATACCTTCGATTCTTACTTGTATCATAAGAATCGAGAGTCGATCTTATTATCACGATTCTCGATAACTACATTATTAGCGCTTAGAGCGAAATAAGTGAAATTTCTGGTATCCAAACGAAAGAAAAACGTTCAAAATTGTGTTTCATTGTGGCCAAAATAAGTTTTTTTTTAAGTTCGACTTGAGTACCGGCAAATTGTAAGCGTATTAATCATGATCTTCGTGTTGTAGTGATCTTTCGCAGATCATACCTGGCGGTTTTGTTAGTTATTTTAATATATATACTTTTTAGCGTATTTTAAAAACACATTTTAAAACAACATATAAACAATTAATAATTATTGATTATATTTTGCATTACATTTAATTTCGGGTTGAACACATGGAAAAATGTTGAAATTGTTCTAAGTCGAATAATCAGAAACGAAACTTGAAAAATCGTGGTTGGATTTATAGAATCCGGAATGAAAGAATTATAAATCGTGACATTACTAACAAAACAACAATAAATAATCGGGATTCTTAAATAATCTGATGAATAAACTAAAAAAAAAAAGTCACGTGATGCCACTGCTCAACATTCAGGTGGGCACTTGTCGCTACTAGCACGAGTATGGAAGTGTCTGCTGCTACGAGAAAGCAACCAACTACACTCAGTCACTGTTTCCGCAATTAATTCAGTACTGAATCCAGGAGAAGTTAGCTATTGCCGTGTGCGTGGTGACAATTATGACGACTATCGGCAAAACAAGTAACTATTTTATAAATGTGTGTGAAATTTGATAGTGAGGTTCATAGTTTTCAGCGATATTTAAGTACGAACGCTTGTGAAGAAGAGATACAATATGTTAAAGATTATATATATATATATATATTAAAAGAAAAGAGGTTTAAAGGAAGTAGATTTAACTATATATGTATTCATAGTTCTAACAATATGAAAGATTGTTTCAAATAATACAATTAACTTTTAATTATTATATGCAAAAACCATTTTGATAATACGCCTAGTTTTGTTGGTAATATAAACTTTTAACAAAACACGGATACAAACAATGAACGTGTGAGAATGCGTCAAACACTCTTCGGCGGTTGAATGGTCTAAGGCGTCACTCTAGCAATAAATTGGACTGACGATGATGGGGAGATTCGGGTTTGATCCCGGTCGAGCTTACTGAGGGTATTTTTTACTAAATAATTTTCTATTCTTCCTTTACGCAAATTTGGGTACACTTATTCTAGATTAAACCTTCCTCATCTATAACATATTATCGTTAATTAGTACAAATTTGTATAACCCGAGCGAGAAATATGATGTGGTTATAAAAGAAAAGAAACGTATTGAATACAATATGGTAGCAGCTATTTAATGGCAGTGGTGGTAGCCATGATTATTTCAATACAAGTTTCTATAGCTAAGTAATTATTTACGAAAGCATCGCCCGTGTTCATGGGGCAGCTATATAATAATGGGATAAGGACCTTTTAAAAAAGAGCTCTGCTGGTCAGGATCATAGGAGCGTAGTTGCTCTCTTTGAACTGGAATTCATTCTGACTTGAAGAGATCCCCGTGACTGTCGATTGAATAGATAACATTTATTTAGTCAATGCTTTCAGAGAGAGTCCGGAGAGAATACCCCATAGGGTAGCCCCTCGCCTTCCATCAGTCGTGACGAAACGATCGCCAGGAGGCCAGGGTCATTGGTAAAGGATATTTTTTTTGTTGCAAGTGAGTTTGGCATATTTCTTTCGTGTGAGTGCAGATTCATTATTACCTCCTTGTCGCCCTTTCATATCCATAAGTAGATTGTCTTAATCTTGTGTTAAATGTATACAGTGGCTACACGTGGACACATCACACACACACACACAAACATTACACACAAACACTACCACAAACACTACACACGCATACACATACAACATTACACATACTTTACACAAACATTACACAAAACACTACACACACAAACACTACACAAAACACTATACATACACTACACAAAACAATATACATACACTACACAAAACACTACACAAAACACTAAACATACACTACACAAAACAATATACATACACTACACAAAACAATATACATACACTACACAAAACACTACTCAAAACACTACACACACACAAACATTACACTAACACTACACACACACACACACACACACACACACACACACACACACACACACACACACACACACAACACACACACAAACACTACACTAAACACTACACACACACACAAACACTACACTAAACACTACACACACACACACTACACACACACACTGCACTGCACTACACACACACCAACACTGCTTTGCCATCAATATAATATCAAACGCGAGCTTCGAACGCGTCTTTTCTTCAGTTACTTAAAATATTTTCAACTCTCTTTTTCTTCACCCACTGCCTGTAAAAATATCCATGAGGAGTCTGACTTAAGCTGATATGGACACCCCTGATCCATCGGGTCCTTCCACTTCCGCCACCTACAACCCATTGCACTACCTACACCAGTTACCGACCACTTCCTGTGCTTCCATCGACACCAGCCTACACTCGCTCTTGAGGAGCTGTGGTCGGTTCGCTGGACAAAGAGCTTTAGCTGACAGTCGAAATATTTACTAGAAACAATAAGCCAAGTCATTCGTTTTGAAACTGTCACTTTTAACAGATCTGGCTGGTTTTAACAGCTGTAAGATACATCACATGGTGACTTTTTCCATGTTTTGTCTACAATACATCTACTATTTGTAAAGATGTGGGATGGAAAATTATCCCTGAATTTTTTCCTGTTGAGAAAATTTTCCGTTATTATTTTCTGGGAAAACTCGTAGCTATTTAATTGTAGACATATAATAGAGGTAGCCCAAGTTTAATTCCTCCTAAGGGCGTTAACTCTAGAAACATAATCAAATGAGTTACAATAAAGCAATAACAGAGATTCACACTCACGTATCGACTACAGCGCTTGGTGGTTTAATCTATCACGGTCTGCTCTTGACCAGATAAGTTAAATACAGCTATGTCAGATTTGTGGCCCCAACACATTTTACTATCTTGGTTGTAGATGTACACCATTAGGGAGTGTTAAACTTTGTCCCATTCAACTGCATCAAATCCAAAACAATCACAGCAGATGGACATTAAAAAAAAAGGTTGATAGAAACTGCAAACATTTCTGGGGAAAAAATAAAGGGTAATTTATAACATAGCAACTTCGATATATATAAAGAAAATTAAGTTGTCTTTAGTTAAAATGGTGGCAATATTTCAATGTGGCGTTTAAGGTCAAACTAGTTTGACACGCCTGTGTTAATACTAATACCTCTATATTACAATCAAACCTTAAATACATCCCCTAACGCTGGGAACCAATGAACTGAACATGTTAGTCTCTTAATCTCCATTATTTGTTAGGATCTAGTATTTTCCAACATATTTGGTTCCCCCCTCTCCTTTCCACTCGTCCCACAACACCCTATTTGTTGGTTTTAAGTGTGTTTGTAATAAGCTCTAGGGGCCACCTTCCTCAACTCTGAGACTTCACCTTATTTGTAGCTAACAGCTTCAGTGGCTGAATGATCTAAGGCGTCACTCTCGTACTAGACTGAGCTGCTGGTGATGGGACGATAGGAGTTCGAACCCCGCTCTGGTCTACTGAGATTTTTTTTTCTAAATGGTTTCCCACTTTACTTCCACATAAATACAGGATAATTTCCTATTAATTCTGCCTTACTCATCCTTATCCAAATAGCATAATTAATGTCTGCGTATAATCTTAACGGGCACTGTGACGTGTTCGGGGGTGAAGGGGGAAGTATTAGAAGTAGAGTTGTTTGTAATAATACCCATCTGGCATATACGAATTTTAACCACACCAATGAGGTTAGAATTAAGGAGGTAGAATTCACCAAAAATGTTCGTCATTTGAGCGAAGGAGAAGTAGGAAACCATTTAAGAAACATTACCCTTATTACAAACCTGCTGGTACTCGAACCCGGACCTCCTCGTCACTGGTAAACCAGCCTGGATGAGACTGACATTTGGTCCACGCGCCCATTAATGGGCTTCACGCCCCAACTCCCCACCCCCCTAGTGCTACGGCTTGGCTCAAACCCCGGTCTCCATTTTGGAATCAAGTACACTAAACATGTGGTCAACCGTCCTTGTGGCATAGTGGTCAGAGCTCCTGACTGCTGACTTAGAGGTTCCAGGTTTGATTCCTGGCTCATACCGGGAGGGGAATAACTCCCATGGTCACCAGGGTTTGGTTAACTAGGCTTCAGTTAGGTTTAAGTGTTTCCACCGGTTGCACACCCTCATACTCACTATCACCATCACCTCATCTCATCGGGACATGGAAAGAGCCTCCAAGGAAGGAATATACGATTAGTGCATTCGAGTGTCCTCTGGGCAACGGTAAGTAGTGGTTAAAAGGACAGTTTCAGCCCACTTTCTCCCATAAGGAGGATCACTTTCTCCCATAAGGAGGATCACTTTCTCCCATAAGGAGAATCACTTTCTCCCATAAGGAGGATCACTTTCTCTCATAAGGTTAACATTGATCCTCCTCATTGTAATGTTGGGTCACTTTCCCTCACATTGATCCTTCCCATAGACTCATAGAGCATTGTGTCACTTTTCTCATAAGAATAGCATTTATCAGTGGTGGATCAGGAAAACATAATTTGGAAGGGGAGAAGATGGAACGAGGGGTACAGACCAGGAGTTTCTAAAATAGTTACAACATTAATTTGATAAAACTTTTATAAATCACTAACATTTTATTATAATATTACTACGTATTGGGTGTTACTCGTTTAGCCGTCTATTAAAACGTTTCCCAGGAGGCACTGCGAGGAAGCGAGTAACGTCACCTCCTACCTATAACTATTTTTAACTAAACTATTTAATTTATATAAAGCTGTGTTGTTTCACCTGATGAAATCAGGATATGATATTCACAAGCACTCGAGCTTTTTATGTAATAAAATATTTAATACAAAGGTTAATACACTAAACTCCTTCTCAATATACCAACATACAAAATATAAAGGATGAAAAAAATTGTTTATGTCTCCATTGGTGAACACATTTGTCTTATTATGTAGTGACCGTATGCAAGAGTGTTGCATCCATTATCTAAAATATAGCGTTTGTCATCTCCGGGGGAAAGCTCAAGTTTATTCAAAGATATACCAATTGATGTTTCTCACTTCTTATCATAGACATATTGGCGTAGTGTAAGATCCCCTGCTTTAAACATTTTTTATAATTAGCATGTTTAATTTTCTTTTTGAGGGTTGTTTTGACACACCTTTACCTACATTTTTATCCTCAAGACTCTCCTTTTGAATGGGGTAAAGCTTCGGTCGAAGTCCCACAAACTCTCGAATACACTCCCCATTCATCTCATCCTTCATTTTACCCAGAGCTTTTTTATTGCACGCACTGTGTAAAAAATGTGTTTCTGAATAGTATGAAGTGTCAAATATGTCCATATTATCAAACATATCCACATACACATTTTTTGTTTTCAGCTCGTATCAGAGGGAGTCTGTGTCTGTGAATAAGAACTTTGCATTTTGTCCATATTTCCTCTTAACATAATTATAGTGAAAGTTATACATGATAACCTTTCTTATATCTAAGATTGCAAAGCCTGAATAGATAGGCTTATTCAAAAGTAGGCTTATTTTTCTCATGTGAATCCCAACTAACTCTTCCGTGAAGATCGTATAAGCAATAAATGCTAGTGAAGCAATACGCTTCTTCAACCTTTTTTCATTATTTAGTAATTGAACATTTACACGATGTCTTTGATTCTCCATAGACTTCCTGAATCCTGCATTGTTCATGAGTTTGAAAAAGTCCCTTTCAAATCCATTTAATGCATTTTTTCGTCGGGATGTATTAAAATCAATATATGGCTTCAACCAAGCACTCTGATTTAAAGTGAGGACTCTGTGTATCTTTTGAAGCTTCATACCCAAGGAAATATACAGTTTTAAATTACGGTAGTGTACCACATAATTTTGAACGTATATGACGTGTCAGGTTGGTAAGCTTGGTAAAAGATTTTGAACGGTTCTTACATGTGAAGACCATTTTAATCAGGCGTGTTGTATGAAAAGAAATAGATAAAATCTTAATGATATAGCATCTAGTATGAAAACAAATTGATCAAATCCTAATCATAGTTGACTTGACAGTAATTCACTATTACTCCTCTAGATGTGGAAGACGAAATTCACACCAGAGCAAACAACGAGGATTTGACGAAAGCCTTCGTATTCTGAGAAATTAATTAAAGCCCTTATATAAAATTATAAATACTATTTGTCTGCGAGTAACAAGATATGTGTGTGCACAATTATTTCCACCCCCTTTTCCCCCGTATTTGCTCTCGGCTGGATACCGATTTCTGAGAATGTTTAACTCTCTCCTTGACCACTTCTACATTAGCAGTTTATTATGCCTTTCTTAACAACATATCTCTGAGAGTGTTTTTTCATCCATGATGTACCTAAAAAATAAGTACAGCAATAGGCTAAATTTGGAGCCGGACCTCCGCTTGAAAGTTTCAACTGGACAACCAGACATAAGAAAGTTGTACCAAGCCATGCAGTCACACCCCTCTCACTGAAAAACTGTGGGATTCATAATATATCAGCTCCAGAATTACAATTTAAAAAATTTAGTTTAAAATATTGTGTTTATGTTTACTTTTTTTCTTTATTTTTGAACGAATCTGTGAAGAAAATGTATACAACTTTTTACAGTAAAATTATGTTTTTTTAACTGAACAGAACGATTCTCAAAAGAGATATTTAAAGGCTATAAAAGTAGGATTCTCTCCAATAGCTTTGTCACATTTGAAATATTTTGATTACAGATATTTTTTCCCAAAAGATTAAATTGATTAATAATCTACCAAGTGATATTTTTTAAAGCCTGTAATCTAGAATTTTTTTTTATCCTGGGGGTACATTCAACTTTCAGTTATCGCTAAGGGGTACAATCTAAAAAAGTTTGAGAACCGCTGTACTAGAGTATTCCTTGGAATTTAATTATGGACCTCTAAAATTGTAGTTGGCGTCTCTTACCACTTAGCCACTGAGAGAATTCATGGAGGGTGTAAATATAATTTCACTCATCAAAGTGTTTTTCTTTACTCTTTTATTTCTTATAGTAAAATTAAATATTATATTTAAATAAGCCTCCATGTATAAGTATAATAGTGAACAAAACTGTATCCCCCTCTCCTTTACACCGCCTTAAAATAATTCTGTACATTCCCCTGACCTTCCACATCCTGTTCAATTAATATAATATATGGTTTAATGTTGAGCCTACAAATACCAAGTCGGTGACCGGCGGTCTAGGGGTAAGGTGTCAGACTTCTATGCTGGCGGCCGGGGTTCAATCCTCGGTCACGGCACAGATTTATCTGATCACCAAACCCTTCCTTCACCTCTGACAAGACATCTTGTGAATGTGGGGAATGCCAGGCCTCCACCGTGGTTCGGATTCCACGTTAAACTGTAGGTCCTCCATTTCATCTCACAATCACCCTACCATTACACATTAGCGTAAGTGCGTATAACCCGAATGGGTAGTAAGACGCGGTGATAATAATAATAATAATAATAATAATACAAATACCAAACTGATTTGTCTAAAGGCAGCCAACCAAAATACAGGAGAGGAATATATCTATGGCGGACAGGGCTGTCCACACGTGTTGTGTGCCCCGAGTGTGACAGGACTCAAAACTGAGCGGGAATCGGGGCTCGAATGCTGAAAGACGTCACACTCGCAATAAACTGGACTCACGATGACAGGAACATCGGGGTTGGAGTCCCGGTTTGGTGTACTGACGGTGGTTTTCTACTCTTCCTTCGCGCAAATACGAGTACACTTCATTTAAATTCAACATTATTCATCACTAGCTTGATAGACTAATTAGTACATATGCTTATGACCTGAATGGTTAGTAAGACGTGGTCACTAAAAAAACTAACTGGATTCACCGAGGGTGTTTTATCTTTGTGTTTTTATTTTTCAGATAAGTTCTAGCTCGGTTCCTTTTATTTTATTCAAACCTTCCTTATAATCTTGTTGGACAGTTTGTAATTTGAGAAAATGACACCTTGACACGGGAATTGAACCCGGGACCCTTGGCTTAGCTCACCAATACTCTGTCAATGAGCTATCCAAGATTCGTCCCGTGCTCAGGTTTGGTTGTTGTGTTTACCAAAATTTTCACCAATCTTGTAAAAAAAAAGAAAAAAAAGGAAACAATTATATGGTATCTTGTAAAGTATAAACGCCCGTTCCAGATTATAAAAAACGTTTCAGAGTCAAGCTTAGTAAAGCCATAACCAAGCAAAATAAATGTTTATAAAAGTGAAAAAAAGAACAATCTTCAAAATCTGCGTATAATTAATAAAGCTCATTGCTACGTCGCGTAACCCTTAAAACCTTTCTCGTACCTCTGGCTACCACAGTTTACACCAATGTTTGGATTATAATAAAATAAGATTAGAGTAAACAACAGAAAAAAACATTTAACTAACTGTTAAAATGTATACTTTTGAAAAGTGACTGCTGTAGAACTCGTCCTTCAGTGCCTGTACCATTTTTCTACCGTTTAAGGTAGCAAGCCAACCTTATATTATTCCTCTATGGTACACTTTATAAGTTAGGGCCATAGTGTAATCCATCAAGGTAAGACTGCTACCATTCATGGTAAACAGAATATACTTAAACAAATAGGTTTAATAACGTTCCAAGTTCTTCTAATGACATTCCGACTTTGCACCGAACCTTTGATAATGTTTTGTTTAAGAGGAATGCAACCAAATTAACGTGGGAATTGGTTGGTAAGCCCTACAGTGATAAATTGCACGTGGAAACCCATCCCACAATGCACCCGGTCAGGATTCAAACTTTGATCTCTCAGTAAATTGCGAGCTTGACGCCTTAAAAAGCGTGACCACCAATTTGGGTGTAAATAATTTTTGAAACATTCTATACCATTTTAAAATAATCTTTACCTTGACTTTTTGATAACTGACATTACGTCATTTGTTTTTATTAGATGACATGGATTTTAAAAAAAAGCAAGGGCGTTTTTTAGAAATATGCTTTTACAAATCATACGCGAACAAAAAAAAATTGTTCGCAAATTATTTACGGCAATAGACAACTGTGGCTTTTTTTATTTTCATTTATAAATCTAGAACGTATAGTTATTGCTCTGAAAATCGTAAACAAATAATGTAATATGTAACTCAATAAGTTATCGAAAGATTGGGTATTGGTCGCTGCAAGTAGTTTATGGTACTTAATGTGTTCTTTGTCTCGTAGCGGAGTTGATGATACTGGAGCTATAGTCGCATCGGCATGGTAAGAACCTTAACTGTTAGTTCACAAATTTATTAAACATACAAACAATTTGGTCTATTAATACTTCTTGACATGTGTTCATTTGCCACTTTTGACATATTTTGGTGGAAATTTAGGGCAGCATTAAAATATCACATGGTAATCTTTTGAATTTTGTCATCTATTTATTCTCTCTTCCAATAGGTATCAAACTATCTTTAAAGTTCCTGTTCTGAAACGAACACTGGGCTCTTACTATACTAAAACAAAATTGTTTTAGACTGGCGAACTTTGACAAATGGTCACTGCGTTACCTTCTTACAAATGTCAAATTGACACCTGTCATTGAATGGCAGACTTTTAAAACTGTCATGTCGGTGTCAGTAAATGTCGGGCGCACTATATGTAAGTATCGTGCACGCACATGTGAGTACTGATCGTAGGTAGGTACTTTGAGACTACTTGTGATGAATAATTGATGAAGCAAGCGAGCGAGCGAGCCAGCCGCGCTGTTTCAGCTGTCACCTGTGTGCCAACCAAGCTTAGGTGCTCATTATCACTCTCTCGTCTATCAATTTGGTTTATTTATTATTCTTTCTACATGCATTTCATATATTCGTTTGTTTCTGTCATCTAACGGACTCATATAGTTTTTATTTTACATGTTTCAAGTTCACTATTTTATGTTTTTTTAACTCGTAAATTGCCATACGGCCTATCCGCATATTAACACTAGTGGGAAGTCATTTTCAATATTAATTGCAAATAACGTCTAATATTTCTAAATCTAATCAACTTTCTTACTGAAACAACACCATACACTTACATACTTGAACCTTTCTAACCCAAATTAACTAAGGTAAAACCCGCCTCGGTGGCGTAGTTGGCTAACGCGCTAGTCGTGTTGAGCTAGACTGCTGAGGATGGGGAGATCGAGGTTCGAACCTCAGTCGGGTGAACTAGGGGGGGGGTTCCTAAATGCTTTTCCACTCTCACTCCACGCAAATGCCGGTTCACTTCCTCTAAACTCAACCTTTCCAATTCCTAATCGATTAGCGTAATTAGTACTTTAGCGTATTACTCGAACGGGTAGTAAGACGCGGTGCTAAGAAAACCCAACCAAGGTAAATAAAAATAAAAAAATTAAAATCTGTGCTTAACTTAAAAAATAATCGTTAATATAGTTTGAAAATGCTTTTTACTATGTGTCTGTTTAGCTACATCAGCCAATGCTATTGTTTAGAGATAAAACATAAAATGGTACGGTACACCGCACATATTTTCTCCCTCTTTTATGTTAAACTAGACATTTAATAACAACTCGTAAGTTTTGGGAAATGAAATAATAGGTCTGTACATTTTTTTAGAAGCATTACACCTAATATAATAAATGAAGTAATATATACTGTTAATCTTTGTCCTCCAAAGAGCATAATAACCAAATTCATTTTCAAAGACCTGAATTAAAAAGTATTTACATTTGCTTATAGCGCAGAAATTATTGGTTTTATAAAAATATATTTCAAATAAAATATTATCAGCTTTAATAGTAGCCTACTACAGTCCTTCAATGATAAGATATTTCGTATATCAAATAGTTGCGGAGAAATTATGAAAATTGGAAAATTTCCTCCTTGTAAAGTACCTTCAAAGTCATTTTCATGAGAGAATAAGAATTGCCATCCTGTTTACAACTATACAGTTTCTAAATATAAAATTTAATTAAAACCATTAGAGCGGATTTTGATAAAATCAAAGTTTTTTCTCTTTTTGTCCATCAGTAAACTACCTTTAATTTTAGGGTTGGCTCTATAATTCCAAAAAACACTCGGAGGGAATTTACGGAAACATCTTATATTAACCAATAAAATAGTTTTGGCTCTAGTCCAAGCTAAATACAGACGGACAGACAGACAAACAGACGGCATTGCGAAAACCACTTTTTGGTTTCAAGGTGTCATGAAACACTGAGGTAACCTAACCCCTTATATTTCTTCTCGATTTCAGTTCACCTTTTATTTATTCAAATAATATATTCATCTACCGACGAAGTTCAGGTAACAAGTTGTTCAGGATTGTAAGAGTTTAACTTTCTCTATAAAACCTATTGGTGGATACGTGGGCTAAGGCGCCAACCCCGCCATGTCTTGTTTACCAGTGTTGGGGAGGTCAGGGTTTGAATCCCGGATGGCTCTAGTGAGGTTCCCACTTGTCCTTCATACAAATGTTGGTATGTTTCCTCTCAATTCTACCCTCCTCTTTCCAACCCCATATATTGTAGTTAAATGTTGATAGCCTGGACGGAGTAAGACGCGATGCACAAAAACCAACACATTTTTTTGAGTCCGTTCCGTTGGCAATAAGACCTGAGAGGTGCTGTCTCGTGACCGCGTAAAGGTGTTGAAATGATGGTTATATGGAAGAGGGTATGCATCCTGCCAGCCAGGACTGGTGAGAAAAAGGGGGGAGGGGGGGGAGGTATGTATGTTTAAGTTAACAAAGGGGAGTCGTCATACACTCCCCTCCGCCCAACGCGTCTCACAACCCGTTAATACTCATACATGTTAATTACGTTAATGTGATAGGGATGGAATTAAGAGGAAATTTACCTTTAGTTAAGGAGAGTGAGGAAAAACCCCGCAGGAGTCAACCTCCCCCCCCCCCTCCCACCCGTCACCAGTGAACCTGACTAAATGAGCCTTATATGTAGACCATATGTGAGTTTCGTTTAAATAAACTGCCCGATTGTTTGATAACCTAATTGAACTTGAATTAAAGCGCATGATGTTTTGGGAATGAGTGCATTGTGAGATCCCCACTCCCCTCCTTTCTCCTGGACTCCCCAACTCATCACACATCAAGGTTCTCCACTCTCTCTCTCCTATACTGCAAATAAATGTTGGTTGTTGAAGCTCATTCAGATATAGCCACTTTATCCCGTTCCGATGGATGGATTCTAATCAGTTCTGGCGCAATTCAAAGTTAATAATCCAAAGTAACATCAACATTTAAATAATATATTGAAGTTTTATAGTAATGAACAATGATCAAATAATTCTGCTCTTTTTCTTTCCAATTTTTATATATATATATATATATATATATATTATATATATATATATATATATGTGTGTGTGTGTGTGTGTGTGTGTGTGTGTGGTCTAGTGTTCAAGGTTCCTGAGTTCAATCCCTGGCACTTACAATATTTATGTGTGAAACAGTGGGTCTGGGATGGGGTCAAACTCAGCCTCGTGAGCACAAATGAGGAACTCCTTGAATAAAGAGGTAGCAGCTCTGGTTTAGAAAACTGTGGTTAATGGGTGAAGGGTGCATTGTGCTGAACACTATATATATACTGTATAGTGGTGGATAAAAAATGTAAAAAGTTGGGAAGTTCACCTCCTCTCCTTTTTTACAAAATCGCAAACCATTACAATCTCAAAACATAAGTACAACATATATTATAGAGAGTGGATATTACTGTAGATGTGTAAAATTTAGATGCTAAGTTTTAAGACCAGGCTCAAAAAGTAAACCATTATAGGCCTACATACTTGAAAAGTGCCCCAAAGTAAATTTCTGGGTGTATGTATGTATATATTTGATAGTTGGATAACAAATTATAAATATAAAACGGTCATTGTACCCGGCTGAAAATGAACCCCAACACCATAATGTTAGTCATTCTGAATCCCTGGAGGCCTAGAATAATCCTAACGGCTTTACTGTGTTGAGAAAAGATGAATTCCGGGAAAAAAAATTGAAATTGTAAATCTTTTTTATTCTCGCGCCTATACCCCTAGGTTTGCCCAGGTGGCGAGGTTGGTATCTCTCTATTTTCACAATATAATACATTCTTTGGTTAGATATAATCTTTAAGAATAGATTGCACCCGCTCTGGGTCAGCAACTAATAGCTTCCAAACTAATCAAAATAGATGGAGATTGACTCTTTTTGTTCTTCCGACCCTTATTTAGTGTTATTACGTTGGTTGGTAATTGTTGAAGAAGTATGAGAGTAGCTCTCAGTGGCCAAAAAACTACTACCTTGCTAAATCAAAGAGCCAAGTTCCAAGTCATATTTCAGGGCCATTCTCATATTTACACTTATGGTGTAGGGATGAAGAATGTACAGTTTAGAGAAAATGTAGATCCCCCTCCCTCCTCCTGCCTCTCCTCCTCCACTATATCCGCCAGTACACCCGACTAAAAGTCTGTTACCGGCAAACCAGACCAGATGAGGAGTATTCCCTAAACCAAGTCCCAAAATTTGTGGGTTGAATTTCAGAATTAAAATCACTTTCCATAACTTAGTGTTCAAATACAAGACTTCATAAAGTTTTTACCCTTGAAGGATTTGTTATAAAGTACATTTTGAAAAAAAAAAAATAACACTATATTTTAATATATTAGATAGAACAAAAATAAAAATAAAAGCTTAAAGGGGTGCTCAATACTGCGTCGCAATCTCATTATGACGGTAGGAACATGATGCACTCCTCCAAACAAGGCGTTGTGTGCCTGCTGGAGCATTGGCGGACCTAGAGGGTTTCACACCAAGAATGGGTCCTTCCACAGCCTCTGCTTTCGAGCCTTAATTTCTGCATCACATTCACCTTATTTACATATTTATATTCAATCGAAAGTAAAGCCAGATTTGTCAATCTTATCTGGGTGATCATGGTGAAGCATAAGACATTCTTTATCATTTTCAATTTGGACAAACTTCTTTTATTTGAAGAAATAGACACATGGGCAGTCAAAAATAATTTCTTAAACATGGTGGCAAGTTTGGCAGAGATTCACAAAACTCCCATTTCACAATTAACTTTATAAAATTAGATACTGTGCATTTCTTTGCTTCTTCAACGTTGATTTAGGCAGCCTTGAAATACCTCCGTCGTCATTCAATTTCCACAGCAATATTTTCATCCAAAAATGCATCGAAAATCTGACTCAAATTTGGAATATGCTTCCGAATTTCTTCTTCTGTTGCAACAACCAAAGTGTTTGGTTGAATAACAGCGAAGATTGATAGAATATATTTTCATTGCCTTAAAAAGATTATCCAATTCTCGACTAAATCGATCAAGACATTCAAGCGTAGCCCTTTTCTAATTCCTTTGTCAGTGTGAGACCAGATCCTTTGTCATCTCTCATGGCATATTTTTTCGGAGCCTTACACTTCTTCTCTCCACAGAAATTTCCATTTCTTCACAATTAAAAGTTTCATAATGAAGTACCCTCGCCACAATTTCATTTCGCTGATCTTTAAGAAACAGTTTTAGTGCTTGGATCTTCACTGTGCACATTCTCAGAATGATAACAACAGTTTATAAATACTTTTGTGTGAGATTAATTTCTCCAAGGACTTCATACCAGAATGAAAGGTAGCCTTAAAATAAAATCGCATACAGCAAAATCTGGGATGATCTTCTCGTGCACAAATCACGGATAAAGCCTTTGGATGAATCTCTCTGATCTTAGACCAAACATTACCATCACCACCACCGTGGTCAAAGCACAGGTTTACGTCCTGTCCATCTCTCTACCTCTCCCTCTCTTTCTCTCCCCATATGTCCCAGGATATCCTCTGTGAGCTCTGAAGCAGTCTTTACGGCAAAAGAAAACAAGCTCAAGAACATTTATTTCATAGTTCAACTTTGTTATTTTCAATTTAGACGTACGTACCTAATTAGTTCACACATCTGATCAGTGTGGGAAACATCGGAAGTGCTGTCAAAAAGAATTCCAAAATACCTTGCTTTCTTGATATCAGCCACTATTTTATCTCTGACGTGGTTTCACAAAAGGCAAATAAACTCATTCTAAATATTTCGAGATAAATACGAAAATGCTCTCCCCACAGAGGGAATAGAATGCTTAGTATTTACAAAATATTCTTTCAAAACGGAATCTTAGATTGAAAGCAGCTCTACCATTTACATAAAGTTTCCTTTGTTTGTTGATGACATGTCCTCTTTGCGACCACAAAAAGGAATATTCTGTTGAGATAGAAACAAGGTCACGTCTAACAGGTGATTTCTTCATCTTGTCCATCACTGCGAATTTTCATTTCAGTTTGGTAACTTGTACTAGTATTTTTACCCTCCCGATGGTAACCCCCCCCCCCCCTCTCGGCTGTCACCCGTAACTTATCGCTCCCCTACCCCCTTACCCTTAGTAGCCTACGCGACTGGTGGAGGTAAAAAAAACATGTCTGAGAGAAGACAGTGTTATATAAAATACCCTATTCTTTCTATGCTTCAGTGACTTCGATCCTTGAATTATAATAATTTTGAACTCAAAAACATACACCAGACTTTTTTTGAATACTTATTTTTTTGTTAATATTATGATTATTTTTAGCCTAACCCAACTTCTTAGGTACTCTGGGATTTTTGAAACTGTTAGGTGGTAGAGAGTTTCGCGTATAATTAAATATCCCAAGTTCATTTAATGTGTACGTGTAGGTGTAATATAAAAACTATATTTATTTGAATCGGTAAAATTTAACACCAAGGCAAATACCAACTTATCCATTTCAGTCACCTTAGCCATAATAAAGAACTTCATTGTTTTTAAAACGAAAGTAAAATGTTATTTATTTATTTGAATCATTTAACGTGCATACTCTGAACCGACTGATCATATCAACACAAGAAAATTTCTATGAACGAGAGTGAAAAGGCCTACCAATTTTGCCAGGAAAGGTATTATCATATACCTTCCAGGGTTCTTTTACACGCCAAAATCGACATAGGACCGACGGTTTTACTTCCCGTCTGAAGTAAGTTGTGCTACTAAATTTTACCGCTTAAGAAAAATTCGTCGGCCCCGAATAGGCGTGAACCCACGATCATCGGGCTCTTGAGGCGATGAACAGCTGTTAAAACCGCTTCTGTGGCCGAATGGTCTAAGGCAACACATTCGTGTTGGACTGGCTTGATGTGGACGAGAGACCACGGTTCAAATCTCGATAGGATCTACTGGAGATGATATTTCATTAATGAATTGCCACTCTATTTCTACACAAATACGGGTAGATCGCCTCTAAATAGCTTCCTCTCTCTTCACTACCCCATTAGGGTAATTATCATAATTATATGAGCATACCTGGATTGGTATTAAGACGCGGTGGTTTTTTAAAAAGGCCTTTAAAATAACTTATTCCGTGGACATGAGCTCTTACTACAGTGTACTAAGAGCAGAATGGTAAATTATTCCATATATATGATCATAAACACTAATCATTGTCATTATTGGAAAGTTATTATCATTATTATTAATATTACTGGGTGACCTGGTGGTCTAGGGGTAAGGTGTCAGACTTCTATACTGGCGGCCGGGGTTCGATCCTCGGTCCCGGCAAAGATTTATCTGATTTCCAAACCCTTCCTTCACCTCTGACAAGACATCTTGTGAATGTGTGGAATGCCAGGTCGCCACCGTGGTTCGGATTCCACGTTAAACTGTAGGTCCTCCATTTCATCTCACAATCACCCTACCATTACACATTAGCGTAAGTGCGTATAACCCGAACGGGTAGTAAGACGCGGTGCTAATAATAATAATAATAATAATAATTAATATTACTACTATCACCTCGTCTTACTACCCGTTAGAGTTATACGCACTTACGCTAATGTGTAATGGTAGGGTGATTGTGAGATGAAATGGAGGCCCTACAGTTTAACGTGGGATCCGAACCACGGTGGAGGCCTGGAATTCTCCACATTCACAAGTTGTGATATTGGAAAGTTCATGAGTGGAAGTGTCACTCTAAGAGGTATGTATGAGTAGGATGTCTTAGTTGTGTGTGTGTGAGAGAGAGAGAGATAGAGAGAGAGAGATAGAGAGAGAGAGATAGAGAGAGAGAGATAGAGAGAGATAGAGAGAGAGAGAGATAGAGAGAGAGAGAGAGAGTGTGTGTGTGTGTGTGTGTAAAGAGAAAGGGGCAACCATTCCATCCTGTACATAAGAAATAATAATTCAACTTTGTTAACTTTGGTTTCTCATTCTTCCTCCACATAAATACGGGTACACTCCTCTTAAATTCTACATTCCTAATATTTACCCCGTTGACTTCTTTGCTCTTGGGGTAGAGCACCAGTCCTCAAGAACCGATGTTCGTGGGTTCAAACCCAGCCAATGTCGAAGTATTTTTTCTTTCAGAAACGGGGAAACTGGTAGAGCTCTCTATCTCAGTGCTAATCTTCTTGGCTAGGACTTTGGAGATGAGGTTTCGAACCCCTGCTAGGTGGACTGGGTTCTTTTTTTCGCCCATTAGTGTGTTAACATCATATCTTCAGGCAATTGCTGGATATTTATTTTTTCAATTCACCCTCCTTATCCCATGTCTTTAAAATATTGTAATACGGGGATAGTCCAAAAGTACAACATTACTCAAATGGTACCAAAACAAACCAATATTTAATGTCACTGTCTTTTATTAACATTTAAGTTTGGTTTGTTCCAGGTGGTGATGACCCCTGCTCTTCTTTTCCCCTCATAGGGGTGAGTATCTTAATGTCTTCCTTTAGTACGTAGGTGTGTTTAGGAATATATAGACTCCCCCACCTACCTTATACGCACTCTCAATAACATTGTATTATGGCTTAGCAAACATCGACAAACGTTCACTATTGTCTTTAGCTCCTCTCTGTCGAAATTGATACCATCACTCAAAGTGAGAGCTGCTGAACACACCCCATAACATTGTTTAAATAGTGAGAGCTGCTGAAAACACCCCATAACATAACATTGATTAAACAGTGAGAGTTGCTGCAGACACCCAATAACATAACATTAATTAAATAGTGAGAGCTACTGCAGACACCAAATAACATAACATTGATTAAACAGTGAGAGCTACTGCAGACACCCAATAACATAACATTGATTAAACAGTGAGAGCTGCTGCAGACACCCAATAACATAACATAGATTAAACAGTGAGAGTTGCTGCAGACACCCAATAACATAACATTAATTAAATAGTGAGAGCTGCTGCAGACACCCAATAACATAACATTAATTAAATAGTGAGAGCTGCTGCAGACACCCAATAACATAACATTAATTAAATAGTGAGAGCTGCTGCAGACACCCAATAAAATAACATTGATTAAACAGTGAGAGTTGCGGCAGACACCCAATAACATAACGTTAATTAAATAGTGAGAGCTGCTGCAGACACCCAATAACATAACATTGATTAAACAGTGAGAGCTGATGCAGACACCCAATAACATAACATTGATTAAACAGTGAGAGTTGCTGCAGACACCCAATAACATAACATTAATTAAATAGTGAGAGCTGCTGCAGACACCCAATAACATAACATTAATTAAATAGTGAGAGCTGCTGCAGACACCCAATAACATAACATTAATTAAATAGTGAGAGCTGCTGCAGACACCCAATAAAATAACATTGATTAAACAGTGAGAGTTGCGGCAGACACCCAATAACATAACATTAATTAAATAGTGAGAGCTGCTGCAGACACCCAATAACATAACATTGATTAAACAGTGAGAGCTGATGCAGACACCCAATAACATAACATTGATTAAACAGTGAGAGTTGCTGCAGACACCCAATAACATAACATTAATTAAATAGTGAGAGCTACTGCAGACACCCAATAACATAACATTGATTAAACAGTGAGAGCCGACTGCAGACACCCAATAACATAACATTGATTAAAATAGTGGAGAGCTGCTGCACACACCCAATAACATAACATTAATTAAATAGTGAGAGCTGATGCAGACACCCAATAACATAACATTAATTAAATAGTGAGAGCTGCTGTAGACACCCAATAACATAACATTGATTAAACAGTGAGAGCTGCTGCAGACACCCAATAACATAACATTAATTAAATAGTGAGAGCTGCTGCAGACACCCAATAACATAACATTGATTAAATAGTGAGAGCTGCTGCAGACACCCAATAACATAACATTATTAAACAGTGAGAGCTTCTGCAGACACCCAATAACATAACATAATTAAATAGTGAGAGCTGCTGCAGACACCCAATAACATAACATAATTAAACAGTGAGAGTTGCTGCAGACACCCAATAACATAACATTAATTAAATAGTGAGAGCTGCTGCAGACACCTAATAACATAACATTAATTAAATAGTGAGAGCTGCTGCAGACACCCAATAACATAACATTAATTAAATAGTGAGAGCTGCTGCAGACACCCAATAACATAACATTGATTAAACAGTGAGAGCTTTGCAGACACCCAATAACATAACATTAATTAAATAGTGAGAGCTGCTGCAGACACCCAATAACATAACCTAGATTAAACAGTGAGAGTTGCTGCAGACACCCAATAACATAACATTAATTAAATAGTGAGGTCTGCTGCAGACACCCAATAACATAACATTGATTAAACAGTGAGAGTTGCGGCAGACACCCAATAACATAACATTAATTAAATAGTGAGAGCTGCTGCAGACACCCAATAACATAACATTAATTAAATAGTGAGAGATGCTGCAGACACCCAATAACATAACATTAATTAAATAGTGAGAGCTGCTGCAGACACCCAATAGCATAACATTAATTAAATAGTGAGAGCTGCTGCAGACACCCAATAACATAACATAGATTAATCAGTGAGAGTTGCTGCAGACACCCAATAACATAACATTAATTAAATAGTGAGAGCTGCTGCAGACACCCAATAACATAACATTAATTAAATAGTAAGAGCTGCTGCAGACACCCAATAGCATAACATTAATTAAATAGTGAGAGCTGCTGCAGACACCCAATAACATAACATAGATTAAACAGTGAGAGTTGCTGCAGACACCCAATAACATAACATTGATTAAACAGTGAGAGTTGCTGCAGACACCCAATAACATAACATTAATTAAATAGTGAGAGCTACTGCAGACACCCAATAACATAACATTGATTAAACAGTGAGAGCTGCTGCAGACACCCAATAACATAACATTGATTAAATAGTGAGAGCTGCTGCACACACCCAATAACATAACATTAATTAAATAGTAAGAGCTGCTGCAGACACCCAATAGCATAACATTAATTAAATAGTGAGAGCTGCTGCAGACACCCAATAACATAACATAGATTAAACAGTGAGAGTTGCTGCAGACACCCAATAACATAACATTGATTAAACAGTGAGAGTTGCGGCAGACACCCAATAACATAACATTAATTAAATAGTGAGAGCTGCTGCAGACACCCAATAACATAACATTGATTAAACAGTGAGAGCTCTGCAGACACCCAATAACATAACATTAATTAAATAGTGAGAGCTGCTGCACACACCCAATAACATAAGGTTGATTAAACATAGATCTATTAGCATTGAACTATCATAAAAGTTTATTCAACCTGCGTATTTACTATAGGTATGTCTGAAAAGTCTGGAATCATACATAAATTACTCATTATTATCACCTCCAACTTACATATCAGCTTGTTTTAGGAACTACCACTTCATCAAATATACCCGAAACTCTATTAACACCACATTGGCCTCACACACATTGCCTTCTCTTTACCTGATATACCTTGAATGGATCTTAACAGAACCTTCCACCTATATTGGTATTATCATGAACTTTACTTAATTTGTGTGCTATTTTGTTTTATTTCTTTTAAAATCAAATTAGGTGAATTTCACAATATATATTACATTAAGGCAATTTTTTTAAGATTTACAAACAATAAACAATGGGCAACATAATTCTTCTAAAGGATTTATTTAATTTAATCATGGTAGTAAAAGTTCTGATACCGAAGAGAATGTTTTAAGTTTAAATTGTATGTGTATTTTTTTAAAGTATTCAATTAACATTTGTTTAACCTAGGCCTAAACTAAGTTTGTCTAGTTCAATCTCTAATCTACCTGTTACATATTTATTTAAAGTACCTAATTAATCCTATTTTAACTATAAAAAGGAAAATAAGCTAACCATTTAAAAAATCCACCAGTCAAATTGCTTTGTGAATAAAATACAATACATTTCTTTAAGTGTATTTTTAATAAACCCAGGCGTTTTTTGGGGGGCTGTGTAAAATTATAACAGCCCTGAGTTATATGAAAATACCTTTCCCAGTAAAATTGGTAGGCCTTTTCTCTCTCGCTCATCGAATTTCTCGTGCGCCTATATATCTCGATTAAATGAAGGAAAATAAATGAAAAATATTATTTTCATTGTTATATTCATATTATCGTTGTATCAAAGCGTACACATTATCATTAGTGAAGCTGAAATTTATGTATAATTTACGTTAGTTGTTGAATATATTGGACGCTATAAAAAATCTTAACCTCTAGATTTGCATAAAAATCACAGCTTTGACAAACAAGAAAATTTACTTAGGCTACTTTTTCGTGTTCAAATAAGAATTTACATGTCAAATAATCCTAAGTTTTTAGAGCAACATGGAAGAGTTATGGTATTGTCTTTGTACTTTGATACAGGAGTTAAATAGTTTCGGTTGTATCTACGATTTTATGTGATAATACATTGATTTTATAAAATCCAAATAAAGCTCGTCAGGTATTTTAGTATGACGTGAAGTGGCTCCACAATCGAGCACAGATACCGTTACTGACTAGTTTCTCTAGCTTTATTTAATTATGAATCAATTGCGTTTCGAATCATACTAATTAACCGATTTGTAGACATTCATTCTAGCTTTATATTTGCTCTACTACAACAGTTTGTTTTACTAATTAAATCTTTTGATAATTTAAGCATCATATCATATGTGAATAATATTGCATTGTGTAGCTTGGTTAACATTCTTGATGATAATACAGTATACGACTCGAATGGCTTCTTTATAATTTGGGATCCTCCCGAAAATAATTTGAGCTTAGTACTTACATTACTAACCCGTTCGCGCGCGTCATTCCAGTTTCATAACAAATACGCTTATAACCCGAACGGTTAGTAAGAAGCGGTGCTAAAAAAGATCCAACACATTCTGGAAACCCTTAATTCTTATCAGAGTTCTACATTATAATAGTATTTTGGTAGGAGAGAAGGCATTACAGAACAGGCTTCAAACCAAAATCAGGGTTTGTCAAGACAAACTCTGAACGTAAACGGCGGATTTACAAGAGATGAGTAGCTGACCTGGCGGTCTAGGGGTAAGGTGTCGAACTTCTATGCTGGGGTCCGAGGTTCAATCCTCGGTCCCGGCACAAATTTATCTTATTACCAAACCCTTCCTTCACCTTTGACAAGACATGTATTAATCACAACTTGTGAATGTGGGGAGGGCCAGGCCTGCACCGTGGTTCGGATCCCACGTTAAACTGTAGGTCCTTCATTTCATCTCACAATCAACCTACCATTACACATTAGCGTAAGTGCGTATAACCCGAACGGGTAGTAAGACGCGGTGATAATAATAATAATAATAATAATAATAATAATAATAATAATAATAAAATAGATGGCTGGCCACATGCACTAGACATTACGTCTCCGAACAATTCGTACAAGTTTGGCAACAAATACATCAAGAGTCGTCTATTCAGCCTCTAGTCCTACTCGTCTTCCAAATGTGACGTCACAACTCATCTCGTGGAACTGGGTTTTCTGCAGTGGCCTTGAGGAAGATGAAACACCGGTACTAGGCTCGTGTTTGAAAAGGAATGAAGGGTTTCATTTGCAACAATAACAACTCCATATGAGAATTCATGCGATGAAAAACAAGATCATACCTCTCAGTAAATAATACACATTTTAAATAACTCGTGTTGTTTTTGTGTATAGTTAGTGTTTTAGGGTTATTTAAATCGAATAAGATATACACTTTATATATGGTATTTTAGGGGACTGTGGGATGACTGAGATATGTATAGTTTGGGAATTAGGGGCTATAAAAACACAACATTTATCTACAATATTATATAGAACCCTAGTCTCGTCTGTTCTACCTTATCACCCTTTTATTTATTCAAAATATGTATTTGATATAATACTGTGGCCTTCTGTTGGAAATTTTAATTCGCTTAGTACGAGGATCACCTCTTATTAAAAAAAACAACCTTTTGTGTCGAATAATTATCACTGTTTTAGTAATCTGATCCGCGGTGGTGGGCACGCGGACTATATGTCAGTCACAATTATTCTGATTTTTTCCGGAGAGGTTGGAACTAGAATACCGCCTGTACTAAGTGTGTGTTTTCCTACATTGTTTCTTATTCCTATTTCCTGCAAATGCGCGTATATTTCTTACAAAATTTGCCTCCCTCCTCCTTAATCAATTAGTAAAATCAGATGCGTTTAGCCAGGGGGTAGTAAGACACGGAACAAAAAAGAAATTGACTTTGGTAAATAGCGCTCGCTACCGGTCTTTCAGCTCCTTAGGTTCTTCCACAAGACACATGAGAGATCCAACAGGGGGAATCTTAAGGAAATGCGCCAGCATTCGCCTGGTAAAATATGGGACGTCACTAATAGAAACAAAATTACCACACAGTCAACTTGGTTGGGATATGATCCAAAAGCCTCGTGAATTAAAGCTGGATTGCTAGCCACTACCCAAACATTGACTTTCACTATATTGTGCTCATCTCGCGTGAAGGGCACCAGTGATCGTGTGACGGAAGGTGGTTATGCCAGTGATGACAAGGTCGTCTGTGTGCAATGCCGTCGTGTATAAAATAGGTTCGTGCATCCGTCATCAAATTGTGTTTCGTCTATGACCGCGACTTGGCGCTGTTTTGGGCCTCTGCTGGAATGTTCTGCACACGTGGCAGAAATAGTGACAATCCTTTTTTATCGCTTGTGAAACCCCGGGACCGCTGGATCGATTCTTACACGAGGGAAACTAGCATACTAGACTTAGCTATATACAAGATCTGGCCTCGATCATGGCATTCTTAAAAAACATATTTAAAAACCCCATTGGATTTCCATAAGTAATACTACTAATAAAACATATGTTGACATCTTAATATTGTTATTCATACAGCTATTTTTGTTACGCGTCAAATTTTTTTTACAAATATAATATTTAAAAAAAAGTCTGATTTGTCTCTCAATCAGTGACACTATTAAAAATAGTTAAAATCAACATAAGGTGATATACAAGAAAGCGCCAGTTGAGGTTTGTTTTTATAGTTTTTTAAAGCACTAAACCTCTTTAACTAAAATAAATATAAAATTGTTTCTATATATATGGTTATTTTAATTTTATGCCTATAGTGATCTCAATGGTCCTAGAATATCTGCTATGGGCATCATAGAATTTAAACATAATTTTTTTCTCCTCACTATAATAATACAGCGTCTCCCTAAATATAATTTTAAGATTAAAATGTAATTCAGTTAGGCGAAAACAAATTTTATTTTACTAGTTTTAAAGATAAACAATATTATATTCCTTGTTTCATTAAAAGTACAACGGAACTTATGAATATAATAACTCTTTTTCCAGGAATGAACATGAAGTTACTTTTATTTAGTTAACTAGCTTATCTTTTAATTTTCTTGATTTATTATAAACATTTTGTTTTCACAAATAAAAACAATTGACATGAAAATCTGGTTTCATAAATGCTGATGCTGTGAGTACAAAATCCAGGTAAGTAAATTGTCCTGTTTGCTCGATATTTGGGGAGTTACACCTCATGTTGGTATGAAAGTATATGTGCTCCTCTGATTCACTGCTCACGCATCAAGAAACTTCTAGTCTTGTCGAATATTTAATTTCATTATAAACAACGGTAGAAAATCGAAAGCTTCGTCTTCCTCGTTATGAAGGACTCTACGGACTGTTTATACGAAAACATACACGTTTTAGATTTTATACTAAAGCTTTATCACTCAAAATCTCTTTTGGAGCTCAATAAGAATTAGCTTGCTACGCAACTAATGGGACAATATGGATTAAGATAATGACGACTAAAACCTTAAAACATAAACACATCAAAATAGTTGAACTAATTAAATTATTGTTTTAAATCGTGTTGGAACTCAGTATATAAAATGTAACCGCATGTGATGTTAATCTACTTAAAATGTAGCCGTATGTATTGTTACTCTAGATACAATATAGTCGCATGTGTCGTTACTCTAGATACATATAGTCGCATGTGTCGTTACTCTAGATACAATATAGTCGCATGTGTCGTTACTCTAGATACAATATAGTCGCATGTGTCGTTACTCTAGATACAATATAGTCGCATGTGTCGTTACTCTAGATACAATATAGTCTCATGTGTCGTTACTCTAGATACAATATAGTCGCATGTGTCGTTACTCTAGATACAATATAGCCGCTTATGTTAATCTCCACACAATCTAACCACATATATTATTATTATTATTATTTTATTATTATTATTATTATTATTATTAGCACCGCGTCTTACTACCCATTCGGGTTATACGCACTTACGCTAATGTGTAATGGTAGGGTGATTGTGAGATGAAATGAAGGACCTACAGTTTAACGTGGAATCCGAACCACGGTGGAGGCCTGGCATTCCCCACATTCTAACCACATATAACGTCAATCATGAGTTCTTAACCATTTTGACCAAGTGTACAGTTTTTTCTTGCCACGTATGTTGTAACACGACATCTAATTTATCCACATAAAACTCGCACTACAACCTTGCTCATAGGCTCGTAACTATTTTTCTTCATTATACAGTTGTTGCCAACAGCGTGTGTTGTAAAACGGCGTCCAATGTAACCATCGTTGTTGTAACATTACGTTTTGCCCGATGTCGACAGGGGTCTCGCAGGGAGCGTGCGGTACATTCAAAACACGCTCACGCCCTTTTGGAGCACGTCCAAAACCCCGGAGGCCAATGATTGGTTGTCATCGGTTACGTCCGGCCCGTTTGACGGATATATTCGTCCAAGCCTAGGGCTGAAGCTATTTAATATGCTTACTAACTAATCCAACGTGCTCTTCGAACACAGCAACATGTGTCTTCCATCAGCAGGTGGCCTGGTGCATGATGGTACTTCGTTAGCAAGGCTCATAGCATCGCTTCGTTTTAATTATTAGCACCATTTCAACTGACGAAGCCCAAGTTCCACTTATTATTAAATGTGAAAAGTTTGTTGTTATTACTTTTGTTTGTAAAAAAATATATTTTTAAGGAAAGTAAAAAGTTTGAATGAGAAAAGTTCCTCAAGTCCAAGCTAGTGTTGGCACTGAACTTTATTTACCTGAAGCGTCTCTACTGATGGGCCACCTATGTGGTATAGTGGTCAGAGTTCCTGGTTATAAATCCAGAGGTCATGGCTTCAATCCCCGGCGCTCTCAGATTCTCTGTGAAGCATTGGGTCTGGAACGGGGTCAACTCAGCCTTGTGAGGACAAATGAGGAGATACTTGAAGTGAAAAGTAGCGGCTTCGGTCTAGAAAACTGAAATTAACGGCCAAAGGGGGCATTGTGCTGACCACTTGGTAACTTCTATCCGCAGATGTTCGCCAACAGACGGTGGGTGGTTGTTTGGTGGGGCTTCATTGCGGGCTGACTCCATGGAGTTTTATTATTAGCACCGCGTCTTACTACCCGTTCGGGTTATACGCACTTACGCTAATGTGTAATGGTAGGGTGATTGTGAGATGAAATGGAGGACCTACAGTTTAACGTGGAATCCGAACCACGGTGGAGGCCTGGCATTCCCAACAGAGTACATGCAATAACACGAACAAAAGAACAACACAAATACAACAAACACAAAGGTCATGAAATATAAAATTTGGACGAATAACACTTGAGAAAATTAATAAATGAAATATACATAAAAAAAAGCCCCCAGCGTTTGAGAATAGTTGTAATTAAACTTTAAAATACTCTACTTTGGAGAGGATAGTCAAGTTTTTGCCGCCTTGCCAGAAGGCCAGCCATTACTTGAGCCTACAAGAGTTCCTCAACGACCGGTGATTGCTGTTGGAGAATATGGCGGTGAGAACACGCTGGGGCCCCGGGCTCAGCAACGATCGACATGATTAAGGGATCGGTTGACTAACCGGGCCCACAGATAAACTCAGGAGGTAGCAATCCTGTTCTCTCATAAATATAAGAATTTTGGGAACGAGGGTGAGGGGTGGAAGACAAAGAAATATGTGTTGACCCCTTCGAACATATCTTGAAAGTATCGTAAAGGTATCTTTAATGTTTAAATAAATTTGGTGGCATGCAGAGTGAGTTAAGCTCTTCTTCCTTGCCTGCATGGCTGAGCTGCTTAGTCACCAAAACCTCTCTCTTCTTCATTTCACACCGTTAATAATTCATGATGCACCATATGCACCAGCGGCAGAAATTTTGGGGCCCGAAACACAGGGTTAAGGCCTCCCCTACTCCCATTACAAGACAGGTATAGAACTGCATTTCAGAAAATAAAATAAATTATAAGTATTTGGGAAATAAACTATTATTATTATTATTATTATTCGTGTATAGATCAAGTTTGTCAAAGGTTTAGCAACACTAAATTACAAACACGAAATACATATTGCATTTTGCCATTGTGAAAATCTTCTCATTCCCAAGCCAGCAAAGCCTTTTACGATATATTGAAAAGTCAATTTGAATATTCAGAAGCCTTTGCCATATATGAAATTTAACTTATCTTTAATACTATTACTATTTAATATCATTATTGATTTTTTAATCAATAATGTGCTCATTAAATTGAATTGACTTTTTAATCATATCGATTTAGTTATTACTTATTTATTTGTTAGTCAAAATATTGTCAGACAGACACTACATTTGCAAGTTGTGAGGGACCCCTTCCCATCTCGGGGACATATACAAGTACAACATTTGTGAACTTATAAATGTTGATTGAAAGGAACAAAGTATAAGAATAATTTACAAGTTTAACATATCAGTTTATTAATATTCAAACAAGTCAATAGGAAGTACGAGCACACAGAATTATAGGTATAAATTTTTCAAACCATCCATTGTTTAAACATGTGATTATAAACGGTTACAGTAATATAAATAGCTCGACAAAGGAGCATCAGGTGTGAAGTACCCAGGTACACCCTATAGCCCACACATATTGGTCATAGGTGTAAATAAGAAAAGCTTGTAACTCGTTAAATCAGGACAATTACTAAGTCATCAAATAGGATGAAAGGCAGCTTCTCTAAGGCAATATAATTAAGTGGCGGTAATCAAATCTAATTAAAAAATTATCGTAGATAATTCTACTCCAGTCAACTGACTGTGAGGCTTACAACTACAAAACATAATTTCAAATATAAAGAACTAAGCCACATAAATTTAGTCCCAGTTTAAGGAGCTACAAGGGTGGTAATTAATAAGAGCTAGCTAGATTGGGTTAATTCCATTTAAAGTTAGACATTATTACAATGTTATAAGCTCCTAGAAGAGAAACTATTATTTTACAACTAGTAAACGGTGAACTACCACAAATCTAGACGCTACAGATACTACGGCTGATTAGTACTACCTGAGCAATCAATAGTATATTCATTCTTTTGCCCTGAAAAGGGGACAATAACACTAGAAAAAATAGTGATCATTTTCGACTAACGCTAAAGGCGCCACAAGGGGGCCGTACACAACAGACAAACCCCCGCGGGCCACTACTATGGACAATTAGCACTCCCACAGGTTGCAAACCGCATAGCAGTACACAGTTAGACACATCAGAGACAAGTGTCAGTTACAGACCTAATTAGGTCGTGAAACAAATCAATATATAACCTGGTATTCTCCATTATTAAATTGTATTCTTTAATTTAGCCGCAGCATGGTCATATAGTCTAAAGAGTCTAATCTTGACCCTAATATTTGTGACTAAGCCTAATATACATAGAAAGATAGTGCATAAAGCTATAAACTATGCCTTAAAGGCATAGGGAAACAAGTCAGTAATACTGACATACAAAAACTACGTCAAATGGGCATAGAATAATAGAGCTCAAAGCTCAGTAAAAGATAACATCCCTCAATACTTATAGTATCCGCCGTGGCTTGTTCTGCGATTAAGGGTGTATGGCCCAAAATTAATAATATATTTATTATATATATATTAGTAGGTCTTCTTGAACCAAACTTGGATCAATGTATAAAATATAGATTAAATGTATATTTTAAGCACAGTGTTTACTCAAAGTTTGAAATTTTGGCATCTAGTGCAACAATTTTAAGGAAAACCAAATGTTGCAAAGGTTTCATATTTGGAGTGTTAGAAGTACTTGAGGAGGTTTATTAATTGAAATAAATTTTATTTCGATGAACCTTCAATTAATAGCGTAAAAAATTGCCAAATAAATGCAATAATAAATTAATTATTTTGTATACTTAAACGTGGGTAATAAATGGAGGAAGTAAATCAATTGATGCCGACTTCTTATAACTTTATAATGATACTTCATTTACATTAATATTCAATCTGAAACTCATGAAAATTGATACAAGCTGAGGTGCTACATATTTTGCCCCCGGATTTTGAAAATATATCTGATACAAGCCCGCAATAGCCGAAACAGAACGGCCTGGTTAGAGTAAAGCAGACAACTCATCCCTTCTCACTCCAAGTCACCAGCTGTCTGTCCTTGAAACCATAAATATGTTTCAAGTGGTTTTGGCATGTTTGTGAAGCTCATCGCCCTGAACTATCACCATCTCTCTTTAGGGATTGTTACCAGGCTCTACACCGTGCTACTATTGATGAAAGGATTTCTTTCAGTGTGGCTGAGTGTAATTGCATTTAATGTATTTAGAGATGTGTGAAGTGTGTTAATTGTGGAAAAATAATTTTTATTATTTTAAAAATGGCCCCACAAAAGTTTAAAGATGGGAGAAGATATGTAAAAAGCAAAATGAATAAGCATTCCAAGGCAATGAAACGCCTTTATGAAGAAATTCGGAGAGCCCGAACCACTAATGAGTAGGTGAAATGACTTCAAACAAATATTATGTTATTGAAGTTAAATAATTAACTTTTTTGAAAATTCTTTTGTAATCCGAAACAAAATCGGGAACCTCCAACTTAGCACGTCAATATCTTACCACTGAGCCATCTAGGGCTAATCCTGTGCAAGGGTCATTCATCGCTCATATTTTAAGGGTTAGTTGGTGGTATGTAAAATCGTCGGCCATTTAATAAAAATCCGAAACAAACTCCATCGTTGATCCAGGGTAGCCTTGTGCTGCCGTTTGGACAATTTTTATTAGTTTTAAATGGTTTCTTGGATATAATTTATAGTATATAACTATGATCTATAATATATTATAGCTATTAACGAGCCATGTCCTGCCACACGTATTTCACCAAACCTTCTTTAAAGTATGACTGATAAGTATTTCTTAGCATTATACAAATACCGAGTAGGTAGCTCAATGGTGAAGCTTTGGTGCGCCAAGCACAAGGTTCCGGGTTCGATTAACTTAGAATTAACAAAATATATTTTAAATAAATGAATAGTCTTAATATTCAACTTATTATCTACTATTTATTCATTTATTTTATTTATTTATTTAGTGATAATGGCAAAGTGGATTTTAGTTAATCTTGTACCACGTTCACAAACACTAAAGACTTGACTTTCAAACCAATTAAATCTGAGTAAGTGGATGATTGTTATATTTTTTGTGGGAAATTGTTTTTAAGTGTCTTTAAAATGACGTGTAGGTGTGTACAAATCGACACTATTAATGAATTTAGTACAAAATTATATGGAAATGTCATGGCCTTGATTTTATAGGTTTGATCCAAACTTGAGGGTTAACAAAATACTAACCAGGTAGGGTGTTTAAAAAATTACATTCACAATTTAACTTCACTTTCATAAATAGGTACTTAACTTAATCTGTGACAGTAACGATCCTAATAGCAACTTGGGTATGAAAGTAATGATACAAATAGCAGCTTTGGGTGTGAAAGTAATTATAACAATAGCTACATTATTTACATATAAAATAACTGATCAATAGTTGGGACATATTCGGGGTCATATTTGTTAAAAATAAAAGTATTTTAAGTTTTTTATAATTATTATAAATGAACTAGAAACATTAAACCATTTTAATTGTAATGTGTATTTATACCAAAAATTTCATATTTTTTTAAAATAACCTAACTAACTTTGGTATTTTGAAAAAGTTTGTGTCACATTTGTAAAATTCTTGAAAAGATAACTGTTTATGTTTTTAGCGTTAGTAAACATATTTATAGATATCTTCCAAATAAGCATGCTGTTTAAAATGTAACTTTCTTTTAAAATGTCACTTCCTTTTTATTTCCAAATATTTTGAATACGTGGTTCGGCGGTTCTGTTTGCCCGTAACTATGAACGCTGAAGCTCATTTGATTTGATACTACATATTTTCGATGAAGGACATTTCCTTGCACTCATTGTCGACTCGATTAAAATTCATATATCTGTATTGTTTAGTATTAAAACAAAATGGAAGCTCACATTTCCTCATGAAAATAGCTTTGAGGGTAATTTACACTCAAGGAAACTTACAATTTTTATCGTATATCCGCACATCTTCGAGATACAAAATAACGTATCATTTCGAAAATGAAAGCATAATAAATATAGAAATCTTTATCTAAATTTTTTTTTATAAAACCAATAGTTTCCGAATTATAGGTACAGTACATGTATATAATAGGAAATTGCTTTAGTTCTTAGCGGGTGTTATGTTCCTCTTTTCTCTAATAGTGAATATTATTTCATTTATGCTCTTTGGTAGAATGTGCAACCATGTCTATTAACGCGTTTCAAATAATTATCTTACGAGCTGTAAGTAAATATCTATTTTTTATTTACAGTTGTAAGGAAGTCTATGCTGTGCACTTTCCCCGTCCTTTAAAAACAAATGATCTCTTTTGTAAAAAAATAAAAAGCCTACACATTTGATTGGGGGATATAACTTAGAAAAGAAATATTATGCTAGAGTGTTACGAATCTTAGCTCTGTTGGTACTGCGTCCATCTAGGGAGATTAAGGTCCCGGGCTCGATTCTTGGCATTACCGAGAAATTTATCATTGTTGGAATGTGGGTTTACCCTTTCAAGTGATAAATTGACGGCCGGGGGATGGATTTTGTGTCTGTCCTAGATTTAAGATTAGAGTAGAACGTACAAAGTACAAAGGCGTATAACCTGAACAAAACTCGGTGCTAAAAAAAGTTTAAAAAAGAATATCACAGACAACCTACAATGGCATCATGAAACATAAATTGCGAGCCACTGCTGTATTGTCTAGGTTCAGGTTACAGACGTGTCCAGATGGACACTAACAATATGTGCAATTGTGCACAGAATGTCTACATCAATATTCCACCTCCCCCTTCCCCCTTCACAATCATAACACACATATAGGCCTACATTTTCAATCACTCTTTTTTATGTCCTTTCTTGTCAAATGTTTTTTATAATGTATTTTCTCCCATTTGTTCAGACGTAACGAATTAGTTTTGTAACAACTATCAAAATATAGTTTGTATGTCCCAAATTCAATTACCGCGTCAAGATGTCATTTATTAATGTAAATAATATGTAGGTGAGGCTATAACTGTAGTTAACAAATACTCATATTCAACATCATGTGGAGATAGATAAAGCTTTAAATACTTAACATCCGCCTCCCCCGTTTTCCCTCCACTCTATTAGTTCAGCATATCTTTATAAAGCACAATTAGTGAGTTTAATTAATATTAATATTATTATTAATTACAATAGTGTATTAATGATGAGCAATATCTAAAACTGAGGAAATGTATCCACATTTCTGTGAAGGGACAAAGGGAAGCCATTTAGAAAAATGCACCCTTTGTTTACCCATTCGGGATTTGAAATCTGACCACCATTGCTCGTTAAAATAAACTAAATGAGCTTAGTGTTTAAATCATGTTAAGGTTAACTTTAAAAATGAACCGATGGTTTAGTTCGGTCCTGGGGTGACCCGGCGGTCTAGGGGTAAGGTCTCGGACTTCTATGCTGGGGTCCGGGGTTTAACCCTCGGTCCCGGCACAGATTTATCTGATTGCCAAACCCTTCTTTCACCTCTGACAAGACGTGTATTAATCACAACTTGTGAGTGTGGGGAATACCAGGCCTCCACCGTGGTTCGGATTCCACGTTAATTTGTAGGTCCTCCAATTCATCTCACAATCACCCTACCATTACACATTAGTGTAAGTGCGAATAACCCGAAATTGTAGTAAGACGCAGTGCTAATAATAATAATAATAATAATAATATTTGTCAGGTCCCTCATTTACTGTTCTCATTCATAATAGCCAAAGAAGAAGAGTGTCTACCTGCTAATCCGCCCCCTACCCCACCCTCTCTGCCCTTCCCAAAACTCAACCCAGGACTTTCCAGTCCACCGCTGACGAAGACAGGTTTTTTGGTTCTCAACGGGACGGACCGTTAGCAACCACTCTCACCTTGTTCTCAGCGACACAAACGCTATCTTACAGATTTTTCTCAACATTAGCTCTGTCCAAACAACGTTAAGGGGCTTGCAGAGTGAGTTAAGCTCTTCTTCCTTGCCTGCATGGCTGAGCTGCTTAGTCACCAAAACCTCTCTCTTCTCAAACATGATTAATGCAAACAGTCATAAACATTTACAGAAACTCTTACAGCAACCATGTTAAATCAATATAAACCGATATTTTGCCATATTGAGTGTACGTTATAATGTTGTCCTCGTGAGTGTTTTTCTTAAAATTCAATGTGTGTTGTCCTTGGCGGTCCTCCACCAGAGGGCCGTGGTGCCCCTGTCTAGTTTCCCAGTCTCTTGATCTGTTCATCCTCCCGGTGCTCCATTTCACTCTCAATTACCATTCATCTTCCGCTTCACTTCCTACATGTCCCATCCACGTCCGGTCACCCATCCTTCAATGTTTTCCACCTTGTCTTTCTCCCTAAATGTACAAATGTATATGTTATAAGGTCTCTGTCGACCTAATACCGGCGATTGGGCGGGTTTTTGAGTAAATTTTCCCGCCTCTAAGACCCTGGATAATAACAATCAGCCTGCCAGGGCGACAAAGATTTTCATGTTCAGTGTGTTTTGTTTCTATGTCAGTTAACGTACGAGAGCCCCATCGGGGCTGGTGTTTGTTTTATATGTCATCTATATTCCTTGTTTACACATGTATATCTTTACTTATTGTTACAAAAATTAAATTCCTTACAAACAAACAAGAATGTATATACGTGGACCGAGGACAGGCCTTTTTATACCAGTGGGACTGATACAATTTAGCAAGGTTAGCTCCAAGTACGAAGAGGGGTGGTCATCTTCAAGAAACAAGCCACCCGACCACTAGTGCTCGATGACGGTTGTTGGGAACACCCCGAATGACGCCTCTCTTATTTACTCGTAGTCTGGCCCAGGTGTTATGTGTTTGTGTGTCGGTGTTCGAAGCCGAGTTGCCTCATCCTCTGGGACATTTTTGAAGAGAATTGGACGTCTCCCGCTTGTGATGTCGCAGTGGGTCTATACCTGCCACACATTATTAAAACTTATTAGATCTGGTAGTAATAGTTTTAAACCTATTATAGGACTTCATTGAGTGTAAGTGTTAGAAAGTATCTAACACGTTATAACAATGTCTCCCTACAACTCCCCTATCCCGCTCGGCGCCCAGTACAAATGTCTCCCTAATACTCCCCTCTCCAGCTCGGAGTCCGGTACAGGTGTCTCCCTAATACTCCCCTCTCCAGCTCGAAGCCCGGTACAGGTGTCCTAATACTCCCTAGTACACCCCTCTCCAGCTCGGAGCCCGGTACAGGTGTCCTAATACTCCCTAGTACACCCCTCTCCAGCGTGGAGCCCAGTACAGGTGTCCTAGTACACCCCTCTCCAGCTCGGAGCCCGGTACAGGTGTCTCCCTAGTACACCCCTCTCCAGCGTGGAGCCCGGTACAGGTGTCCTAATACTCCCCTCTCCAGCTCGGAGCCCGGTACAGGTGTCCTAGTACTCCCCTCTCCAGCTCGAAGCCCGGTACAGGTGTCCTAATACTCCCCTCTCCAGCTCGAAGCCCGGTACAGGTGTCCTAATACTCCCCTCTCCAGCTCGAAGCCCGGTACAGGTGTCCTAGTACACCCCTCTCCAGCTCGAAGCCCGGTACAGGTGTCCTAATACTCCCCTCTCCAGCTCGAAGCCCGGTACAGGTGTCCTAATACTCCCCTCTCCAGCTCGAAGCCCGGTACAGGTGTCCTAGTACACCCCTCTCCAGCTCGGAGCCCGGTACCGGTGTCCTAGTACACCCCTCTCCAGCTCGTAGCCTGGTACAGGTATCCCAGTAGTTCCCCCTTGTAGCTGGCATTGGACCCATAATTGATTAGTACGTTTTACACTAATAACTTATATGTTTATTATTCAAAAGCTCAGAAATGAGTAAAGCAATGGGGTAAAGTTATATATTAAATCGTAAATCATTGGCCATAATTAATTCGCTTGGTTTTGATAGCAAGTTAAATATTTAATACTCATCTGTGCTCCCTGAACTAATTTAGGCATTTCCTTGTTCACTGTCGCACAAGAACAAACGAAAGAACAAATGGCAACTTATTGCACACGCATTCTCACCCTCCACCATCTTGTACAGGGGTGTTATGGAATTGTTTAGTTCAAAGGAGCGCAAGCTGCCACAGAATCTATAACATACTTTACTCGCTTCGTTGGTTGTATAGCTTAAGGCGTCATTCTCGCAATAGATTAGAGACTGTCGATGACAGGGAGATCGGGTTTCGAATCCCAGTCAGGTGTACTGAGGGTGATTAACTTATCCTAAGTAGTTGTCTAGTCTTCCTACACGCAAATGTGTGTACACTTTTCTTCCTTAAACCTGCTTCATCCCTAATCCATTATCGTAATTAGTACATATTTGTACAACCCGAACGGCTAGTAAAATGCGCTACTAAATACATATATATACATATATATACCTATATATGTTCCTCCAACATCTTCTGTCGTAATGTAATAATATTAGTACAGACAAAAGCTAATGTCTCTATTTCTTCCAAAATATGCCGTATGACTATCTGATCCTGAGTGTGTTAGCTCTAAGCTTTGCTTGTCACTTAGTTTACTCGGAAAGTTAGCAAGCTTACCGTGCTTTCTGTTGCCCTAGCGCAGCTTTTTATCCATAGGCTCTGTAGGCCTACATCCCTTCAATGTAAGACTGCAAGGTTTCACCGTAAACTGAGTGTACATAGGACCTATGCTATTTAAAACCTGCTCTACTATGTAAGGTTTTCTGACTGACAGAGTAATTTTTTTAAAGTTTAAATTATATATTTTATAATTAACGTTAGAGTTAAAACATCATCCTCCTCATAAACATTTTTGCCTTCCTTGAAAATATTACTCGCGCCACCCCTGGAGAAGTGGCCGGGCCTTGAGACAGGGTGGGATGGAAGTTCAAGGTGTAAGAGAGGATCTTAATCCGTAGCGCGACTCTAGCTCATGGAGCTAAGGGTTGGTAGGATAAGGGATGAAAAGAAGAAAAACAGAACCTAAATTAATCACACTTTGTGCGGGAGGAAAACAGGTTGTGGAAGGGGGTCGTGCTGTCTTGGATGTTACGGTGTTTTTTATTTTACCTTCCCGTCCTTACCCTTCCCTTACCTAAAATTTATTCTTCGTGGTTTGTTGCACATTAATTATCGCGGAAATAAGCCCCGGGGAAAGAGTTGGTGGGTGGGTAGGTGGGGGGGTGTTATTATTGTGGTGGCGAGGCCCGCGGTAGGCGCCCCGTGAAAAATGACGGTTGCAATCGTTAGGCGCCTCGCCGCAGCCCTTATGGAAAGTTTTTGTTTGTTCAGGGTTGCGAAGGGGTGGGTGTGAGGGATAGAACTGTGTGTGTGGGGAAGTATTTTTTTGTTTTATTGCTTTGGTATTTATTTCTTAATTTATTATTTGTATTTCGTAGACTTTGTATAACTAGTTCTTGTTTCTAAAAAAAAAAAAAAAACCAAAAACCTCACTGTTCTAGTTTGGGGCACTTATGGACTTTCATTTGCTCTTAAGTGGTATATGGTAGTTGATTTATTGCATGCCATTCTAAGAAAGGATGTTTCTCCTCCATATCAATGTATTTTTTTTAGTTTAATGTTTTAAGTAACAAAAAATTAGTGACAAATTTATTTAAAGAATAAATAATGAACATAAAAAACAAACAAATTAAACATTATACCTACGTTTACCTGGTAATATTACGCGAAATAAAGTTGTCAAGAAAAAAAACTCAATCTTGCCAGGAATGAACCCAACTTTTCTGGTTAAGGCGGTCGTCTCGGCCAGTGAAAAAGCGTACACTGTCAGGCCACACGAATTAAAATATAACGTCCTGATGTAGTTTTCTGGAACTACTTCGCTACTCTGTCTAAAATTATACCTCCTTTCGCCCTTCATCTACAACCATCCTTTGTAATGTTAATAATAAAAAGGGCAAAGAAGACAATGAAACTTCTTACCTCAAGGTAAAGAGAGGAAAGCTCGCTGCTAGTTCTCAAATATCTTAAAATTGTCTGTTGTTAGCCTGCCAAATATTATTGTATTTGTTAAAAGAAGGCTAAATTTAGAGCCCATTTTCATCAAGCCTAAGCCTCATAGCTCTGCAAATATGATTAAAACATGATTGAAAATGAGCTACTTTTTTCTACCATTAAAACTATATACAAGGTTATTAAGGAAAAAGTGTCTTATGGAATCTTTCTGCTTTATTTTAGAATGAACCATATTTTGAAATAATTGCGTTAGAGCTGAACGTTTGTGTGGCGATTTCTAGTCTACTGAGGTGTCCTTATGGCATAGGTTCAGCACATTTATACAATATTATGTATGAAAATGAAGAATAACTCAAACTGGGAATATTTTTCGAAACTGTGCGGAGAGATACGAGCTTATGCGATAAGACACTGTGCACCTACCTTTAGATTCCGGTACACTATCCTTTCAATCAGCCCTGTCGATGATTCTGTGATATACTTAGGCCGGCAATATATTTCGAGTGGAATTGATATGAGCCTAAATACATATCTTTGTGTTGAATGGATACACATTTTTAATATTTAATTTTGTAGTTTTTTTACTATATTATTATTATTATTATTATTATTATTATTATTATTATTATTATTAGCATCGCATCTTACTACCCGTTCGGGTTGTACGCACTTACGCTAATGTGTAATGGTAGAGTGATTGTGAAATGAAATGGAGGACCTACAGTTTAACGTGGGATCCGAACCACAGTGGAGGCCTGACATTCCACACATTCACAAGATGTCTTGTCAGAGGTACTATAATAACTAGGAGGTTGTTTCACGGTCCTAAAACGGAGAGCGGTTGTTCCCCATAGTGTTTGTCCCAGCCTCTTTCCAAGAAGGAAGAATACAGATGTATATAAGATGATGAAACAGCCAGATGTAGTGCAGAAGATGCGAGTGAATAGAATAAGATGTATGAGGACAGAAGAAGAAGCAGCCCGAGGAATTCCCGGAACCCCCAGCCAGACCACTTGGACATCCCATAACCAAGTGAAAAGATGACGTCACTAAGGATCTGAAGGAACTAGGGGTGGAAGGAGATTGGAAGGAAGTAGCCCAAGATAGAACAATATGGAGGAGGCTTGAGGTCGGTGCGTGTTATCTAAGGTCTGTACACAGTACAGTGCAGTGCAGTACAGTACAGTGGAATATAGTGACTAAAATAAATAAACAAGGGTACTAATTATATAAAATTCGTGGTAGAAAGTGTTATTAAATATTTTAAAGTAGCACCGCGTCTTAATACCCGTTCGGGTTATACGCTTTAAGTACTAATTACGCTAATGGATTAGGAATTGGGAAGGTTGAATTAGAGGAAGTGAACCCGCACTTGCGTGGAGGGAGAGTGCAAAACCATTTAGGAAAAACTACCCTCAGTTCACCCGACCGAGATTCGAACCTCGATCTCCCCGTCCTCGGTGGTCGAGCTCAACACGACAAGCGCGTTAGCCAACTACGCCACCGAGGCGGTTATTTTAAAGTAGAACAAAACACTAAACCCTTTAGTGTAAGTATAATTCCTTGAATTACTCTCCGATTTTGGTTCTTCTTCGACGGTAGAAATCAAATTCGGCAACTCCAGAGTTAGCGGCCAGGAGGACTGAGCTTGTAAGAGTTAAGGATGATAAATAATTTGCCATTCAGAGATGTTTGAGAGAGCCTACACTTTCAAGGAATGTTGCCATTAAATTATTAAAAACGAAAATAATATAATAAATTGTTGTTATTGAATTTTTTATTTTGTTTTCTGAACCTAATACGATTACAATAAAGCTTAAATCGCTAATAACTATCACACTAGCGCTAAGGCGTACCAAATAAGAATGAAAAAGAAAAGCGTAACTTAAATTGTGTTATAGTAAAAGTAGTTGTTTGATATGCTTTGAAAATAAAAGTTGCCAATTTCCTCTAATTCACAGTTGAGTGCGTTCACTCCAATTTAAACTCTGCTCTAAAAGAGGTAGATAAAAAAAGTCTTGCTGAATTGAATGAAAGTTGCATTAAGTGAGCGCGCTCAACCCCCCAACACTCCTTCCCGAGGCTCGAGCCGAGTACTCGTGACAGTAAATCCATCCTTATGGATCCTTTTACCCTGGCAAGGATCCTCGCCCGCCTTGTAAGCGGCGCCTTTCTCCCCTCGGTGTTTATGTGCAATCCGGTTAAGTACAGGCCATCCCTTGGCGGTCGACCCTTTTACTTTTATCTCCCGTCTCCTTTCTTTCTGTCATTCCTCCTTTCCTTTTTATACTCTTCTAGTTTTATATCTGGGTATTTCATGTCTAGATATATTTCTCTCTCTTTTCTCCAGTTCTTGCGTGTCATTTTCTAGCTAGCGAAGGGTTGTAGGACCTTCATATGAGGACGCTAATTAATGTTAAAGTGGGCACGTGGTATAAATATAAGGTTCATATAGTCTGGTTTGCTAAAAAATGAAAGGTCGGTGTTCGAATCCCGGCATGGTTTACTTAGATTGGCATTTTCTAAATGGTTTCCTAATTCCCATTCTTTATATTTACTTTCTCGCTGGCCCTTGGTGAGGAGGTGTGAAAACCAAGTGGCCTATTTATCCTTTCACAGATCCTACATGTTTCTGGCTGTGTGAGTTACGGCCTAAATTTGAAATCGTGTACGAGTTGCGACCTGGCTTTTTGAGAGATACGTACGAATTGCGGTTCACTCACTTGAGGAAGAGGTATGAGCTGCGTCTACCTAATTAGTGGTGTTGTCTTAAATTTCAGATAAAAACTATAATCGGCTCATGTCGACATCCCTCGTAATATTCTAACTTCCTCAGTTATTGTCGTTCCACGATTTTGGCAAATATTTGAAGTTTATTAGGTTAGGTTAGGTCAGATCAGGTCAGGTCAACAGCCCGGGCCACAATTCGTTCGTGGTTCTAAAAATGTGGGGTTGCAATTCTACTGTCTCTTTAGAGGTAAGCAACTCGTGCCGCTGCAACTCACCTGCAGCTGTTCCAAGACATGTTGTAACATTAGTAGTGTTATCGGTATGGATTTGTACATTAAACGCAAAACCACTTGGTCAGGGGTTAAACGGGCAGCATCGCGTGCCAATAGTTCACGCGTCCTTAAAGTTTATTTCTTCTATACACAGCGTCTTAATTCCCTTATGGTATATTCGAATACTTAAACAAATTAGATATGGACGTAAACAAGTAAAATTTTAGAGGAAATGTACCCATACATTCCTGGAGGGAGAATATAAATACCATTTAGTGAAAACCATCCCCAACACACTGACCTCCATGTCACCTACAAACCATATTATACAAGACAGACGCATTTGTCCAAGTGAAGTGCTTTCACAGAAAAATCCACCTTGTTACGTTCATTTTTATAACTTATTTTCGGCCATTAAGATATTGAAAGTATAGGGTGGTTACTAAAGGATTATACTTTTATTGCGTTGTGAATTCCTTAATATTTAATATATCATGAAATATAACTTACACCGTTGATATAATGGAAGGAATGGTATATTTAACACACTACACTTGATTAAGTCAATTATAATGGGAGTATATCTTGAATGCTTAACAAATAGTATTAGTACTATATTATAAATAAAGTCCTCCCCGAGCGTCACAAGGTTCGCCCGAGTCCTACCAGATTTTTAAACAAGAGTCTCTGGTTTGCTCGGCCCAACCCTACTTAATACCTAGGTTGGACCGCTATTTACTCGTCATTACCTTCCTACCCTGTGCTGCACTATTGTGTTTTGGTTGAGGCTTATTTCAAAAATCCAGCCCCACAACGATTATAAAGTCTCTAAGATTCCCTTAAGTGGTCTTGAGGAGCCCCAGACTTCCAAGAAGCACATTTTGAGAAACGCTGCATTAGACCGTGGGATTACCGAAGCTGGTCTCAAGCTAATTTAGTCTACAGTCTTAATTTTCATAGGACAGTTAAAAATGTTATTAGATCTTCTTTCACTTTTTGATGCCTCAAGTCATGTGATCTTCAGCCGTCACCTTTGATAGACTGATATTATCAATATCTATGAAATATCATTAATAATATAGTAAAATGTTATCATCTTTGACTGCAAAACAAGTTTGTTTTTTTAAATTGGAATTTAATTTGCCTCTGACAAGAAGATTAGGGCTCGTTCTCTGACTGGATGTACTTAGGGTGCTTTTCCCTGAATGGTTTTTGCCTCACTTCGACGTCAATGCGAGTACGTTTCCTCTAAAATTATACCTTATCCATAGATACCACACTAGCGTAATTAGTAGTTTACATATGCGTGCAGCTCAAATAGGTAGTGACCCTTGATAAAAAAAAAAAAGAATGACGCAATGCCCTCTTTGTCTACCTTTCCAGCATCCCTTCTTGTATACAGTTCCTTTCAATTCTCCCCCTTCCCCCGTGGTCCAACTGTCACCCCCTCCCCTCTATGCCGTGGTTTATGCCTCTGCAGAGCGCTGGCTGTGTTCCAGTTTTACCTCCTCCGAGGAAGAGAACAATCGATATCTGTAATTGGGTAATGCCGCTTTATTCTCTTACTTCACCCCTCCCCCAACCCTTCGTTGCCCCTACAGGGTTTTTAATAAGTTGCAACTGTCCCCTGCGTAGTCTAAATAAGATCGTTGAGGATCAATTATAGTTCTAGGTCATGGATCGGAGCTAGAACGCCGAGGCTACAAACTAATCAAAACCACGATTGAAAGAAATTATGTTCGTATCCCTGTGGGGTCGAATATTCAATCTGCACGTTGTGTAGGTTGATAGGGATTCGGAGTTCACTAAAACAGCAATCATATACTAATCTAGTCACTGCTCACACATTTGTTAATCTAGTGTTGTTATTTTATAAAAATAATGTTTAAGAATAAATAAGAATTTTTCTAAAACTAATTTAATTTTATTTTACTAAACGTTGTTTTAAAGATAATTGAAATAATTATGAATGACATTTGGTAATTTGGAGGTCCTACTTGACTTCTTAGCCTAACGAATTAAAGAAAAACCTTGAGATAATAATAGTCTTCGCTAAAAATAAAAATCTTTGACTTAGCTAAATATCTCGAGAGAGCACGAATGGGGGGACTGATTGATCTTGCTTGATACATGGTGCGGGCTTGGTCCTGATCCAAAAGAGATATAAAAGATGTTTGCGATATATGACCTCTGCATGTTTTACGGTAAAACTAACTTCAAACGAGGTTTATTAACGACTTGCTCTAAAGGATAGAAATGAGGACAATAACTAATAGCGATATTCGGCTGTATCTGCTTGGAGAGAGGATGGTAAAACTTCTTGTGAAAAGCACCCTCGGGTACGCCTGACTGGGCTTTTAACCCATCAACAATGTCAAAGTGTAATACGAGGGTAGCCACCGCCACGTGTTGAGGGGACTACCTGGTTCTACCTCGTCTACTGCGTGAAGTTTAAATATTGGGCTTCCTTGAGAAATTTGACAATCTCTGAAGGCCACTAGAAATGTTTCAAACCATATTTTTTGTTTGAAAAATTTTGCCGCATAATTAATCTTAATTTTTCCCGAAGATAATTTATTTTCTGGAAGAAGATCTATCTCTTAAAATCGGACGAATACAATCATCTATATATATATATATATATCCCGAATTTTAAAGTTTCCACTTCAGTTTAATTTCTCCTAAGGAAGTGAACACTGGAAAAAAAAAAGATCAAATGTGTTTCAATAAAGCAATAACCGCGAATTCTCTCACAATTACATATCGACCACAGAGCTTGGTGGTTAAATGTGCCACCAACGTCGGATCTTGTGTAGACGGGATATTTTAATATTTCACTATTATAATCAAAGCCATTACCTTTCCATGAGATTTAATTATATGAAAATTGTACCGAAAAAAAAATCATTTAATCGTAAATATTAATTTGAATTTATTTTCAGTTTATTATCACTATGATGATTAAAATAATTTTAGGTTGGCTAAAGTGTTTGGTAAAAACTTTTTCCCTCAACCCCATCACACTATTTGATGACAGATAATCCCCTTCACTTACTTAGAACGTTTCTTTTGAAAATGTAGCTGAACAGTTTCAGCTCTGGTCATCACCTCAAAGATTACGTGCACGGCGAGTCTAACTGGACCCACTGACACGTCTTGTTGCTTACATAATGTTGCGGTACTCATCTCCAAGTGTGTTCAGCTAATACGTGATGGACGTAACAAGAGTTGGTTGTGTTCTTCCTTATCGTTGTTTCCTAACAGAACTCCAGTTTATTACTCTTGTCGGAGCTCTTGAGACGCATTGCACACGTCCAGAGATCCCACCCATTCACGGCTGCTTAGCCGGGACATATATATACACGGTCACACATTAAACAGAATGTTCCATGGCAAAACTGTTGCACTAGTATCACACCGATTTCTAAAGTTATTATTGGTTATTCTGTATTTCGACAGGTCCAGCATGTCCTATCAACAGATTCCTGCAACTTCATCTGCTTTCCTTGTTGATGCTATCGGTAAGCTGTATTTGTCCTCTTCCTTGTCCACTTTGCTTTCTTCATAATGTGATCCTTCCATTTGGCCTGTCTTCATAGAGTCACTTGCAGAAACTTATATTTTCATTGACTCCCTATTACATTCTTCATTAGTTATCTGACCTGTTTACTTTATCCTCTCTCTAAACATCTCTAGCACCACATCTCAAATTATTCCTAATAAATACATAAAACTGCACCAAGATGCGATGTCTGGTTCAAGATGTATTACCCACCAAAGTTAAGAGCCCATCTCACCCCACGGATGGCGCCTAGGAAGTGTTTGGTTAATTAAATATTTGTTTAATATCAAAATGAAGTTGGAAGGTTGTCAACATATTCCATAGGATTAGAAAACAAAAATCTTAAAGTTCAAGGCAGACTGATTGGTAAGTTGTATAGATCTAGCCTTTCTCAAACAAATATACTATTTTATTCTGAAAACTTAAAAATGACACCTAGACATGGGAATCGAACCCGGAATCTCTGGCTTAGTACGGGTTCGATTCCCTTGTCCAGGTGTCATTTTTCAATTTTCAGAATATGATATTTAGATGGAGTAATCCTCACTAAAAAAGCATAAAGAATATTTGATTGTTTTAAATATATTGTTTGTTTTAACACGTCACAAACCCGCATAGGTTTCCTCATGACCCAAAACAGTGGTTTCCAACCTTTTTCAGAGTTTTACCCCAATTTTTGTCTTTGAGACCATTGAAACCCCTTGGAACCCTACAAATGTTTATATAGCCTATTATTTTAAAAAATTATTACTTTCACTGAATCTTACCACCAAACCGGAATGTCCGCATTTAATTACACTTGTGGGGTAGGTAGAATTGAGAGGAAATGTAGCTATATTTGTGTTTTGGGAGAGAGGGGAAAACCGTCGGTGAAAAATGACCCGTGGTCTTAATTTGAAACTTGACCTCATCACCAACAAACCAAACGAGCTTGAAGTTAAGCCCACGTGCTCGATTTAATTATTATAAATGGTTTTTATAATGTTCATACGAATGTAACTTAGGTGTCTCTAAAGAGAATCAACGAACTAATTGGGTATTTTGGAAGTCACGGTAGTAGTGCCACTCGCACAACACTAGACTAGGTCAGCAAGCAACCAGAGTTGGGGAGTTAAGCAAAAATAACCAAAGCAGTAATGTAACAGTTTTTATAATTTTAACCGCATACATTTCTATTTGAATTTTATACCTTCCAATAATAATTATAATCGCTTTAAAAAGTAAACAAAAAGCTATAACCTCAACAAGAATTGCGACCCCACCCGAAACATACCGCGACAGCCAGGTTGAAAACCACTGGTCTAAGGCGTCACTCTCTCAATAGACCGGGTTTCCGACGACGGTTAGATCGGAGTTAGTATATCGGTAGGGTCTACTTTCTTACATCCAGCCTGTGGCCTGGTTCTTTATTCGAGCCATATATTTTCCACTACAGGCTGCTAGACTGTCGTAACTTCATATGCCTTATAATCTAACTTAAGACTAGGACAGGCACAACATTTAGTCCTTGGACGTTAATTTATCAATGTGGAAGAGTAAACCCATATTTCACTATTGATAAATTTTTTTGGCCATTCCGGGAATCGAACCCGGGACTCTTAGCTCAGTAGGCAGACACTGCGCCGAACTGAGCTAAGGTGCCGGATAGTTGGGTGTACTGAGGATGTGTTCCCTTAAACTTTCTCCACGCAACTGTCGGTACATTTCTTGAAACTATACCTTCTTCATCCTTGATGGGACCCCTTTAGGGAAAATATACCGATAGCCCGAATGAATAGTAAAAAGCGGCGCGCGCGCGCGCGCGCACAACACACACACACACACACACACACACACACACACACACACACACAGTCACAACAGGTGATTCATTTTGTCGCTTAGAAGATTCTGAATTGCCATTCCCATTATAAATACTGCGGGATGAGGATATTTCCCTTTAAGTTACGGTAAGTTGCATTGACCGCCCACCCTTTAGTACCCCTCCCTCCCTCCATTAATACCGTCTTTCCTTTCATTTCCCAACAATAAAACACCACGGCAGCAAGCGGGCTCGTTTATTGCTTCCCTCTCAGCGTTGTTAATACCGGCTAGCGGATAAAAACACGTCAAGAGTTTATCCTCGAGATAAACACCTGTTTATCGCCCGAGGCTCGTCCTTTATCGAACGACCTTCGTCTTCGTGCTAGGGCTGGTTTATTAATGGTGGGGTTCTTAAACTACGGTGTTTTATTATGTATCGGCCATCTCTTAAAGCGCTCCACTGTTTTAATGTTGCTTTCTTCGGATGAAACATTTGATTTAAATGTGTTTACAATCTCGCGTTCCGGTGTAAACTCGTACAGTGTGTCCCCAAGTCTAGTCTGGTGATCTTTCGTTCTCTCACACTTGTCACTGTCTTGGAAAACGTAGTCTCAGATGCTGACCAACTTTAACTGGAAGAGAAAGAAGGGCTAGAGGGCTAGAAGGGGGGAAAATTAATTTTTAGCTCTATTCAAAGTACATAATAGTCTGGATGTACGATGGGGACATCGCGTTTATCAACTCCTCCGGGCATACTGAGGTGATTTTGACTGTTTTTATTGTTTTCTTTATTCCTCCTACACCCAAATTTCGGATACACTTATTATAAATATCTACCTTCCTCGTTTTTACCTCGTTGAGGTGTAGATATGAGGATATCTAGGACCAGTATTGAGATGTGTAAAACTGATTTTTTTAAATTTTATTATTTAGTACCGCGTCTTACTACCCGTTCGGGCTATACGCCTTAAGTACTAATTACGCTAATGGATTAGAATAGGCAAGGTTGAATTCGAATAAGTGAACCCGCATTTGCGTGGAGGGAGAATGGAAAACCATTTAGGAAAACCACCCAATTCACCCGACCGAGATTCGAACCTTTATCTCCTCGTCCTCAGCAGTCGAGCTCGACACGACCAGCGCGTTAGCCAACTACGCCACCGAGGCGGTAATTATTTAAAACTTGATGGTACACTTTAGTGTAATTAATTTATTAAATTGTCTTACTAAAACTAGATAAATTTTAATATGATTTATAGTTGTTAAAAAGCTGAATACAGATTAATATTATTATTATTATTGTTATTATTATTATTATTATTATTATTAGCACCGCGTCTTACTACCCGTTCGGATTATACGCATTTACGCTGTGAGATGAAATGAAGGACCTGCAGCTTAACGTGGAATCCGAACCACAGTGCAGGCCTGGCATTCCACACATTCAAAAGTTGTGATTAATACATTTTTGTCAGAGGTAAAGGAAGGATTTGGCAATCAGATAAATCTGTGCCGGGACCGAGGATTGAACCCCGAACCCTCAACATTGAAGTCTGACACCTTACCCCTAGACCGCCAGGTCACCCATTACAGAAACATACTTTGGAAAGTTTATATAGATAGAAATACTTTATTTAATAAAAACACACACACATACATATATATATATATATCCATCCGTTTTACGTTAATACGTCCCAAGGTTGGGATACCTATTGTCTTACTGCGCACTTGCTATCACACGGTTATGTGATGAATATATGTATACTGTATATATATGAGTTATATAATAATAAGATAGGCCTATATTACATAATGTATAAAATAACTAACATAATAAAAATTATATATATTTTGTAATTATATTGTTTTGGGCCCCTCTCATTTATTTGAAAAGTCATGGATGAAGTAGGCCTATATTTTTCTTTAAAGAACTATGTACATTTTTCTTTTATTACTTCATCCATGGATGACCAAGCAAATTTGAACTCTCTTAGTTTAAGTACAAGATTCTAAATTCAATTTATATATTATTATTAATACCGCTTTCATTAATTATTATTATTTACTTTTACTGAGTTTCAAGCCTAGGCGTACATACAAAATAATTAGCGTAGTTCACCTTTCTTGACTCATGAATAATTTACCAAAGAGCAAATACACACATTCACGTAAGTTTCTCGACGCTTCGTTGATTGAAGAATATCAAGTTTCAATTCCAGGCTTGCGCTAATACTGTATGAGGGGTGTAGATAGGTAATATACAGGTGTAGATAGAGGTGTAAAGTTTCCCACGGGGCTATATCACACCAGGGGGGGAGAAGAGAACAGGAGGTGTGTGTTCGTCACACACCGCTGCCCCTGCCTTGATCATGATACTCCCCACACTGCCGTAGACATCTGTCGCAGGTCATCTGGGTCTCTTTGGCGCGCGGTTAGCATTTGTGACTTACTTGATCGGCACCGGTGGGCGTGTGGACTAGATTTCGTGTTCATATAGTTTGATTTGTCGGTATAGGAGAAGTTGGGATTCGAACCCTGATTTGGTGTTCTGAAGTTTTTTTTTAACTCTTTCTAAAGGGTTTCCCATTTTTTCTTCACGCGGACACGGGTATATTTCTTTTAAAATCTTGACTTCATCATCCCCTCCCAGGGCCGGATCAAACACTTTAGGGACTGAGGGCCACTTGCAAAATGTGGGGACCCACGATCTTTTTTAAAATTTGTAATATGAAAAAGTATATTTCAAGTTAAAATTAAGAGCATAAAATGCAATTAAAATAGGTTTTAAAAGTTAGAACCTATAAGAAACGTTCATTTTATTTAATCTAAAAATATTTATCGTTTCTCATTCTCGTTCCGGCTTTGATTTAATTTATTTTAAAGATTTACGTACCGGTTCGAGTTATTTAAAATTAACTCTTAATTTCAGTTGATGGTTCTGGTTCGACTCCCGGAGCGGGAGGCAGTGTTCGGCTATTCTCGTTGGAATGAAAGAGTTAATAATCTACTTATCTCTTTGTTGCACTTTCCACGAACTACTTTATATAATCTATACGTTATAAATGTTAAATATAATAGTTGTTGTAATAATAATGTTTGTATGGTTTTCTAGGGGACTTCTCAAGCCTGGTGCCTGGGTCACCTACCCCCTTAATCTGGTCATACCCCTTTTCCATTAGTTTAATTAGAATGCCTATCATCCGGGGGTAGTAAAACATGGTGGGGGAGGGGTGGGAGAGTAATCAATTTACTTTGCATGTGTATTGTCAAATAAAATTGAATGCACTTTTTAAACACCCTCCCCTATCCCCCCACCCTCAACCATGAATTGGAATATATGAGTGAAAAAGACAATTGAACACATTTATATTTTTAGGTAAGCTTAGAATCGAACCAGACTCTTTTGAACCTGTTAGACCACGACCATTTTAATTACTGAACTACGTGAATAGGTGTATGTTTGTGAAACTTCATAAAATTGCATTGTGACAGTTACAAGTCTTTTAGAACTTAATAGTTAAATAAATATTCAAAGGAAAAAATAATACATTTGACATTTACTTAATATATATAACCAATTGCAAAAAGATCCACTTAAGGCCCTTAGCCCTGCGAGTGCAAGTCTAAAACCCATTTTGTGGGATGATGGGTGGGAGGGTGAAAGGCGTGGCGTGGTTTCACAACCAACTAAAGTATCCTTCCGCGCCAACAAGAACAACTGGATTACAGAAACCGTAGATGATGCTAGCTACCGGACAGGTCTTGCGGAAATATCAGTTTTCTCGAGAACGAGTGAAATTTGTATGTTAATATTTTCAACACCCTCTCTAAGAAAATGTATCGATGTTTATTAATTGTTACATTTTCTTTACTTTTTTTTATGAAGCCGACAGTTTTCTATTGAAAAATGTCAATATTATTAATTTTTGATCACTGTTAAAATTATACCGTTTCATAAGAGAAAATTACAAAGCAATAAACATTTTTGAAGATAACCGTTTGTTCCCACGACTCTGCATTTCCACGCCAAATGAAAAGGTCCAATCGCCTTAAATCAGTAGATCTTTATATTTATTATTGGCTTGGGTTGGTTTGCTCTTGATCACAAGGTGCTTCAGTATTTGGAATTGTGGTTGTCGTCTGTAAGCGCAGATAAGCTTCTATATCTAGTCTGTTTCTAAATTTAGTCTTTGTAACAGTATACATGGAAAAATGTTTGCTCATAAAGGATATTTGCTTGAAAATTGTATTAAAAAAATGCTATTTTGTTTGTTTCCTTGTTTCAGGATATTCCATGAACATATCAATACGAAATCTGTAACTTTTCTCCCCTGAAATTTTGTTTTTTGTTGAAATTTCCATAAGTTGATCTTTCTAGACAATTTTTTGACATTGGCAGATGTCCTTTATTCAAAATTGAAAAAAATGGGCAAGTTGATGTTATTTTATATTGCTAAAAACAAATAAACAGTATTGATAATTTGCCCAATGAAGCCGGAGATAGCTACGGTGGAGCCCAGTCTGAAAAACGCTGCCCTAGTGTATGATCCTAGCACACTCGTCGAGCGAGAGTGACGCTAGAGTTGTTTAAGTGCCTGATTGAAACAAACGTCCCATCGCCCCCTCCTTCCTCCCAGGCCACCGTGCGGTCAATAGTTCACAGTGGGTCGGAGGCCGTCTCGGGTCACAGGTCGTGGCTCGTCTCACACCCGGACAATTGAACCGGTTCGAGGCGCATTCCGTGTGGACTGTCATTAGAGAGGAGCAGTTGGTCTGGTCCTGACTCCATCCCAAGGTCCTGCTGATAAGGGGGAAGGTCCGTTATATTTGCGTATAATTGTGCTGGTAGGGATGAGTAATATAAAATTTAGAGGAAGTGTACCTGCATGTGCGTGGAAGAAAACCGGGAGATAATCTAGGAAAAAAACTATACTCAGTATACCAGTCCGGAATAAGAACGTTGACCTATCCGTCACCGGCAAACCAGACTAGATGAGTTTGCGTTTAGACCGCGTGTCCACCGATGTAGGCTACACCCAATATCACCGCAGGTCTTATGGAAAAAAGGTTTATCTTCGCTCTCTGTCGTTTAATTGTTGCCAAATCCACTCGCCTTCAGTTATGTCTGAAAGTGGTGTTCTGTGGTAAGAAGGAGCTTTTGAGTCCAAACTAAACCTCCGAAGAGGCCCCCCGAAAGGCTTTCAAGCCACACTACACCCGGGCTCAGAGGCCCATTACAGTGCAACCACTGATACCTATCGGGGCCGTAACTTTTTCGCCAGACGTGGGCCGAAGTCCATGAGTGCCATTCCGGGTACTCGGGCACCCGAAAAAAACAGTACCAGCCCTTCCATGCCAACTCGTCTTGGGTTACTTTAGAAAAAAGAAACTCCATTGGGCCCGGATGGAGGGAGGAGTTGGCTCCTCCTAGTGCTCGCCCAATCACGAGGAAGTGAGGAGTCCAGCCTCCGAACAGTCGTCTCCACAAACTCGTTCCTCATGCCCCAGGACTTCTCTATTCACCCAAACTTGACTGCCACCCCTTCAGCACCATTCGTGAGACCGACTGCCCAGAGTTGCCCAGTGAGGACCTCGAGGAGGTGCCCTGACCAGCTATCCCCGCTACACGGGTACGCACTACCAACCTCTTAGTGCATGTCGAGAAGCCTCGCTCCTCATACACAGATAACCTTATCGGGGTCTTAGCTATGCCGGACCCCGTCCGTCGGCCGCACCGACAGAATTTTTAGAGCTCTGTCAGTACCGCAAGGTGGCGAAGACAGTCTAGTGCTCGTTTATATTAAACGTGTGTGGGCCCAGAGCGCATCCCGGTCCCGTACGTCGGGTGGTGCCTTACGCCTGAGCACCGTGACCCCTGGTAAGAAGGAGCTATTGGCAACATCGACGAACCAGCTTAGCACAATTTGTCTAATATTTAGACAAAGCTGTTTCCATATAGTAACCACGCAGCTCCCTTAGAGATGATATCCAGTGTAGTAGCCCATTTGTTTCTGGTCATAGGTCACCAACGATTACTATTAATAAAATCCGTATTTATTTAATAGTACGTTGAAAAAAAAGCTCACACCTAATTGAGCTAAGAAGTGGGGTTAAGGAAGTTATTTTAGAAGAAATACATCTGCAAATATCGTTAAGAGAAGATGGAACATTACAAATGAAATACCATCTTCAGTCCATCTGGTGGAGCATTTAACTTTAACTTCCCCGTCAATGGCGGCCAAGTGCATTGCTAGTCTAACGCCTTAAACTGCTTTGTGACTGCTATAAGTGTAACCTTCCGGCATTGAACTCATCTCCAGAATCTGGTACACCACCATTATGGCCACACCTGCAAGCTATTGCAGGAGAAAAATTCTAAGCCAGTAATCGAACCGGTCCCCTCAAGATGTGTAAGCTGGGGTTTAAAATTCTTTATCTTATTCGCAAACTGACCTACCTTATGGTGAACTGACTTTGCCACAGAGAATATTAATTAACTGACTATCCTCAACGAAAATTGTAAGTGGAAGAATTGACTTGTTTTGGTCACAACAGAGATAAATAGTCAGTCTATTAATTGGTAAAAACAACGTTAATAGATCAAAATACAGAATTTACTTGTATGTAATATTTTTTAACAGCCCTACAAATACCCTACAACTGAAGTGTGCTATGTTAAGCTGGGCTAGGTTAGGTTAATTTAGGCTTGGCCGACTAAATTTAGTCGAATTTTGATTCAATTTAATGTAAATGCTAACGTATCCGTATGTAGTTAGTATTCTTTTTTTAACTTTAATATATTTCAAGTGAAGATGTTCAACTAAATGTTCTGTGGCAAATTTTCTTTATTAGGTGGTAACCAATCGTCGCCGTCTGTATTAGTACCTGATTGGAAGATAATCCACTTCCTTAAACTTATACCTGATTTGAAGATATCCGGTTGTTCGCCACGCCCACGTAAACCCGGTGGATTGTAGTAACTCACGTCACGGCCCTGTTTGGTTCATATTGTTCACCCCTGAGGTCCGTGCGCAGGCCCAGTAGGTCCAGACCAGACTATCCAATAAACTAGGGTGAAAATGTCGGTGGTCGCCGACTAACGTTTGAATGATAAAAAAAAAAAGCTCTCATAGATCCTCCAGGCCGTGCTTTTTTATTGTTATTATTATTATTATTATTATTATTATTATTATTATTATTATTATTATTATTATTATTAAAAGCCATGTCCCACAGACTCGTTGTAAATGTATGTATGGGGAAGGGAAGGGGTAAGGTTGGAGAGAGAAAGGGGAGGTTGTGTTTATAGTGTGCCGTAAAGTTCATTAGGGGAGAGTTTTTTTTCAAGTATTTATTTACATGTACTGGTTTATACATTAAAAGCAAAAATAGCATAAATTTACTGCTTTGTTTTGTGTAAAGGTTGTTTGTGTGTTGTTTTGTTATTATTAATTTTAAAACGCGTTAATCGAATCCACAAATAACTTGTGAGCAATAAACAAATCACGAAAATTTTACCAGGCCATTTGTTATTGCAATTTTTTCCCCTATCACTGAGCTATTATTTTTAATCCGTCATATAAAATACATAAATAAATAGAACTGATACTAAACCGTTCATTTCCTAAAAGTATTTTCAACACTGTACTTTACTTTAGTAAGACAAACACTTATGATCATAATAAATACAATACAAATCATAAACTTGGTTTTTTATATTTTCTTGAAGGGCACGAAGAAGATCCTCCAAATCATGACAGATTAACCAGGTTAGAAATATTATTGCGCTTTAACTGAAAATTGCATCACAATATTATGGGTTTTTGCATTCTTCGCTTAACATAAGTGAAACTGTGATGGGGAAGATCTCATTTTTACTTTCTCTCGACACTACGGAGAAAAAGTATTGTGATCGTCAAAAAACTCGAACTCAAGATTTTGAGAACTGTCGATGTTTTATGACCCCCTGAAACTAAAAGAGTGGTTTTTGCGATGCCGACCGTCTGTCTGTCTGTCTGTCTGCACCTTGGGCTGGAGCCGAAACTATTTTACCGATTGGGCTAAAACTTGGTATTGGTGTTTTCATAAGGTCCCCCCGAGGAGTTTTTGGATTAGATGTTTAACCCTAAATCTAAGGGTAGTTTACTGAAGGGCAAAAAGAGAAAAAAAAGATTTTCTCAAAATCCAATCTAACGATTTTGATTAAATGCTATAAAATTTGACGACATAATCAATTTAACTCGGAAATTTGTAGTATTAACAAAAACAAGTTCGTTAAAAGAAGCAATTTTTTAATAATTAACTTTTGGAATAATAGTTTGTTCAGTTAGTAGAAAGGAAACCTGCTAAAATCCTACCACACGCCTGTAAGAAAAACAATATAACCATTAATTTAATTGTATTCAAAGTATTTTGTTTCGCGAACTACGTATGAATATGGTGTTTTCACTCGTACAATTTCCTCTGCATTGTAATGCATTAATCTCATACGGGTTTGTAGTTTCATCGTTTCCGTGAGCTAAGGCCCATCCGTCTATTACTTCGTAATTGCAAGAGGCATTTAAATGTATTTGTTTTTAAATAAGAGCTTTTAATCAATGTTATCACTATTTATTTTAATAAGTTCTTTGAATTACATATTATCACCTAATTATTTAAATGAGTGTTTTAAAGAGAGGCAATCAGATTTAATGTACAGCACAATTTATTTTTTTATAATTTTCATTCAAGGATTGTTCTAGACTACGGTTCGTTTAGGTATGTGTTGTACCTTAAAAAAAAAATTCTGCGTTATTCAAAGCTAACGAAAATGTGTTGTATTGTGATTTGTTGTGGGGTAAATTTGCACATGGAGGAAAATATCTAGTTCTTTTGAACAGTTGCAAGTTTTTTCTTGTATTTATATTACTAATTAATACGTAACAAAACAATCACATTTGAAAAGAATAGTAAAGAGGACCTGCCTTGGTGGCATAGTTGGCTAACACGCTAGTCGTGTTGAGCTCGACCGCCGAGGACGGGGAGATCGAGGTTCGAATCTCGGTCGGGTGAACTGGGGGCGGGGGTTCCTAAATGGTTTTCCACTCTCCCTCAACGCAAATGCGGGTTCACTTCCTCTAATTAAACCTTCCCAATTCCTATTCCATTAGCGTAATTAGTACTTAAAGCGTATAACCCGAACGGGTAGTAAGACGCGGTGCTATATATATATATATATATATATATATATATATATATATATTATATATATATATATATATATATATTACTAAAACTACTTATCACTAAGCCCTTAATGGGGAGTAAATTCGTAATGAACATTCAATCCACCCTGAAAGGTAGCAAGCCTACCTTAACGTGCTGCACTATGGCTCTATATCATAAGCTGCGCCATAGTGGAACCAAGCAAGGTAAGCTTTTAGGGTTAGCGAAGGGTATTTGCAGCAGAATTTTGACCCTTCTCTTTACCCCTCACGTTTTTATTAGGGGTAAATTCATGTGAACTCTCTGTATCACCTGAACACGAGTTAAAAAACTAACTGAAGTCTAGAACAGACACAATACCCAGTCACCCATGTCTGTCGTCAATCCATCACCGGGAAACTGGATATCCAATTTCAGCGATGATACATTTTCTGGCCATGCTTGATAAACAATTATAGCCTGGACCATTACCCAAACACTGAGTCAATGCCAGATAGCTCTCTTGAGGAATCTCATGCCAGGAGGCTTTGTGACAAATTTCCCAACTTGCAAGACAGGGTATTGTATATAGATATCTGTAACTTATTAAAATAAAGTCATTCGTTTGACACAGGAAAAAATAGAATGAATATATATTATTATTATTATTATTATTATTATTATTATTATTAGCACCGCGTCTTACTACCCGTTCGGGTTATACGCACTTACTCTAATGTGTAATGGTAGGGTGATTGTGAGATGAAATGGAGGACCTACAGTTTAACGTGGAATCCGAACCACGGTGGAGGCCTGGCATTTCACACATTCACAAGATGTCTTGTCAGAGGTGTGAGGGTGAATATAAATTTAACTTATAAAGATGGCTGTGCACATTTTACAAACTAAACAAGGACGTTATATAACGCTCGCCCATTTTTAATTAAACAAAATTTGATCAATAGTGCCTCCATCACTTCTTTTTATTGTGTTTTTTAATATATTACCTCAGTCCTGGGTAAATTCTGGCCCTTCAAATATTTTCATGTGGCCCGAAAGATATAATTATGTATTTATATACGAAAAAAAGGTAGTGCTAAAAATAGAAGTATTAAAAAAACCTCATAAAATAATATAGAATTTCTCTAAAATACACCAATGAAAATTTATAATCAGTTTTAGAAATCTCAACTATTAAATTTACACCTGTCATTAAAATAATTATGAACAATATGAAAAAAACAATGCATTCCTCTCATTGAGTATGTTTTATTGGATAGTCATTTATTTTTATATCTAGTCTTAATTTTTATGTTGTATATGTAATTTTGTTCTATAATAAATTACTCTACCGATACATTTTATTTTACCTGGTGGCCCATTTTTATATTTAATTCTCATTGCGACTCTTAGGCTCAAACATTTATTTGTCCAGGCATGTACTACTGCTATCTCACATAACAGTTTTAATTTTATATGGTTTGTTTTAGATTAGTGCACTACGATGCCTTCCAGTCTTTACCTCCTTCCCTCCCTCCAACCTTGTTTCATTCAACTCAGACGTCAAACTTGGATGAAAGCGCGCCCTACAATTTGTGTTTAGGCTATCCTGCCAAACAACCAAGACGAGCGAAAAGCCTCGAGCAATAATGCAGGCGCTTCTTACCTTTCCTGATTTTATGATGTTTGATACTGGGGCAGTTTCAAAAGTTTGTTTTGCCTCAAGTTTTTGTTTAAATAGTTTAAGGTTATAATATCAAGTCCCTTACGGGCTATCCTCATATTTACACTAATGGTTTCTGTATGAATAATGTAAAATAGAGAGGAACTGCTTTTCCATTTAAGGGTGCTACATGGAAGAGTACTGAGATGCGTTTCAACGTTTAGAAATCCTTGATTATTATAAAAATGGTATGATATTTTAAAATATTGGTTTCACTGAAATGTAGGTGAAAGCTCTGACACGTTAAAAAGTTTAAGTTTTAATATTAAAAAGTTTAAAAAAGTTTGATAATTTGTATGAATCCTAATCAACAATTCTATATTGTATTAAAATTTTCTTATGTGACCTTATCAGAACATGACTTAATTTGTTAGAAGAAGATTAGATCTAGGTTTATAACCTTTTACTTTAAGCTCAGAAATACAAATTTTCGCGTAGAGCAACGCTGAATAAAAAAATTTGAAACTAAAAATTTAAACTTTTTATCTGGTCAGAAACCTTCTGTTAATCTTGCCTACATTTGGTTTGAAAACGATATAAACAAATATATCACACCACTTCTTAAATAACTCACGGTTTCTAAACGTTCGCAACAACACCTTTAAGAAAAACAAATAAATGCACTGATGAAATGAACTCGGTTGTACCTAAAAACTTTCATTAGTTTATTTCTTCGTTCTTCGATGATAAAAAGTTTCTAACAAACGATTAAAAATGTATTTCATTATTTTTAGAATGTTTAATCAAGGTTTTTATTTTCGACGAACATTTGTTTTCTTTTTTGAAGAATGTTTTAATTGCATGTATGTTTCATAAATATATATTGTTTTGTGAACATTAGTAGAGTAATCTTTTACCACTATGATTGTGGAACCAAGTCCTTAGTTTTTGGAAAAAACAGATTAAGAAATGATATACTTAAAAATAAAAGAATTTACATGAATTTTAGTTGTGTTATTCATTCTGAGGGCTATACTTGGCTCGTTATACTAGGTATTGTAGTTGTGCTATTCATTCTGAGGGCTATACTTGGCTCGTTATACTAGGTATTGTATTAGTGCTATTCATTATGAGGGCTAACCTTGGCTGGTTATACCAGGTATTGAATTAGTGCTATTCATTCTGAGGGTTATACTTGGCTCATTATACCAGGTATTGTAGTTGTGCTATTCATTCTGAGGGCTATACTTGGCTGGTTATACTAGGTATTGTAGTTCTGCTATTCATTCTGAGAGCTATACTTGACTAGTTATACTAGGTTTTGTAGTTGTGCTATTCATTCTGAGGGTTATACTTGGCTCGTTATACTAGGTATTGTAGTTGTGCTATTCATTCTGAAGGCTATACTTGGCTAGTTATACTAGGTATTGTAGTTGTGCTATTCATTATGAGGGTTATACTTGGCTCGTTATACCAGGTATTGTAGTTGTGCTATTCATTCTGAGGGCTATACTTGGCTCGTTATACTAGGTATTGTAGTTGTGCTATTCATTCTGAGGGCTATACTTGGCTACTTATACTAGGTATTGTAGTTGTACTATTCATTCTGAGGGCTATACTTGGCTAGTAATACCAGGTATTGTAGATGTACTATTCATTCTGAGGGTTATACTTGGCTCGTTATACGAGGTATTGTAGTGGTGCTATTCATTCTGAGGGCTATACTTGGCTAGTTATACTAGGTATTGTAGTTGTGCTATTCATTCTGAAGGTTATACTAGGCTAGTTATACCAGGTATTGTAGTTGTGCTATACATTCTGAAGGCTATACTTGGCTAGTTATACTAGGTATTGTAGTTGTGCTATTCATTCTGAGGGTTATACTTTGCTCGGTATACTAGGTATTGTAGTTGTGCTATTCATTCTGATGGTTATACTTTGCTCGTTATACTAAGTATTGTAGTTGTGCTATTCATTCTGAGGGCTATACTTGGCTCGTTATACTAGGTATTGTAGTTGTGCTATTCATTATGAGGGTTATACTTGGCTCGTTATACCAGGTATTGTAGTTGTGCTATTCATTCTGAGGGTTATACTTGGCTCGTTATACTAGGTATTGTAGTTGTGCTATTCATTCTGAAGGTTATACTAGGCTAGTTATACCAGGTATTGTAGTTGTGCTATTCATTCTGAAGGCTATACTTGGCTAGTTATACTAGGTATTGTAGTTGTGCTATTCATTCTGAGGGCTATACTTGGCTAGTTATACTAGGTATTGTAGTTGTGCTATTCATTCTGAGGGTTATACTTGACTCGTTATACCAGGTATTGTAGTTGTGCTATTCATTCTGAGGGCTATACTTGGCTCGTAATACTAGGTATTGTAGTTGTGCTATTCATTATGAGGGTTATACTTGGCTCGTTATACCAGGTATTGTAGTTGTGCTATTCATTATAAGGGCTATACTTGGCTTGTTATACTAGGTATTGTAGTTGTGCTATTCATTCTGAGGGCTATACTTGGCTAGTTATACTAGGTATTGTAGTTGTGCTATTCATTCTGAGAGCTATACTTGGCTAGTTATACTAGGTATTGTAGTTGTGCTATTCATATTGAGGGCTATACCTAGCTCGTTATACGAGGTATTGTAGTTGTGCTATTCATTCTGAGGGCTATACTTGGCTAGCTATACCAGGTATTGTATTTGTGCTATTCAATCTGAGGGCTATACTTGGCTCGTTATACTAGGTATTGTAGTTGTGCTATTCATTTTGAGGGCTATACTTGGCTAGTTATACTAGGTATTGTAGTTGTGCTATTCATTCTGAGGGCTATACTTGGCTCGTTATACTAGGTATTGTAGTTGTGCTATTCATTATGAGGGTTATACTTGGCTCGTTATACGAGGCATTGTAGTTGTGCTATTCATTCTGAGGGCTATACTTGGCTCGTTATACTAGGTATTGTAGTTGTGCTATTCATTATGATGGTTATACTTGGCTCGTTATACTAGGTATTGTAGTTGTGCTATTCATTCTGAGGGCTATACTTGGCTCGTTATACTAGGTATTGTAGTTGTGCTATTCATTATGAGGGTTATACTTGGCTCGTTATACCAGGTATTGTAGCTGTGCTATTCATTCTGAGGGCTATACTTGGCTCGTTATACTAGTATTGTAGTTGTGCTATTCATTCTGAGGGCTATACTTGGCTAGTTATACTAGGTATTGTAGTTGTGCTATTCATTATGAGGGTATTACTTGGCTCGTTATACCAGGTATTGTAGTTGTGCTATTCATTCTGAGGGCTATACTTGGCTCGTTATACTAGGTATTGTAGTTGTGCTATTCATTCTGAGGGCTATACTTGGCTAGTTATACTAGGTATTGTAGTTGTGCTATTCATTATGAGGGTTATACTTCGCTCGTTATACTAGGTATTGTAGTTGTGCTATTCATTATGAGGGCTATACTTGGCTGTTATACTAGGTATTGTAGTTGTGCTATTCATTCTGAGGGTTATACTTGGCTCGTTATACAGGTATTGTAGTTGTGCTATTCATTCTGAGGCTATACTTGGCTCGTTATACTAGGTATTGTAGTTGTGCTATTCATTCTGAGAGCTATACTTGCTCGTTATACTAGGTATTGTAGTTGTGTATTCATTATGAGGGCTTATACTTGGGTTCGTTATACAGGTATTGTAGTTGTGCTATTCATTCTGAGGGTTATACTTGCTCGTTATACTAGGTATTGTAGTTGTGCTATTCATTCTGAGTTATACTAGTTTGCTTCTTATAACTAGTATTATAGTTGTGCTATTCATTCTGAGGGCTATACTTGCTGTTATACTAGGTATTGTAGTTGTGCTATTCATTTGAGGGTATACTTGGCTCGTTATACTAGGTATTGTAGTTGTGCTATTCATTATGAGGGTTATACTTGGCTCGTTATACCAGGTATTGTATTGTGCTATTCATTCTAAGGCTATACTTGGTCGTATATACTAGGTATTGTATTGTGCTATTCATTCTGAGGCTATACTTGGCTCGTTATACTAGGTATTGTAGTTGTGCTATTCATTCTGAGAGCTATACTTGGCTAGTTATACCAGGTATATTAGTTGTGCTATTCATCTGAGGGCTATACTTGGCTGTTATACTAGTATTGTAGTTTGTGCTATTCATTCTGAGGCTATACTTGGCTAGTTATACTAGGTATTGTAGTTGTGCTATTCATTAGAGGTATACTTTGCTCGATATAACTAGGTATTGTAGTTGTGCTATTTCATTCTGAGGGCTATACTTGGCTAGTTATACTAGGTATTGTATTGTGCTATTCATTCTGAGGGCTATACTTGGCTAGTTATACTAGGTATTGTAGTTGTGCTATTCATTATGAGGGTTATTCTTGGCTCGTTTATACTAGGTATTGTAGTTGTGCTATCATTCTGAGGTTATACTTGGCTGTTATACTAGTATTGTAGTTGTGCTATTTCATTCTGAAGTTATACTTGGCTCGTTATACTAGTATTGTAGTTGTGCTATTCAATTCTAGAAGTCTATTACTTGGCATCGTTATACTAGGTATTGTAGTTGTGCTATTCATTATGAGGTTATACTTGGCTCGTTATACTAGTATTGTATTGTGCTATTCATTCTGAGGTTATACTTGGCTCGTTATACTAGGTATTGTAGTTGTGCTATTCATTCTGAGGCTATACTTGGCTAGTTATACTAGGTATTGTGTTGTGCTATTCATTCTGAAGGCTATACTTGGCTACGTTATACAGGTATTGTTAGTTGTGCTATTCATTCTGAAGGCTATACTTGGCTCGTTATACTAGGTATTGTAGTTGTGCTATTCATTCTGAGGGCTATACTTGGCTCGTTATACTAGGTATTGTAGTTGTGCTATTCATTCTGAGGGCTATACTTGGCTAGTTATACCAGGTATTGTGTTGTGCTATTCATTTGAGGGCTATACTTGGCTAGTTATACTAGTTATTGTAGTTGTGCTATTCATTCTGAGGGCTATACTTGGCTAGTTATACAGGTATTTGTAGTTGTGCTATTCATTATGAGGGCTATACCTGGCTCGTTATACTAGGTATTGTAGTTGTGCTATTCATTTGAGGCTATACTTGGCTCGTTATACTAGGTTTTGTAGTTGTGCTTATTCATTCTGAGGGCTATACTTGGCTAGTTATACTAGGTATTGTAGTTGTGCTATTCATTCTGAGGGCTATACTTGGCTCGTTATACTAGGTATTGTAGTTGTGCTATTCATTCTGAGGGCTATACTTGGCTCGTTATACAGGTATTTTATTTGTGCTATTCATTATGAGGGCTATACTTGGATCGTTATACCAGGTATTTTAGTTGTGCTATTCATTCTGAGGGCTATACCTGGCTCGTTATACTAGGTATTGTAGTTGTGCTATTCATTCTGAGGGCTATACTTGGCTAGTTATACCAGGTATTTTAGTTGTGCTATTCAATCTGAGGCTATACTTGGCTCGTTATACCAGGTATTGTAGTTGTGCTATTCATTCTGAGGGCTATACTTGGCTAGTTATACTAGGTATTGTAGTTGTACTATTCATTATGAGGGCTTTACTTGGCTCGTTCTACTACGTATTTTAGTTTGGCTATTCATTCTGAGGGCTATACTTGGCTCGTTATACTAGGTATTGTAGTTGTGCTATTTATTCTGAGGGCTATACTTGGTATTTATACTAGGTATTGTAGTTGTCTATTCATTATGAGGGCTATACTTGGCTCGTTATACTAGGTATTTTAGTTGTGCTATTCATTCTGAGGGCTATACTTGGCTCGTTATACCAGGTATTGTAGTTGTGCTATTCATTCTGAGTGCTATTCTTGGCTCGTTATACCAGGTACTTTGCGCTAAATTCAGAAAAACATGTATTCATACACCAAGTTATGTTTTCTTCACTGAACATTGTCTAAGATTGTAGCAATATTGGCAGTTGTAATATAAATACAGTCCAATTTTAATAGGCTAAATCTATTTTCATGTATTCACACGTGAAACCATGTTATTTGTAGCCGTCACTTTTATTAGTTACTATCAATACCTATACTCTAACAAAAATGTAGCAACATTTTATCAATCTTGGCTGGAAAAAAAGTTTTCTTACCATAACCTTTCGTTACTATTGTCCATTCTACATTTATTTTGGGTGTCCTGGTGGTCTAGGGGTAAGGTGTCAGACTTCTGTGCTGGCGGCCGGGGTTCAATCTCGGTCCCGCCACAGATTTATCTGATTTCCAAACCCTTCCTTCCCCTCTGACAAGATATCTTGTGGATGTGGGAATGCCAGGCCTCCACCGTGGTTCGGATTCCATGTTAAACTGTAGGTCTTTCATTTCATCTCACAATCACCCTAACATTACACATTAGCGTAAGTGCGTATAACCCGAACGGGTAGTAAGACGCGGTGCTAATAATAATAATAATAATAAATAATAACTGCCCTCTCAGAAATCATAAACCAGTCTTTGTTCGAATGGTTTACCAAACAAACATGGCATGTAGCATTTTAAATGTTAGCAAAGTCAGAGCCGAAGTAAAAGACAAGGTTTCCGTTGTTCTCACATAACAATAATTTTAATTGTTAAACTATACATAAGTTGCATCCATGTAAAGAGAGAGAGAGAAGAGAAAGAGAGAGAAAGACAGGAAAACAAAGAACACCATATTATTTTATGTAGACAAATCTTAGTATATCCATGATTAAATTTTTAATGTTATTTCACTAGTCATTGTTAATCTACTGTTTTAGTAGCTGTTATAAAATATGACTGACTTTATGTTGAAAAATATCATATTTAATAAGATACTTCAAATGTGTTCATAATGTATCGAAAATTAATTTTTTTTCTTGGAAATGTCTTAAAGATGCGAAAGTTATTGTGAAATTCGAAGTCTTAGGGAAGGATATTTGACTTGAGTTTTAGACATTTTTAAATCTTCGCACACGTGTTAACATTTTGATTTAAAATCACTAAGACAGCTCTATTGTTTCTGAAATACTATATTTAGTTTACAATTCATTATGTACACACTAATTTAATTGAGATGTCTTGTTTTGTGATGGTTTTACTTTAATTTCAGTTCTGCTTTAACGAATTTACTTATTTCAAAATATCGATTCATGTATAAAATATCTTTGGTTTTTATAAATAAAATGTATATTACTAAATTTATTTTAATTTTATATGTTTTACTAGCACTTTGTAAACGCAATATTTTATCAGCACACCACTTCGTTATCTCTTTGAAACGTGTTCCCTGCACCTTTAGCTTGGGTCCCTAACCACTGGACCATTGACCTTGGTGTACATTAGCTCAAAACTTTCTTTTAATGTTCTCTTTAAATGTTGAGAATTTCATTTTTTTTTAAATTTCTTATTTTGGGGAAATAAATAATATATGTTTTAAACAAATCTCTATATTTCACTAAATACAAATATATTTTCCCGTAAAAGATTTAAGAAACCAAGTTACTTCTCATTCATAAACAATGAAACATACTTTAATATTAAGTTTTTTTTTCAAATGCATATTTAACTCGTATAATCTAATCAAAATCTTGGGAAAGTTTTTTGGTGATATAACGTGAATGATCTTAACGTGTATAATCGCAATGTGTTAATTTGATCTCCCGATTTAAATTAAATATGTGAGTCCACAGACTTCAAACCCATGACTCTTTTGTTTCTGATAACGTTCTCCAACAGTGGATCATCGGATCTATTGTCGAGCGGGATAGAGAGGAAAATGGCGAAGGGAATGTATGTAAGGGCGTAGCATGGCAACTTATTTTTATCGTAAGAATGAAAAACAAAATACGTTGTTATCCATCACTTTAATTATATTACAAGTTCTTTCATTTTCCTTCTAGCTAATAAAGTAATAATTTGCTCTCCTCTCTGAAGTGAACTTGTTGCTTACTAACGAGTTTGTTTTCCTCTTCCTCCGAAAGAGTTCTCTCATCCTTGTTCTTCAAGGAGTTCCTCTCTGTTGTCTACATAATTATACTCCATTTTATATCTTAATATGTTTTGAATGGTCCTAGAAAAACTCTATTTCGCAGTCCAGAGAAATTTTGTCAGCAAATTAAAACGTCTGAATGCTAAGGTTTCTTTGTATTCAATGTTAGCTTGGTTACATATTTTGGTCACGTTTCTTTTTAACATTCGAATCTTCTAACAACATTTTATGTCATATTTTTGTTTGAAATTAAGTTGTTTTATTTAAATAACAACAAGATAAAGGTCATATCTTGTTAACTTGAAGAATATTCGCTAACATTGTTTTTATTTAAAATACTCTTTTCCATTTTGAAATAAAATATTCTAAGAGAATATTTGATAAAATAATATTTTGTAAATTCTTTTTGAAATTCACATACTATGGGTAGCTGCAGTAATGTAATTTATAATATGCACAAAATATGTTTAACATTATCAAATTATCTGAGTATCGAGAATGTTACTCAGTGAATGCCAACTATTATGTTAAGGAAAGTAATATGAATAAGCGCGGAAATGTCCAAAACATCTTAATAAAATTTAATGCTTCTCAAATATTCGGATAACGCACTCTTTATCCGTACATACAACATGACAACTTTGACAAAAAAACTCAACACATCACCGCATAATTTATACAAAGCGTTTGTGCGCCACATCATTTTATTTGTTTCCAACATATTTTCTATGAAGGAGGGTTTTGCATTGTATTAATGTTATCCTACATTGTATCGACCCACTCTTATACGGAATAAATGGTACGACACATTCGCACAAACATTATCAAAAATTGTATATTATAGCTTAGAAGAAAATTTTCAAAAATGGGTCTTCAATAAACTACACTTAAGTAATAAACAATCTTTATAACCTATACACATTTTAAATCAAATTGTTCAATTTTTTTTAGCAAATTTAAGATTATCAAAACATAATTTATTTTTAGACTACCCTAAAGTTATTTATAATTTGTAAAAATAAAATAAAAATATTCCTATCTATCATCAAAAATTATTTTCAGACACCCATTTTGAACTCAAACTTCAAGACCAATTTCGAAAATGTTTCCATTTTATTTAATTTGACGTAAATAAACTAACCTTAAATTAATTTATTTGAGAAAAATAAATACACATTATTATTGCTCGTGTAAAATAGTTCCCCAATACACATTTTAAACAAAATCGATAAAGCTCTTTTCGAAAGATTTTAAATTTAAAAAAAAAACTCACAATTAAACTAACCTTTATTTGGGGGATAAGGTAAAAAAAAAAGATCCAAAGTAACACGATGAAATTTAAATGTAAAGTTTGATTAAAATACATCACATCGTTTTGGATCCGTTGCCAGAGATAGGCAGACAGAGATACAAACAGACTGACAGACAGATACATCCAAATAAACTTTATTTTTGTTTCGGGTTCACATAAACCTTAAAGATTAATAAAAATCCCGCGATATATATTTTTTCACAACTACGTTACTTTCTATTTATATGAGAAAATAAAAAAAAACCGCTTTCACTTTATATTGAACGTCATGGTATAATTTTGTTGGCCATGACTATTATGAGGAAGATTAAGTAAGAGTATAGTATTTTTAATACTCATTTATTAATATACTCATTGTTCTACACTTATGAGATTATTGAGAAATGGCTGGATTCAGAAAAATCTAATTTTCTTTTCTTAGTAATCATCTTGGTTAATCTTTCGGCAGTATTGTAATTGAAACAATAATATTTGTGTTTTGATAGTAAACTGGAAATTAAAAAGTAATGAAAACTTGTTTGTTTAAATATATGTACACGCCATGATCATACGAGGCAAGCCATAGAAAAAAAAACTTGCTTTGAAAAGTTTGCATTGTTCTTAAATGTCAAAAATCAAAACTAACATTTTAGTTAAATCGAGTATAATAATTATTGGAGACAATCTTTTCTTTGTTATGAAATAAAGCTATGCATCAAAGGCAGTTATTGGCTTATTTATATATTTAGAATTGTAAACTGCTTATATTTTGGTTTTGCTGTGGTTTTTTTTATAGGTTTTCTTTGAAGTAATAAATATCTCATGTTTTGAAACATTCGATCGAACCATTTTGTGGTAAGCTTTAAATTTCTATTCTCTTGCAAGTAACTGCTTCGTACATCAAATTTGCTGTTTTTTTAAGCCTAGGGAAGGGGCATTATTAAAAGAATTGTGCCCCACCCCCAACCCTCTTCCACAAATATACCCCGCTGTTGCGATATTCACAATCGCCTCAAGGAATATTTGTCATTCTCGTCTCCTAAGAGTGCTCCATGGGTTTGTGTTTTTTCTCCACTTCTTCATAGTGCCGCCCTCTTTTTAATTAAAAGAACGGACCGCGGATAGAATGGAGCTAGCTTGCAAAGAATGAGAGAGTGGGGGGGTGGGGTGGTAAAGTCTTGCAGAAATGTGACGAATATACTCCCCGACTAAGCGAACAGGGCGTAAGTACACCCATTGCGACACAGGCGTTCACTGTTGAGGTGTTTTTGTTGGAAATCAAGGCTTTGTGAAACGTACCGATATAATGCGTTTTCAACGATCATCGCACAATTTTTATTATTTCATATGAAATTTTCTAAATAAAGTATGTTTTATTCACCGCGCTTTACTACCCATGCGGTTAGTCCGTATTTTAACAACGCCAATTGGATTGCAGATGCACCCACATTTGATTAAAGGGAGAGTGAAAACTTATTTATTAAAAACATACCTCAATACACCAGGTTGGGATTCTGGCAGGTAATATAAAAATGTAAAGTTCCCTAATAAATGGGGTGTTTTTTAAATGTATTAAATAACGAAAACTTTTATAAAAGACTAAATGTGTACATCTGCTTTAACGCTTTATTTACAGTGTATTTATTGAGTTATGGTTCAGTAGAATGTTTGAAACTTTTTCATTATTCTAATATTTGATTTAAATTAAGAACATTCTGGCCCCAAATTAGGAAAACAGAGATCCCTAAAATGGGATACTGCATCAAATTGAAAATAATTTTAAAATACAACGTTGAAGGGTAGAAATTTCATAATGTTACTCTCAAACAAAATAAAATACATACCTATATAAAGGTTCAATTGAATATATAGGACTACATACAACCAAATTAAATGATATGTAGAATATATGATCACTTACTGAAAAAATATGATAGTTTTAAACACAAAGATGTTATCATCACACAGAGGCATAAACTATGTATCCACTCTTCTCTCAACATTTTCATCTTCATCAAAAACATCACTTTCAAGTGAAAATCTTCTTCACTGTCATTCTCTAATGCGCTACATGGGGTTTATTTTGTTTTTTTATTAGGATGGAGTTATACATATATATTGCTGAACGTTTAATGTTTTTTTTTCTCAGTCGACGTGTTGGTTTTCTTTTTATCTGTTTCTTCAAGATTAATTTTATATGGCGATGTGATTATAGCTCGTGTGGATCCAATGCTATCACTTTGAGCCCTGGACAAAACATATTGGTAGGGGGATAATGTCTCTTGGTCTGACAAAGTTAGGACATTCTTCTTTGCTTTGAGATGTTGTGGAGATTCTTGTAGAGCTTCGTCTCTACAAAATGGTTCAGGAACTGGGTTTTAACTAGGTCGAGTTTCTCAAGATGGAGACAAGGACGAAGGCTCATCATTTGTCACAAAACCATAATCCCTGAAATAATCCCGATTAGTTGGAAAGGTACCGGGTTTTTTAAAGTCAATCATTTCTGTCTCGGCGTTGGCGGCTCTAAATAGACTTTTCCAAACCTTTCGATTTCCCAAGATGCACTGAATGGATAATTAACCATTTAAAAGTAGTTTTATATTACAACGTAAATCATAACTTCGACTTTGTTCTGCATGTTTCAAACTTCGCCTTTGCTATTAAAACGTAGCCTTTGTACACTCCTTTCTTTTAAAGGCCAAAAGGTATCGTGAACCTACTATAATTAATTAGTTATTTATTTGAGGTATTTAACGTGCATTTTCTGAACTGGCCGATCAAATCAGCACGGGGGAATTTGTGTATGAGGGAGGGCGAAAGGTATGTTCACATACCTTGCAGAGTTATTTTAACTGTCACAATCGACATAGAACTGAGGGCTTTACTTTCCCTCTTAAAGAAGTTGTGCTGCGGATTTTTATATCTCAAGGAAAATCCGTTGATCTCGGCTGGGTTTGAACCCACGAGCTTTGGGTCTTGAGGTGGTCACTTTACTTGAAGACCACTGAGGTCGACAAATAATTGATCATCTAAACCATTGAAGATCACCGTTTAATAATAATTTTTAAATTTATATACTAATTATACAAACAACTATGAAAATATGTATGATATTATTGGAGTTTGGAAACAATTTCAATCACATGCATTGCCTGGGCTTTAATTGTTTTGGAACATATTTATTATACTAAAATAATGGTATCTGTTTCCCAATATATGAAGTTTGACCTATTTCACTGCAAATATCTCAAATATAACGTTTTCTTGGGAGAAATACTAACTCGGGTTCACTTGACTTGGTAGTTACGGTCTTCTTGTCAAGTAGGGGGCGTTGCGGAGTGTTGTCAGCGTAACATATCCACTGTTTTCATTTCACTTGTCATTTTATTATCCTCTGTTCCTTCCTTTTCCTTCTTTATTTCCTTCCCTCGTGTCTTTTTCCCCCCATTCACTTGTCTTAGTTCTTGTGTTTTTGTCCTTAGTGACGTTTTATCAATGCTTGTGTCTACCTCCGTCGATTTGGGGTTGACCAAAATTCCCCTGTAGCGAGTCGGGGTGAAACGGTGTTTGTGACAGTGGTGTGCGACTTGCGGAATCAGCTTCCAGCGATAGCGTGTGTGACTACTATTCGGTTAAGTTTTATGTTCTAGCTGTTTTATTACTGTTCCGAGAAGATCAATAAGAGAACGGTTCTACTTGAAACAAAAACGCCACGACCAAGGGAGGGCCAATTTCGTAAAGGAACAAGTCTTGCCAAGTGATAAGTTGTTCCTGAACAATTCACGCACTTGACTTGTTCGTGGTTAGTTTAGGTTATATTTGTATATAGTGTAATTAATTTAAATTAGTTGAAAACTCTTATTCTATTTGGAAACATTTAAATTATTATTTATTTAAGAATAGTTAGTCTACCTCAGATTACTGATCCAAATTAATAATTATTCAATGCGGTTACTATTTTTTTTTTATCTTGCTTACTCGTAAGAAATACATATTTTTATTTATTTTGCACGTATTTTAATTTTCAACCAAAGGGGGAAAACTTATTTTCAAATAAATGCAAATAATAAGTAGAAGTTAAATGTTAAGTTTTATCTATAAATTATAATTTGATACCTACTTTAGTTAAATTATCGTTGGTTTATCTATTTAAACTTTTTATTTCTATTTTTATTAGGATATTCTTGAAATCATGAGTCCACCAGTCCAAGGATGGGGAGAGTGGTAATCAACGATAATTAAAATGACAATATCCTTCCGCCCAGTCTCTCATCTACCGTCATATCGTACATCACCACCGTTTAATATAAGTTTAGTACAGTTTTTAATTCAACAAGCGAGCAGTGCTTGCAGCTGTTGACTCGCACGTCATTAACTTAGCAGTTGCTACCCTTGTATCAACACACACTATTTTTATTTGCATTCCCCTTACCTCTATCATATTATCCCCATCGTTTTTCATGTCATTCAAATTGAGTTTTAAATTTCTCTGCTGTGAAATATATTTACAAATGTCGCCCGCACTCTGCCATTATCCTTTATGGAAACAGTATTGTATAACATTCTGTAGCTGTGTTGGACACGTACGCTATTTACAGAGAGAGGTTTAACCACCCTAAATTACATTGTTCTTTTCTTTTTCCTTTCCTTCCTAGTAATTGAAAAAATAATATTTTGTAGCGAAAGCATGTGTTTTTTTTTATTCAATCTAAAGTATTAGTAGAGCAAGAGTGTTTTCAAATTACAATTAAATTTATGCAATTTTAAATTTTGTGAAATTTTGGGGAAGAAATTGTCATATTTAACTTTAATGATAGATTTCAGTTTGATAACAAAACAAATTAAATTTTTTACTCTCAAGAAAATCGGTTGGTAATTTCTCTAAAAAAATGTATCCTTTTCTTGATTGCAATATTTATTTCAACCCTTATCGTTTGTACCTATTATGTTTTCTTATAATAATAAGACACGAACAGAAACAAAACAAAAATACAAATCATTATACGTAACTAGCTACCTGCTTTAGTGGCCGCATTGTCTAAGGCGCTACTGTCGCAATAGACTAGACTGCAGAAGACGGGGAGATCGGGGTTCAATCTCGGTCGGTGTTTTCCTAAATTAATTTCACCCTCTCTCCATGCAAATGAGGGTAAACTTCCTCTAAATTTAACCCTTCTAATCCATATATAACACATTAGTGTAATTGATACATTGGCGTATAACCAGGACGGGGGTTAAGACGCAGTGCTAAGAGCAATAAAACATGTATACGTAACTATTGAAAGTAAAATAAAAGTTTAAAATGACCATTCTTTAATTCATGATATTTTGTGATTATTGGTTGCTCTGCATTCATATTTCAAATGTTTGGAAAGGTTCCGGCGATCTGACTATAGATTTTGTTTGAAATAAATATTATGTAGCTATTAAAACTAATGCGTCCCCAACTGTACCATGGATGCTATCCCGCTGAGCAGATAAGTGCATAAAGTTGCCATTCCAACCACGTCACGGGGCTTTCAGAGCTTGTAAACGTTTACCGTCTACCTGTGAGCAAGAGTGGTATAATGCTCGATTTAAAAACTATATAAACCAGCACGTACTGTTGTTTGAGTGTTTCTTAATACACTGGTTATAATGGATTAGTTTTATTTAGTAAACAATGTATCAAATATACACTTACCTGATGTGAAGGTGGAGACAGCCCACGTGGTCGGCACGTGGTCTTCAAGGCCTGTTATCTCCGTTAGTCATTCGATGTTTGAAACAAGACAATCGGAAACACTCCATGAGGCCGCCTCCCTTGCATGTTCGTGTGTTAATGAAGCACTTGGGCCGATGTATCTACTAGAACCGTGTCTTGCTAGCTGTTGAGGCCACCCTTGCATGTTCGTGTGTTAATGAAGCACTTGGGCCGATGTATCTACTAGAACCGTGTCTTGCTAGCTGTTGAGGCCACCCTTGCATGTTCGTGTGTTAATGAAGCACTTGGGCCGATGTATCTACTAGAACCGTGTCTTGCTAGCTGTTGAGGCCACCCTTGCATGTTCGTGTGTTAATGAAGCACTTGGGCCGATGTATCTACTAGAACCGTGTCTTGCTAGCTGTTGAGGCCACCCTTGCATGTTCGTGTGTTAATGAAGCACTTGGGCCGATGTATCTACTAGAACCGTGTCTTGCTAGCTGTTGAGGCCACCCTTGCATGTTCGTGTGTTAATGAAGCACTTGGGCCGATGTATCTACTAGAACCGTGTCTTGCTAGCTGTTGAGGCTACCCGCCTATGAATTAATCACTCTTATGTGCTAGGGTTTAGAGATCTTGAATTTAGAGGAAGTGTACCCACATTCGCGAGTAAGGAGTGTGTGAAACACTGTAGGAAAACCACCCCCAGTACACCCGATCGAGATTGAATCCTGATCTCCCAGTTTTCGGCAGTCTAATCTAACACGAGAATGACGTCTTGGACCATTCGGCCACCGAAGTGGGTATCTCATCTAGTTAATAAAGGCCTTAAAACACACTTTACATCTAATAGTTAAAGGTAAAAGGAAGGACTGCATTAGCCCTAGAGGAAATGCACCCGCATTAGAATGAGGAGGGTAATGTACAAGCCCCACAGTAGACTCAGCCAAGATTCGAGCTGTCACCGGCATTTTGGTTTGTTACGAGCTTGATGCCTGAGACCACGTGGCCACTGGTGTGGATATTTACAGGGGCTATTAATCCCATCTCGAGTTATTAACATGTAACAGCATTCGTTACGAATTTAATGGTACAGTCTCAGTCGCAGAAAGTTGATGAATTCTTAGAGCTAATTTCACTTTAAGTTAAGCTTCTTTTTTCTGAAGAAGGTGAGGCGTGGGGGAGGGCCTGACTTGTACTGAACGTTCAACACTTTCACAAAAGCTAATTTCTTGTGTTTTTTGTGACTGTACCTATATATTTGCCTTTGTTGTAACGTAGGTCCTCAATTTAAACATTACCTAATCCACGGAATATTACGTCAGTGGTTGGCCGAAATGATTAAGAAGGTTGGGGAGGGTAGACTTGACGAGACTGACTTATTTGTCATCATGATCATAGGTGTGGTTACAGCCTCAGTTTATTATGCAATATTATTTGTGCAGTATTATGTGTTTCTTTTACAGGAGCATTGCGGGTGTCAGAAATACCGCCAAAATGGATCTGAAATTTACAATTTAATTTACATAAGAAGTACCTTATCTCACAGCTATAAAAGCTATTATATGCAGATTATAGTGTTCATACGTCAAGTGGCTCAATTATCCTGAATAGCGCCAATCCACATGGGTCGGGTACATGACCGAACCCCAATAGTGGCAGTATCTACCAAGAGCAGACCCGAATTGCGTCATTGGCCCACTGGAAAACAAACATAAACAAGATAAATGAGTTTTTGAGTACTCTAACTCTTTAGAAATTTGTCAATCATGATAATACATATGTATCTAAAAACTAACAACAAATTAGGTCACGTTAGGATATACTAGACTAGAGGAGGAGGAAGGTTTGCGGTGAGATGTTGACACCTCTTCTACCAGAACTGGACTTGACACAATTGGGGATCGATAATTGGTGAACTTTTTTTTTTTTTCAACTCTTACTGAAGGTCACATTTAGACGCAACTAGGGCTCGTCCTAAGTAAATTCGACTTTACTATCAACGTGTCGCTATAGGAAAACAAACCTTACATTTTAGATTTAAATCTTTGAAAAGACAAAAGAGTTAATTTATCTCATCTTACACCACGCTTCGTGAGAATGGACACAGTTCTGAGATCAAAGTAAATGGATAAAAATAAATAATTGTGTTACCTCAAATAAATAAAATAATTTTTAACAGGCTCACAACAGAATATTATAAAAAAATTGAGGCTTGTTTTAGTGGTTATTTAGCTTCAAAACTGCACTCTTATAAACTAAATCGCATTATGTGGATATGTCCTTGAAGTAAGTGGTGCTTTGAAATCACTTCCAATAGTGTGTTGATACAACCTCGTGTGTTGATACAACCGCGTGTGTATAAATTTATCACTGAGTACTCAAAATAATATAAATTGTTCGAGATGACACAGCATTTCCGGTCGGCGTGCGGGAGCCCATTAGGTTTGAAGAGTTTTTAAAGACATCCTCATTATTCATAATCACTCTTCCTTTACATCGGAGGAACCTTTTTTTCTTATATTGTGTTTGTGTTGGTCCGCTAATCTCCCACGAGCATGCGCAGCTCTACTCGCTCCGTTACAGTCTCAGTCCCCTACACGGGCGGGTAAAGGACACGGTTTTTCTCCGCTTAAACCGCTCTCCATCAAGTTAGCAGCCTTATTCACGTCTCTCCCCGTTTAGGAGAAAAACCTCCCCCCCCCCCTATCCCCGACCCTCAATTTAAATTCATAATATATCAGAAGCGTGGGGGAGAAGAGAATGGAACCGCGGATGAACGTCGTGAGGAGTATTTACGTCATATGTGTGCTTCTTCTTGACATTAAAGTTTAGTTTTAACATTTCTCTGGAGGATGAAGAAAAATTGAATAGCAATAATACTAATTGTAATAATAATAGTAATAATAATTTAAATTTCCTTTATTTAATTGCTAGCACTTAAGATAATGTGTAATGGTAGGCTGATTGTAAGAGGAAATGGAGGACCTACAGTTTAACGTGGAATCCGAACCACGGCGGAGACCTGGAATTACATAATAATAATAATAAATAAATCATGTTTGTATACAGGTGATTACAATAAACAAATTTAATATTTAAACAAACACACAAAGGAGGAAAGCAAGGGAAAAAAAAGATTCATTATTAATAATTATTTTTAGGGAACAGTTCATAAACAAACAGATGGTAATTAATGATACGGGAGTTCCTTAAATAACTTTCTAATTTTGGTTCTTCTTTAATGATACAATACTAATTATGGAACTCTATAGTTAACAAACGCTGCTTATATAACGGCCGAGAGGGCTGAGCTTGTAAGAGTTGTTGATAGAATATATTTGTGGATTTCTACAAGCACGAGAGGGCACAATAATGTCCACAAGTTCGAGGGTAGATTGTCAAGAAATTTTATTATTAAAAATGTTAAAAACAAAAAGGGCATTCCAATAAAGTTTTCACGAGAAGAGAGTTTGGAGCCCTAAAAGTCTTCGAATTGTTTCATAATTGTTGTTAATATGGCTGAATAAGAATTGATCATGGCATGCCGTGACAAATTGTCACTGAACACTTTCCAATCCGAGAAAGTGAGTCAAGGTGTTGGAATTCCACTGCACACAAGCAGATTCTAGTTTGGATCTGACCAAAGCAAAATACAAACTCATCCTATAGTCAACTTTAAATAACGAGGAAATAATATACTACTACTACTACTACTACTACTACTACTACTGCTACTACTACTACTACTACTGCTACTAACTACTACTACTACTAACTACTACTACTACCACTACCACTACTACTACTACTACTACTACTACTACTACTACTACTACTACTACTACTACCACTACTACTACTACTACCACTACCACTACTACTACTACTACTACTACTAATAATAATGGTCACGGCTTTATTACTAAATTTATTTTGATTAAGGCATCAGGACGTGTTTTTAATTAAAGAGCAATAATAACGTATTTTTAGTGTATGCTTATTCCGTGTTTTTTATAGCAACCTGCACTAGTGGTCTCTCACTAGACTAAATTGCCGGCGATGGAGAGGCTGATGTTCTAATCTCGGTCGATTGTACAAAGAGGTGAGGGGAGGGGGCTACCACACGTGATTTATAATTGTGTTTTCCCCATCTCCTATTCACGCTAATGAGTGAGTAAGCCTCCTAATCCCCACCCCTTGTAATACATTTTTAATAACTCTGATCGTGAACGGAACATTTTCTTTTGTGATAGCATTGTCTACCGCACCGCGTCTTACTATCCTAATTGGGCTAATATTTTAGATATGAGGAAGGTTGAATTAAGATGAATTGTAGCCGCATTTGTGTGGAGGGTGGGTGAAAACCCCGTTTAGGGAAAACCACCCTCTGTACACCCTACAGGAATTCGAACTTATCTACCCGTCTTTGGAAGTCCAATCTTTTGTGAGAGAGACGCTTTTGACCCCTCGACCACTGAATTGGATTAGCTAATATATTTAAGGGAGCAGAATGCGTTGAGTGGATTTTTAAGCCCCGCACCAACGTTCGTCTGATAGGGGCATTGGAAACCATTATTGTATAAATAAAATAACAACCCTTTAATAATATGATCATTTTTCATTTATTTTTGAGACATTAGTTCTTGAGACGACGCCTCGCACCCTCTGTGATTCCCTGTGGATAGAAAGTTTAGTCTTCGTGGAAGATACATTTTAAATCAGTGTGTCTTACAAAAGCGATACTAGCGATCTTATCCAAGGGTGAGGATTAGGAGGTTAGTTTGGAGGAAATGTACTAACACCGTAAACTGAGCAGAAATTGAACATAATAATCATTAATATTAATAATAATAGTTTAGCAAAAGGCTTTAGATTAACATGGAACACATTCACTGAAATATGACTGACTTGTAGATCCATTTTCATAGTCAGACTTAGTACGTCTCAAGTACAGTAGCCCCATGGCTTCTTTGGTGCTGACTGACAGCTAACAGCTTTGAAAAGTTACCAGACCAAACTATGTATCCCTACGCCGAACCATATGATCTGAAAAAACATGTGTTTAGCAGCTGTCACTTCTGACGGTCAAAATTTAGATAAATATATACCTAAATTTTGACTGTTTTAAGTCAGCTGTGAGCTGTCACTCGGCACCAAAGAAGCCATGGGGCTACTGTACAGCTAGCTCTATACTAAATACAAGACGACACCTACCTAGACTCAAACGGAATGGGCAAGTTTCGCAAATAACCGGTCAATTCAATTCTCGCCTAGGTAGTTATCGTCTTGTATTTAGTATAGAGCCGTACTTGTGACGTAGTCTGACTATGAAACTGGCCCATTCCATTCTGCTCTAGGTAGGTATCGTCCTGTATTTAGTATAGAGCCGCACCTGAGGCGTACTAAGTCTGACTATGAATCTGTCTCTCAAGCCTTGGTGCCTAAAGATATATTCCAGTATCAATTGGTTATCAATTAAGGGGTCAATTTAGTGGTGGCTACATCTGAATCTGACCTGCGAAGCTAGGGCTCCTGGTAAATTTGTCGTGACGCGGTTTTATTTATGGTGAATCCTAGTGCATTTTCTTTATATTAGCCATTCTAAGCCTATCCTCTTAGGTTAGAAAGTATAAGTCTTTGTTCCGGTAGAATCGAGTTTCAACCGATACATTGAAAATAAAACCAAACAAATTATGGATATTAAAGATGAACATTTTCCGGTAAATTTTGAGATCACAGAATTTCAGGCCAAGGGGATGTATATATTCGTTAAAGTATTAACATATCTGGTCTGTAGCAGACCCGACTTAAGTTACAGATTAAACCACCAAGCGCTGTGGTCAATACGTGAGTGGGAGAAGAGAATTTGAATCGCTGTTATTGCTTTATTTGTAACTCATCATACTAAAACGACAATTGAAAATTTTCAAAAACAGAAAATATCACATCTCTATTCGGTAATTTACACCCCAGTTAAAATTTGAACCCAAACTCCATTTCGTCGGAAAACCCTGTACAAGACTATGTCGACGACTTAACCTGCGTGCTCACCTCAACTCCTAGTCCCTCAGCTAAATGGACAGAAGAAACCCGCTTCGGTGGTCGAATTATCTAATGCGTCACACTCCCGATAGATTGGACCAAAAGTCGGCAAACATTTTTTGTAAAAGGCCAAATAGTCATTATTTAAGTACTGTGGGCTAAGAGGCCAATTCGAGGATTTTCAGGTAGGCCTACTTGAATAGAGAGGAAAAAAACAAGTTTTAAAAAACTTACTGAACAAAATGCAACGTAATAATAATAATAATAATAATAATAATAATAATAATAATAATAATAATAAATAATTTACTAAAATTGTTTGAAATACAGTTCTACCAATGAGAAGACTGGAATTGTGTTTTTTTTTTTAAATAAAATTTAACCAAATTAGGGTTTAAAGTTAGTACTTCCTATAATAAAAATTATTTGTAAATGTTCTTTTGTTATCGCTGACCTGTATTGAGATTTTACTCGTTTCATCTTTGAAAATGTTTTTTCACACAGGTTGCTGCCAAATATTTAAAACCCTGAGTGCATGATCTCAACCGACCATATCCATCGCCTGGAAAACATTCATAGAATTCTGTTAGATTCTTCTCTTGAAACTTGCCTTTAAGCATGTCTTCACACTACATATTAATCATTTCCAACTGAAGTTTAGGTGGAAGTTTCTCAATTGTACATTCAAGTGGATTTTGAAATATAGAAATGTCTTCTGCACTTGCATCACTATCCGAATAACGCTGCTGGATTTGAATTTGAAAATATAAAATCCATTCTTAGCTTGCGGGCCGTACAAAAAGAGGTGGTGGGCTAGATTTGGCCCGCGGGTCGTAGTTTGCTGACCTCTGGATTAAACTGCTGATGATGGTGAGATCGGAGTTCCATTCCCGGTCTCTTGTACTGAGGGTAGTTTTCCATGATTGTTTTTTTTACAATCTCCCTCCACGCAAATTCGGGTACACTTCCTTTAAATTCAACCTTCCCTATCCCTAACACATTGGCCTGTGCCGTGCTCAAATAAAACATCAGACAGAAGCTGTATTGACGGCCGGTAATTAACGGGGACTGCGCCGCCAAGGAGTGGGATGTTCCCTCTCCGCTCTTCCATGCCTATAAAGCTTCTCTGGGAGAGAAGGGGGAGGGGTGGAGAGGGACTACTACAAATTGTCGCGTCCGGAAGGGAGGGCAGAGGAGGGTTTTAGGACCAAAATTAGCCGTCATAACTCGCCAAGACGGTTGGTTCTAGGGATACGTAGAGAGAGGGTTATGGCAACCCGCCAGCCCGAATAGATCTTGCCAGAAGGGAGGGAGATGTGATGTTGGTTCGTCCCCTCCCCCCAGGTTTTGTTTAACACGCCTTGGTGAAATATTGGACATGTGTTGGTTGAGGTAGGAGAGGGTGGAGGAGGGTGAAGACTTATGTCGAGGACTTGTATTATGTTACGTCATTTTATTGAGGCTAAAAACTTTGTTGGTTTAAAATTATCATGAGACTTCTTAGCGATAGGGCTTAAACCAAAAGTTGATAGTTGATCACATTGACAAGACCTCATGTCTTGTAAGAGTGATGGTAATAATAATAATAATAATAATAATAATAATAATAATAATAATAATATTAACTACTTCTATACAGTAAACATAACTCTCACATTAAATGCTCTTATGCTCTCCACTATGCTCTAAGATATTGTTGGTATCACGTACGTTTGGAAAAAATATATATTTTGCATCACATATTAAAAAAAAACATTTTTTCCATCGGGATTAATACCTTAGACAGCTGCAGCTCACGTGGTTTGACGTAAGAAAATATGAAAGACTAATCAAATACCCCTCTTCCTATATTGTTCTTACCATGCAATCCAATTTTCATAGGAAGGGCTTTATTCAATGGCTATAAAAGCTACTTAATCTACTTTAACTCTTTCATACATCAAGTTATGTGATCTGCAGCTGTCACTTTTGATCGAAACTATCTGTATCTATAAAATATAGCTTATAATACAGTAAAATGTTATTATTGTTGGCAGCAAAATTATGTGTTTGGATTTTCTAAAATATGCTTTCTATCAACAACCAATTATACAGCTTTGTTGCGTTAAGGTAAAAGTATAGCATTCATTCCTTACTTTTAGGTGTAATTTTGATAATACATTGAAACTATTTTAAATGTTTTTAATAGTTAATAGTTTTTGTAGGAATTAAAATCTACTTATATCTTATGATTTAATTTCTCTCGCTTTTACCATTCGTATAGTTATAATGATGACTCTCTTTAAGTCACATCAGGGATTTTCAGTCATTTAAATATATTTATATAATATTTTATTTTATTTCTGACTGGAAAATAATTTCAAATACAACTCAACCGAAATGTAATTTAGAAATGATTAATATGCTTTAAATTAACTCTATACTACTTATTCCCAAACAAAAAATGTCAAAATGGATTTTAGTTATTATTAAAGTAGAAAGTTTATTTATGGCTCATTATTCTAATTTGAAAAACTATTTATCTTTTTTTTTTTTTTTTAGAAAATACGCACAGCTATTCAAATAACATATATGTATTATTTTGAAATTGAAAATTAAGTTCAAATATTGGGATTTTTTAAAATCCATTTAGTCTCAAAATAATAAATAATGTATATTTAACTTTTTTTTTTTAGAAAGTACCCATAGATATTCAAATATAATATATATTTATTATTTTGAAATTTAAAATAAAAATAAAATACTTGAATGCTTTTTCTTTTAATCTATTCAGTCACAAAATAACGTAATTTGTTTCGTTTCTACATTAGAATCTTTTTGAATTGCGTTAGTCTAGTAATTGTGTGCCGATCTTGCTCAAAGTGGTTGTGATGTGCTCCGAACAATCTTGTTTCTCACACAAACGCAATCATCCCTGTCTTGGACGGGAAACTCCACACTCCGATTGAAGTAGTATGTAACCCTCTGCCAGTCACTCCGTTATCTTGCCTCTCATATAGAAAAGAAGAATTACACTGGTAACATTACAAAAGAAAGCAATTTTTCGTCTAAACGTTGGTATCCGATAAGCAACAGCTGTGCCGGAGAAGGTTGGCATTGTACAGTCTCTACCTTGAGGAACCGACCATCTCAGATCGGACTAACCGGGATTAAAAACACGATTACGTTTTAACCAGTAATCAGTTTGAGATGCGATTTTGCTGCATTATTCACTGAGTATTGGATACATATGGATACAGTTTATTGTGGTTGCAGTGCGTCTTACTACCCGTTCAGGATATCCGCATATTAAATGTATAATATAAATGTTTAGTGTGTAATGTCGTTTAACATCACAACTCATAAGTTTACTCATACTGTATTCATGTTTAGAGATTTGAGACAGAAAATTTGCCTTACATTTTTTTCAGGAAAATTTTCCAAGTAGGAAAATTTTAAGTTATTATTTCTGTAAAATAGTTTCAACTGATTAATTAGAACTATAATGTAATCAATATATAGCTATCCCAAATATCAACATTTATACTTTAGATGAACTTCTCCCACGGGTGTTTGTATCAGAAACGTCATCAAATGAGCTTCAGTGACCCCACGGTCTAACGCGCTACTCTCGCAATATACTATACTGCCGATGACAGGGAGTTCAGTGTTCGATACCAATCGGTTATACTGAGGCCGGTTCTTTTCTAAATAGTGTTCCACTCTCACGGGTGCAGTTCCTCTAAATTCAACCTTCCTCTTCCCTAACACAATAGCGTGTTTAGTACATAGCCTTACAACCCGAACAGATAGTGAGATGCGGTGCTAAAAAAGCAGTAAAGACACAAATTAATGGGAGTCTTTGTAGATCCGTTATATTCATAAATCATACTTCAATTTTTTATCATCAATTAGTTCATCAAAATAATTTTAAAGTTGGCCTGACATTTGTCCCCCCCCCCCCATATCATCCGTGCTTCCTAATTACCCCTCCCCTTCTCCAGCCCTTTCCCCCTTATGATAACCCACTCATCTCTTAACCTACTATATTTTGAATCATAATATACTATAATAGCGTTAGAATATATTTATATTAAAATGCTAACTGTAATACGTTTTATAAAACTATTTAATTACATACTACTGTATAATATAAGCGAATAAATAACACTTTTAAAAGTAAAACACTAAATGTTAATTCACTCTTCACTGCTAATAATTGCCAAAGTTAATAAATGCGAGGTAGAACCGAATTGTTCTCGACAAATTCTCACGAGTAGCGCTAAACAAGAACTCGTGTTTTTGGGGTGGAGCGAAAAGAACGCCGTTTTCAATTTTGACACTGTTGCCAATATTGCAACAAAAAAAGGTGGGGAGGAAGTGAAACCACACAATAAATACTATACTAATAGCATCACATGAGGAAAACAGTTTATAAAAAAATGTACCCTAATTTACGTAGAGGAAACTTGGATATCCATTTCGAAAGAGAGTCAAGCACCTTGGACCAGGGGTCTCCAACTTTAGTGCCCTAGGGCCACAATTTACTTGGCGAGTCTAGGGCGGGCCTCATCATAATCAGACAGAGCTTTTCAAGTTATGTAAAAACGAAAACAAGTATTTAATTGTGAATGAAATAATAAGTGGTAATTCAAACATCTTAATTACATACTAAACAGTTGCAACCAACAAATTATCAACAGATTTATTGTCAAGTAGATAAACATATATTTTAAATCCCTCTCGCAATAGATATTTACAATCTCAGTCAAGAGCAAGTCCTTGAACACTGGGGAGTGCTAGTTGCAGTTCTCAGTCAAGAGTGAGTTCTTGAACACTGGGGAGTGCTAGTTGCAGTTCTCCTCAGTCAAGAGCAAGTCCTTGAACACTGGGGAGTGCTAGTTGCAGTTCTCTTCAGTCAAGAGCAAGTCCTTGAACACTGGGGAGTGCTAGTTGCAGTTCTCCTCAGTCAAGAGCAAGTCCTTGAACACTGGGGAGTGCTAGTTGCAGTTCTCAGTCAAAAGAGAGTTCTTGAACACTGGGGAGTGCTAGTTTCAGTTCTCAGTCAAGAGTTAGTCCTTGAACACTGGGGAGTGCTAGTTGCAGTTCTCAGTCAAAAGAGAGTTCTTGAACACTGGGGAGTGCTAGTTTCAGTTCTCAGTCAAGAGTTAGTCCTTGAACACTGGGGAGTGCTAGTTGCAGTTCTCAGTCAAGAGTGAGTCCTTGAACACTGGGGAGTGCTAGTTGCAGTTCTCAGTCAAGAGTGAGTCCTTGAACACTGGGGAGTGCTAGTTGCAGTTCTCAGTCAAAAGAGAGTTCTTGAACACTGGGGAGTGCTAGTTGCAGTTCTCAGTCAAGAGTGAGTCCTTGAACACTGGGGAGTGCTAGTTGCAGTTCTCTTCAGTCAAGAGCAAGTCCTTGAACACTGGGGAGTGCTAGTTGCAGTTCTCAGTCAAGAGTGAGTCCTTGAACACTGGGGAGTGCTAGTTGCAGTTCTCAGTCAAGAGTGAGTCCTTGGGCTCTGGGGAGTGCTAGTTTCATTTCTCAGTCATAGCAGCACTTCCAAGTGGAACAACTCGCTCTCAAATTGTTCTCTTTAAAGGGGTGGTGTCAGAACATGCTAGTTCCCCCACCCCAACTCACTCCCTTACCCTATTTCTATGAACAACCCTTCACAGACAAGTAGCTAGTCAACGGTATTTGAAGATGGTTTATAACTAGACAATTTGTAAACATTAGCTTGAACAAATATATAACCATTGTATTTTATGTTTTCTTTGTAATTTGCAGTCAGAATAGACTCGTTTGGGGGGTTGGTTTATTGGAAAAGGGGGTGGTGCCATCACCTGAAAGCTGGCTTATTGACACTATAAGGCAAGTTTCGTCATTCTTTAATAAAACCGTGTTTAAAATAATACTTTTAAAAATACCTACTTGATAGCTATGTTGTCACTTGGGAGACTGCATCTAGCGATCCTAGTGTTGAAGGATTCAAGCTCTCTCGATGAGCGCAGCCATTTTAACCTGAAGGCTGGGGGTCTGGTGTATGCCTTGTAGTTGGGAAAGGCGATTACAAGACGAGAATATACCTGGTTCGATGCCTGTTTCGGTTTCCTAAAATAATTTTGTATTTGTATTTGGATATATAAATATATACACACACACATATATATGTGTTTGTGTGTTTATCTGCATTTTATTTATATTTCGCTCTCGATGTTGACAAAATTAACTAGATTATGTTTCACTCAAACAAAATATTTATTTTAAAAGACACCTGGTCTAAGGAATCGAACCCGAGACCTTATTAAGCTTAGCGCGCCAATGTTTACCTCTGCACTATCCAGGTATCGTTCCGTGATCAAGGTTTCAGTTTCGATTCTTATGTCAAGGTGTCATTTCTCAACTA
>JBCFYV010000935.1:17144702-17187639 GCA_039000515.1 Timema cristinae
AGACTTTTCCAAACCTTTCGATTTCCCAGGATGCACTGAATGGATAATTAACCATTTAAAAGTAGTTTTATATTACAACGTAAATCATAACTTCGACTTTGTTCTGCATGTTTCAAGCTTCGCCTTTGCTATTAAAACGTAGCCTTTGTACACTCCTTTCTTTTAAAGGCCAAAAGGTATCGTGAACCTACTATAATTAATTAGTTATTTATTTGAGGTATTTAACGTGCATTTTCTGAACTGGCCGATCAATTCAGCACGGGGGAATTTGTGTATGAGGGAGGGCGAAAGGTATGTTCACATACCTTGCACAGTTATTTTAACTGTCACAATCGACATACAACTGAGGGCTTTACTTTCCCTCTTAAAGAAGTTGTGCTGCGGATTTTTATATCTCAAGGAAAATCCGTTGATCTCGGCTGGGTTTGAACCCACGAGCTTTGGGTCTTGAGGTGGTCACTTTACTTGAAGACCACTGAGGTCGACAAATAATTGATCATCTAAACCATTGAAGATCACCGTTTAATAATAATTTTTAAATTTATATACTAATTATACAAACAACTATGAAAATATGTATGATATTATTGGAGTTTGGAAACAATTTCAATCACATGCATTGCCTGGGCTTTAATTGTTTTGGAACATATTTATTATACTAAAATAATGGTATCTGTTTCCCAATATATGAAGTTTGACCTATTTCACTGCAAATATCTCAAATATAACGTTTTCTTGGGAGAAATACTAACTCGGGTTCACTTGACTTGGTAGTTACGGTCTTCTTGTCAAGTAGGGGGCGTTGCGGAGTGTTGTCAGCGTAACATATCCACTGTTTTCATTTCACTTGTCATTTTATTATCCTCTGTTCCTTCCTTTTCCTTCTTTATTTCCTTCCCTCGTGTTTTTTTCCCCCCATTCACTTGTCTTAGTTCTTGTGTTTGTGTCCTTAGTGACGTTTTATCAATGCTTGTGTCTACCTCCGTCGATTTGGGGTTGACCAAAATTCCCCTGTAGCGAGTCGGGGTGAAACGGTGTTTGTGACAGTGGTGTGCGACTTGCGGAATCAGCTTCCAGCGATAGCGTGTGTGACTACTATTCGGTTAAGTTTTATGTTCTAGCTGTTTTATTACTGTTCCGAGAAGATCAATAAGAGAACGGTTCTACTTGAAACAAAAACGCCACGACCAAGGGAGGGCCAATTTCGTAAAGGAACAAGTCTTGCCAAGTGATAAGTTGTTCCTGAACAATTCACGCACTTGACTTGTTCGTGGTTAGTTTAGGTTATATTTGTATATAGTGTAATTAATTTAAATTAGTTGAAAACTCTTATTCTATTTGGAAACATTTAAATTATTATTTATTTAAGAATAGTTAGTCTACCTCAGATTACTGATCCAAATTAATAATTATTCAATGCGGTTACTATTTTTTTTTTATCTTGCTTACTCGTAAGAAATAAATATTTTTATTTATTTTGCACGTATTTTAATTTTCAACCAAAGGGGGAAAACTTATTTTCAAATAAATGCAAATAATAAGTAGAAGTTAAATGTTAAGTTTTATCTATAAATTATAATTTGATACCTACTTTAGTTAAATTATCGTTGGTTTATCTATTTAAACTTTTTATTTCTATTTTTATTAGGATATTCTTGAAATCATGAGTCCACCAGTCCAAGGATGGGGGAGAGTGGTAATCAACGATAATTAAAATGACAATATCCTTCCGCCCAGTCTCTCAGCTACCGTCATATCGTACATCACCACCGTTTAATATAAGTTTAGTACAGTTTTTAATTCAACAAGCGAACAGTGCTTGCAGCTGTTGACTCGCACGTCATTAACTTAGCAGTTGCTACCCTTGTATCAACACACACGATTTTTATTTGCATTCCCCTTACCTCTATCATATTATCCCCATCGTTTTTCATGTCATTCAAATTGAGTTTTAAATTTCTCTGCTGTGAAATATATTTACAAATGTCGCCCGCACTCTGCCATTATCCTTTATGGAAACAGTATTGTATAACATTCTGTAGCTGTGTTGGACACGTACGCTATTTACAGAGAGAGGTTTAACCACCCTAAATTACATTGTTCTTTTCTTTTTTCCTTTCCTTCCTAGTAATTGAAAAAATAATATTTTGTAGCGAAAGCATGTGTTTTTTTATTCAATCTAAAGTATTAGTAGAGCAAGAGTGTTTTCAAATTACAATTAAATTTATGCAATTTTAAATTTTGTGAAATTTTGGGGAAGAAATATTCATATTTAACATTAATGATAGATTTCAGTTTGATAACAAAACAAATTAAAGTTTTACTCTCAAGAAAATCGGTTGGTAATTTCTCTAAAAAAATGTATCCTTTTCTTGATTGCAAAATTTATTTCAACCCTTATCGTTTGTACCTATTATGTTTTCTTATAATAATAAGACACGAACAGAAACAAAACAAAAATACAAATCATTATACGTAACTAGCTACCTGCTTTAGTGGCCGCATTGTCTAAGGCGCTACTGTCGCAATAGACTAGACTGCAGAAGACGGGGAGATCGGGGTTCAATCTCGGTCGGTGTTTTCCTAAATTAATTTCACCCTCTCTCCACGCAAATGAGGGTAAACTTCCTCTAAATTTAACCCTTCTAATCCATATATAACACATTAGTGTAATTGATACATTGGCGTATAACCAGGACGGGGGTTAAGACGCAGTGCTAAGAGCAATAAAACATGTATACGTAACTATTGAAAGTAAAATAAAAGTTTAAAAATGACCATTCTTTAATTCATGATATTTTGTGATTATTGGTTGCTCTGCATTCATATTTCAAATGTTTGGAAAGGTTCCGGCGATCTGACTATAGAGTTTGTTTGAAATAAATATTATGTAGCTATTAAAACTAATGCGTCCCCAACTGTACTATGGATGCTATCCCGCTGAGCAGATAAGTGCATAAAGTTGCCATTCCAACCACGTCACGGGGCTTTCAGAGCTTGTAAACGTTTACCGTCTACCTGTGAGCAAGAGTGGTATAATGCTCGATTTAAAAACTATATAAACCAGCAAGTACTGTTGTTTGAGTGTTTCTTAATACACTGGTTATAATGGATTAGTTTTATTTAGTAAACAATGTATCAAATATACACTTACCTGATGTGAAGGTGGAGACAGCCCACGTGGTCGGCACGTGGTCTTCAAGGCCTGTTATCTCCGTTAGTCACTCGATGTTTGAAACAAGACAATCGGAAACACTCCATGTTCGTGTGTTAATGAAGCACTTGGGCCGATGTATCTACTAGAACCGTGTCTTGCTAGCTGTTGAGGCCACCCTTGCATGTTCGTGTGTTAATGAAGCACTTGGGCCGATGTATCTACTAGAACCGTGTCTTGCTAGCTGTTGAGGCCACCCTTGCATGTCCGTGTGTTAATGAAGCACTTGGGCCGATGTATCTACTAGAACCGTGTCTTGCTAGCTGTTGAGGCCACCCTTGCATGTTCGTGTGTTAATGAAGCACTTGGGCCGATGTATCTACTAGAACCGTGTCTTGCTAGCTGTTGAGGCCACCAGTAGGGTTAAAAGCGGCATTCAGCGACACACCCCATTAATCACCATTTTAATGGATTCTGAAATGACATGAGGATGGGGGGTGGTAGGAAGGGTTGTAGCACATGATGGAGAGGATGGAGCACCTGGGTGCGGGGAGGAGTGGGGAGACTATTTTACGGCGGCACAGGCATTAATCCTGTTTTTTTATGGATTCTGAGATGACAGGCTAGACATGTGGGGGAAGGGTTGGAGCCCTCGATTGCGCGACACGGGTGAGGGAGTGAAGGGTGGAGGGGGTTGGGGAGAGGGATAGAGGAGCACCTGGGTGGAGTGGGAGACAAAAAATATTTTTTGGTGCGTGGTTCTGTGACTCATTAGCATAATTGTTGATGGAGGACTTGAGGGAGGGGGAGGGGAGCGCAGAGGACACGACTGGGATGCGCGGAGGGCTAGGGATGGCTGAGAGGGGGGCGGGGGGGGGGGGGGGGGGGGACTAGCATACGGGGAACAGGGTTTTCTCTCCCTCTCTCTCTGCAAATGTGGGTTCAGGTCGTCTCACGGTCTCGATGTGTAGGTGTAGGTGTAGGTGTATTCTATTCTCGAAATGGTAGTAAAACGTATCATGGATTGGGATCCCGGGTAGTATGCTACCTTAGTACAGCAAAGTTAAGACCCTCTACATAAAACTTCAATACCGCGGAGGTTTTTAGTTTCAAAAAACAGAATACCACTCTTGAGTAGACCCGACCTAGATTCGAACCCTAGATGCGACCACCGGAGGGGATCTGAGTGGTCAGTCCTAGGTTGAATCCCTAGATCACAGGAAACAACCTAACGGAACAGGCTACTGATCTAGAAGTCCCGGGTTCATAGGAAACGACCTAATGGAACAGGCTACTGATCTAGATGTCTCGGGTTCGGAACAGGCTACAGATCCCTAGGTCCTAGGTTGAATCCCTAGATCACAGGAAACAACCTAACGGAACAGGCTACTGATCCATAGGTCCCAGGTTCAATCCTCATATCTATAATGTAGATCATAGGATAACAGTATGAAGTCTGGACCAGATTGAAGACAAGCACTCTTACAATATGAATTAGAATCAGATTGAAGATAAGCACTCTAACACTATGAAGTAGGAACAGATTGAAGATAAGCACTCTAACAGTATGAAGTAGAATCAGATTGGAGACAAGCACTCTAACAGTATGAAGTAGGATCAGATTAGAGACAAGCACTCTAACAGTATGAAGTCTGGACCAGATTGAAGACAAGCACTCTAACAGTATGAAGTCTGGACCAGATTGGAGACAAGCACTCTTACAATATGAAGTAGGATCAGATTGGAGACAAGCACTCTAACAGTATGAATTAGAATCAGATTGGAGACAAGCACTCTAACAATATGAAGTAGGAACAGATTGGAGACAAGCACTCTAACAGTATGAAGTAGAATCAGATTGGAGACAAGCACTCTTACAATATGAAGTAGAATCAGATTGGATACAAGCACTCTTACAATATGAAGTAGAATCAGATTGGATACAAGCACTCTAACAGTATGAATTAGAATCAGATTGAAGATAAGCACTCTTACAATATGAAGTAGAATCAGATTGGATACAAGCACTCTAACAGTATGATTAGAAGATTAGAAGAAAGCACTCTTAACAAGTATGAAGTAGGATCAGATTGGAGACAAGCACTCTAACTATGAAGTAGATCAGATTGAAGATAAGCACCTATACATATGAAGTAGGATCAGATTGGAACAAGCACTCTAACAGTATGAAGTTGAACAGATTGAAGAAAGCACTCTAACATATGAAGTTGGAACAGATTGGAAGACAAGCACTCTAACAGTATGAAGTAGAATCAGATTGAAGATAAGCACTCTATACAATATGAAGTTGGACAGATTGGATAAAGCACTCTAACAATATGAAGTAGGAACAGATTGGAGACAAGCACTCTAACAGTAATGAAGTAGAATCAGATTGAAGATAAGCACTCTAACAATATGAAGTGAGAATCAGATTGAAGATAAGCACTCTAACAGTATGAATTAGATCAGATTGGAGACAAGCACTCTAACAGTATGAAGTAGAATCAGATTGAAGACAAGCACTCTAACAGTATGAAGTAGAATCGATTGGAGACAAGCACTCTAACAGTATGAAGTAGAACAGATTGGAAGACTAAGCACTCTAACAGTATGAAGTAGGAACAGATTGGAGACAAGCACTCTAACAGTATGAAGTAGAATCAGATTGAGACAAGCACTCTAACAGTATGAAGTCTGGACCAGATTGGAGACAAGCACTCTAACATATGAAGTAGAATCAGATTGGAGACAAGCACTCTAACATATGAAGTAGAATCAGATTGGATACAAGCACTCTTACAATATGAAGTAGAATCAGATTGGATACAAGCACTCACATAGAAGTATGACAATTGGAGACAAGCATTCAGATGAATGAACAGATAAGAAAGCACTCTAACAATATGAAGTAGGATCAGATTGGAACAAGCACTCTAACATATGAAGTAGAATCAGATTGAAGATAAGCACTCTAACAGTATAATGTAGGAACAGATTGGATACAAGCACTCTAACCTAAGTAGAATCAGATGATACAAGCATTTACAATATGAAGGACAATTGATACAGCACTTAACATATAGTAGAACAGATTGAAGAAAGCACTCTACAATATGAAGTTTGAATCAGATTGGATACAAGCACTCTAACAGTATGAAGTTAGAATCAGATTGAAGACTAAGCACTCTAACTATATGAAGTAGAACAGATTGAAGACAAGCACTCTAACAGTATGAAGTAGAATCAGATTGGAGACAAGCACTCTAACAGTATGAAGTAGGATCAGATTGAGAGACAAGCACTCTAACAGTAATGAAGTAGGACAGATTGGAGACAAGCACTCTAACAGTATGAAGTCTGGACCAGATTGAGACAAGCACTCTTACAATATGAAGTAGGATCAGATTGGAGACAAGCACTCTAACAGTATGAAGTAGATCAGATTGGAGACAAGCACTCTAACATTATGAAGTAGAAACAGATTGGAGACAAGCACTCTAACATATGAAGTAGAATCAGATTGGAGACAAGCACTCTTACAATATGAAGTAGGAACAGATTGGAGACAAGCACTCTAACAGTATAGTAAGTTGACCAGATTGGAGACAAGCACTCTAACAGTATGAAGTAGAATCAGATTGAAGATAAGCACTCTAACAATATGAAGTAGGATCAGATTGGATACAAGCACTCTAACATATGAAGTAGAATCAGATTGAAGATAAGCATTCTATCAATATTGATGTAGGAACAGATTGGATACAAGCACTCTAACACTATGAATTAGAATCAGATTAAAGATAAGCACTCTTACAATATGAAGTAGGATCAGATTGGATACAAGCACTCTAACACTATGAAGTAGAATCAGATTGAAGATAAGCACTCTTACAATATGAAGTAGAATCAGATTGGATACAAGCACTCTAACAGTATGAATTAGAATCAGATTGAAGATAAGCACTCTAACACTATGAAGTAGGAACAGATTGGAACAAGCACTCTAACAGTATGAAGTAGAATCAGATTGGAGACAAGCACTCTAACATTATGAAGTCTGGACCAGATTGAATATAAGCACTCTAACAATATGAAGTAGGAACAGATTGGAGACAAGCACTCTAACAGTATGAAGTAGAATCAGATTGAAGATAAGCACTCTAACAATATGAAGTAGAATCAATTGAAGATAAGCACTCTAACAGTATGAATTAGAATCAGATTGGAGATAAGCACTCTAACAATATGAAGTAGGATAAGATTGGAGACAAGCACTCTAACAGTATGAAGTAAAATCGGATTGGAGACAAGCACTCTAACAGTATGAAGTAGAATCAGATTGAAGATAAGCACTCTAACAGTATGAAGTAGGAACAGATTGGAGACAAGCACTCTAACATATGAATTAGAATCAGATTGGAGACAAGCACTCTAACAGTATGAAGTCTGGACCAGATTGGAGACAAGCACTCTAACAGTATGAAGTAGAATCAATTGGAGACAAGCACTCTTACAATATGAAGTAGAATCAGATTGGATACAAGCACTCTTACAATATGAAGTAGGATCAGATTGGATACAAGCACTCTAACAGTATGAATTAGAATCAGATTGAAGATAAGCACTCTAACAATATGAAGTAGGATCAGATCGGAGACAAGCACTCTAACAATATGATGTAGGTCAGATTGGAGACAAGCACTCTAACAGTATGAAGTCTGGACCAGATTGGAGACAAGCACTCTAACAGTTAGAAGTCTGGACCAGATTGAAGACAATCACTATAGCAGTATGAAGTCTGGAGCAGATTGAAGACAAGCACTCTATCAGTATGAAGTCTTGACCAGATTGAAGACAGCACTCTAACAGTATGAAGTCTTGACCAGATTGAAGACAAGCACTCTAATAGTATGAAGTATGAATCAGATTGAAGATAAGCACTCTTACAATATGAAGTAGGATCAGATTGGATACAAGCACTCTTACAATATGAAGTAGGATCAGATTGAAGATAAGCACTCTATCAATAAGAAGTAGGATCAGATTGGTACAAGCACTCTAACAGTATGAAGTCTGAACCAGATTGAAGATAAAGCACTCTTACGATATGAAGTAGGATCAGATTGGAGACAAGCACTCTAACAGTATGAATTAGAATCAGATTGAAGATAAGCACTCTAACAATATGAAGTAGGAACAGATTGGAGACAAGCACTCTAACAGTATGAAGTAGAATCAGATTGGAGACAAGCACTCTTACAATATGAAGTAGGAACAGATTGGAGACAAGCACTCTAACAGTATGAAGTCTGGACCAGATTGGAGACAAGCACTCTAACAGTATGAAGTAGAATCAGATTGAAGATAAGCACTCTAACAATATGAAGTATGATCAGATTGGATACAAGCACTCTAACACTATGAAGTAGAATCAGATTGAAGATAAGCATTCTATCAATATGATGTAGGAACAGATTGGATACAAGCACTCTAACACTATGAAGTAGAATCAGATTAAAGATAAGCACTCTTACAATATGAAGTAGGATCAGATTGGATACAAGCACTCTAACACTATGAAGTAGAATCAGATTGAAGATAAGCATTCTTACAATATGAAGTAGAATCAGATTGGATACAAGCACTCTAACAGTATGAATTAGAATCAGATTGAAGATAAGCACTCTAACAATATGAAGTAGGATCAGATTGGATACAAGCACTCTAACAGTATGAAGTAGAATCAGATTGGAGACAAGCACTCTAACAATATGATGTAGGAACAGATTGGAGACAAACACTCTAACACTATGAAGTAGAATCAGATTGGAGACAAGCACTCTAACAATATGAAGTAGGATCAGATTGGAGACAAGCACTCTAACAGTATGAATTAGAATCAGATTGAAGAAAAGCACTCTAACAATATGAAGTAGGAACGGATTGGAGACAAGCACTATAACAGTATGAAGTAAAATCGGATTGGAGACAAGCACTCTAACAGTATGAAGTAGAATCAGATTGAAGATAAGCACTCTAACAGTATGAAGTAGGAACAGATTGGAGACAAGCACTCTAACAGTATGAATTAGAATCAGATTGAAGATAAGCACTCTAACAATATGAAGTAGGATCAGTTTGGAGACAAGCACTCTAACAGTATGAAGTAGAATCAGATTGGAGACAAGCACTCTTACAATATGAAGCAGGATCAGATTAGAGACAGGCACTCTAACAGTATGAAGTAGGAACAGATTAGAGACAAGCACTCTAACAGTATGAAGTCTGGAGCAGATTGAAGACAGGCACTCTAACAGTATGAAGTCTGGAAAGTTCAAAAAATATTATTTCCAGATATGACGAGTATATTCTCCCTCTCACAGGTCTCGAAGTATCCAGCAAATGTGGGTTCACTTCCCAATTCCTATCTCCCTCCGATGGTCAGGTGTGTTAGGATAACCGTACTTAATCGATGAATTGTTTTCAGGTTAAATGTGAATAGTTACACCCGTATGTGTATAGGTGTGTGTGTGTGTTTTAGGAATGAATTGTTTTCAGGTTAACAATACGAGGTTCGAACCTTGCTTCCCAGGATAATTGTACTCGAAACTAATATGGCTCATTCATGCGGAGGGGGGAGAGTAAACATTGAATTGTTTTCAGGAACAGGCTACAGATCTAGAGGTTCAATCCCTAGATCACAGGAAACAACCTGGATATGACAAGTATATCTCTCTCTCTCTCTCGGTATGGAACACCCGGGTGGAGGGGTTATCTCTCGCATCGTGACGTAGCGTTTAAACCCCATGGATAGGGTTGTAAGGTGTCCCACACGGTAAAGTGTGTCGCGGGGGGCTTGACCTAGTGACTACGGTGCACAGCTGCTCTTGAAAGAGCCGTACATTATCATAACAGTCAAGGTATTAGAACATAAATTTCTTGAGGGTCTAGATCTGTGTACTTTGTAGGAGGTCTTCGGACGGTTCTCTCTCTCTCTCCCCCAGGGTCGGAGAGTTTCTCTCTCTGGGAGGCGTACGTCCGGTAAATGGTAGGTCTGCCCTTTATTACCGTTGTCCTGCACGAGTCTTCGTGGGAGGGAAGGGATCAGCTCCTGAATTATATCATCGTGAACCCTTGATCTTTTTTCCTCAACACCTGACCCATGATTGAGAATGGTGTCTCTTCATGCTAGGCTGGAGTTATTTAAGAATGCCTCTGATTCTAATCACCGGAGCGCTCGGAGAGGCTATGACCCTGCAGGAGGGTTGGGTAGAGAATCTTGATTATAAGCTTCCTCCTCCCCTCCCGCTTCACGCGAGAACATCTGCGTGAGATGAACAATATATATAGATCTGAACTTCTAGGCGGGCTCATCTGCATTCATCCCGGCAAACAGTAGCTTCAGAGCGTGTCGCTATGTTGATCGATGTGCAAGGATATTCGGGTGAAGAAATATCATTCGTTTTCAAAGAGGTGAGTGTTTTACATTTTGAACATTTCGAGGAAATAAACTATAAGTTTCTTCCGCCGTGTAAGTTGGATAAGCTCTCTGTTTCGACTATGGAAAATATAGAGTGGGTAAGAACTCGTCATCATGGACTATCTTGGAGTGAGGGTGATATACCATACGCCAATCTACGTTCTACCATAATCCCCCATCTGGAACGGTACGGGTCACGAGTATCGATCTATATCAAAGGAGCGGAGAAGTTAACTCATAGGTTCCGATACAGACAAGTATGAGTTTTTTGAGTTAGGCGAACTTGGATGTCCTTCCCTGAGAAAGCTAAAAAAACTGTACAACGCGAACAAGTGCGCTACTCATTACGCTAGCTTCTATTCTTGTGCTACGGAAAATGTTCTACTACTTAAAGAATGGTTTAAATCTACCCATGCAGAACTTTTACGATCCGACTAGGAGAGGAGTTGAAGAGAGTGTATTTAACCAATTTTAAGGTAATTAATTAAGATTGTTTGAACTTTGGTTAAAAAAGTAATTAATGGACTTTGTGTTTTTAAGGTAATGTAATTAACACTTTAAATGTATGAATCTTGTAAAAGAATTAATGAAAAGGTAATTAATTTGACTAATCCGATATTGTTAACTTCTCCATAATCCTGCCTCATTTAAACATTGTTCGAACATTAGTTAATTCAATATTCAAATGAAGTAACTGATTTAGGAATGGTTTAAATCTACACATGCAGAACTTTTACGATTCTACTAGGTGAGGAGTTGAAGAGAGTGTATTTAACCAATCTCCTTGTTACATCCTCATTTAAAGGTAATTCATTTAATGGTAATTCAATATTCAAATGAAGTAACTTTTTGTTTTTAAGGTAATTAATGGTCAAACTTTGTTTTTAAGGAGGATTGTTTGAACTTTGCTTAATTCAATATTCGGATGAATTTTTAAGGTAATTAATGGCTGAACTTCGTAATGTAATTAACTTTTTTAAATGTATGAATCTTGTAAAAGAGAGGTGATTTAAGAGTTCGAACTTTGGCTAATGTATGTATGAGAACTTTAAAGTGATAATTTGAACTTTGGTATTAATTTTTGAACTTCAACATAATGAAGTAACTGATTTTAGGAATGGTTTAAATCTACACATGCAGAACTTTTACGATTCTACTAGGTGAGGTGTTGAAGAGAGTGTATTTAACCAATCTCCTTGTTACATCCTCATTTAATGGTTATTTGAACTTTGGCTAATTCAATATTCAAATGAAGTAACTGTTTGTTTTTTAAGGAGGATTGTTTGAACTTTGCTTAATTCAATATTCAGATGAATTTTTAAGGTAATTAATGGTTGAACTTCGTAATGTAATTAACTTTATTAAATGTATGAATCTTGTAAAAGAATTAATGAAAAGGTGATTAAGATCGTTCGAACTTTGGCTAATGTAATTAATGGACTGTATGTTTATGGTTGAACTTTGCTGTACTAAGCTAATAAATGACTGAACTTTGCCTGTGTTTTAGAAAAATATTGTTAGCTTCGTTATAATCCAGTCTCATTTAAAGGGGATTAAGATTTTTTGAACTTTGGCTAATAATGGTATTCAAATATGAACCGCTCTGATGTAAAAAAAAAGCTACTGGTTGTCGGGATGAATGTAGAGGGACTTGATATAGCAATTTAGCCAATGTAATTAATGCACTGTATGTTTATGGTTGAACTTTTTTAAATGTATGAATCTTGTAAAAGAGGTGATTAAGACCGTTCGAACTTTGGCTAATGTATGTTTATGATCGAACTTTAACGTACTAAGCTGATAAATGATAGAACTTTAAAGGTGATTAAGTTTTTTTGAACTTTGGCTAATTCAATATTCAAATGAAGTAACTGATTTAGGAATGGTTTAAATCTACACATGCAGAACTTTTACGATTCTACTAGGTGAGGTGTTGAAGAGAGTGTATTTAACCAATCTCCTTGTTACATCCTCATTTAATGGTAATTTGAACTTTGGCTAATTCAATATTCAAATGAAGTAACTGTTTGTTTTTTAAGGAGGATTGTTTGAACTTTGCTTAATTCAATATTCAGATGAATTTTTAAGGTAATTAATGGTTGAACTTCGTAATGTAATTAACTTTATTAAATGTATGAATCTTGTAAAAGAATTAATGAAAAGGTGATTAAGATCGTTCGAACTTTGGCTAATGTAATTAATGGACTGTATGTTTATGGTTGAACTTTGCTGTACTAAGCTAATAAATGACTGAACTTTGCCTGTGTTTTAGAAAAATATTGTTAGCTTCGTTATAATCCAGTCTCATTTAAAGGGGATTAAGATTTTTTGAACTTTGGCTAATAATGGTATTCAAATATGAACCGCTCTGATGTAAAAAAAAAGCTACTGGTTGTCGGGATGAATGTAGAGGGACTTGATATAGCAATTTAGCCAATGTAATTAATGCACTGTATGTTTATGGTTGAACTTTTTTAAATGTATGAATCTTGTAAAAGAGGTGATTAAGACCGTTCGAACTTTGGCTAATGTATGTTTATGATCGAACTTTAACGTACTAAGCTGATAAATGATAGAACTTTAAAGGTGATTAAGTTTTTTTGAACTTTGGCTAATTCAATATTCAAATGAAGTAACTGATTTAGGAATGGTTTAAATCTACACATGCAGAACTTTTACGATTCTACTAGGTGAGGTGTTGAAGAGAGTGTATTTAACCAATCTCCTTGTTACATCCTCATTTAATGGTAATTTGAACTTTGGCTAATTCAATATTCAAATGAAGTAACTGTTTGTTTTTTAAGGAGGATTGTTTGAACTTTGCTTAATTCAATATTCAGATGAATTTTTAAGGTAATTAATGGTTGAACTTCGTAATGTAATTAACTTTATTAAATATATGAATCTTGTAAAAGAATTAATGAAAAGGTGATTAAGATCGTTCGAACTTTGGCTAATCTAATTAATGGACTGTATGTTTATGGTTGAACTTTGCTGTACTAAGCTAATAAATGACTGAACTTTGCTTAGTTTGATATATTAGTAATCCAGTCACTAACTAAGCAATTTAGCCAATGTATGTACTAAGCTAATAAATGACTGAACTTTACCTAGGTTTTTTAAGATAATAAATGACTGAACTCTAAGCAACCACCTTTAAACTTTGACGAACGCGATGATAGATATCGTAGATGAAAGTTCTAATTGATTTAAATCTTAAGTGTTAAGCTGGTTCGAACCTAATGATGTAAACAAATCTTTTTAAAGATTTTAAAAGATTATTAAAGCAACCACCTTTAAACTTTGACGAACGCGATGTTTAGATATCGTAGATGAAAGTTCTAATTGATTTTAATCTTAAGTGTTAAGCTGGTTCGAACCTAAAGATTTTAAAAGATTATTAACTAATACCATCATCATACGCGCTACCAGGGCGAGCTGATGGTCTAGGTGTAAGGTGTCAGACTTCTATGCTGACGGTCGGGGTTCAAACCTCAGTCCCGCCACAAACCCTTCCCTCACCGAGGAATGCCAGACCGCCACCGTTAAACTGCTCGCAATGAAGAAGAACCCTCTTACCGCTGAGTTATCCAGGATTCACCCCCCGTCCCCATGATGAATGACCGTGACTCGACCGTACGAGAGACAACCCTTGAAGGTCACACCCCCTCCCATGACGATGGCGAGGAGATCCGGGGTGTACTGAAAGTGAATGCGAGTTCCTGGGGGTTCTAACCTTGCATACTACCCAGGATCCCAATCCATGATACATTTTACCGAGGATTGAACCTAGGACCTATGGATCTGTAGCCTGTTCCTGAAAACAATTCAATGTTTACTCTCCCCCCTCCGCATGAATGAGCCATATTAGTTTCGAGTACAATTATCCTGGGAAGCAAGGTTCGAACCTCGTATTGTTAACCTGAAAACAATTCATTGATTAAGTACGGTTATCCTAAAACACACACACACACCTATACACATACGGGTGTAACTATTCACATTTAACCTGAAAACAATTCATCGATTAAGTACGGTTATCCTAACACACCTGACCATCGGAGGGAGATAGGAATTGGGAAGTGAACCCACATTTGCTGGATACTTCGAGACCTGTGAGAGGGAGAATATACTTGTCATATCTGGAAATAATATTTTTTGAACTTTCCAGACTTCATACTGTTAGAGTGCCTGTCTTCAATCTGGTCCAGACTTCATACTGTTAGAGTGCTTGTCTCTAATCTGTTCCTACTTCATACTGTTAGAGTGCCTGTCTCTAATCTGATCCTGCTTCATATTGTAAGAGTGCTTGTCTCCAATCTGATTCTACTTCATACTGTTAGAGTGCTTGTCTCCAAACTGATCCTACTTCATATTGTTAGAGTGCTTATCTTCAATCTGATTCTAATTCATACTGTTAGAGTGCTTGTCTCCAATCTGTTCCTACTTCATACTGTTAGAGTGCTTATCTTCAATCTGATTCTACTTCATACTGTTAGAGTGCTTGTCTCCAATCTGATTCTAATTCATACTGTTAGAGTGCTTGTATCCAATCTGATTCTACTTCATATTGTAAGAGTGCTTATCTTCAATCTGATTCTACTTCATAGTGTTAGAGTGCTTGTATCCAATCTGATCCTACTTCATATTGTAAGAGTGCTTATCTTTAATCTGATTCTACTTCATAGCGTTAGAGTGCTTGTATCCAATCTGTTCCTACATCATATTGATAGAATGCTTATCTTCAATCTGATTCTACTTCATAGTGTTAGAGTGCTTGTATCCAATCTGATCCTACTTCATATTGTTAGAGTGCTTATCTTTAATCTGATTCTACTTCATACTGTTAGAGTGCTTGTCTCCAATCAGGTCCAGACTTCATACTGTTAGAGTGCTTGTCTCCAATCTGTTCCTACTTCATATTGTTAGAGTGCTTATCTTCAATCTGATTCTAATTCATACTGTTAGAGTGCTTGTCTCCAATCTGATCCTACTTCATATTGTAAGAGTGCTTATCTTCAATCTGATTCTAATTCATACTGTTAGAGTGCTTGTCTCCAATCTGATCCTACTTCTTATTGATAGAGTGCTTGTCTCCAATCTGTTCCTACTTCATATTGTAAGAGTGCTTGTATCCAATCTGATCCTACTTCATATTGTAAGAGTGCTTATCTTCAATCTGATTCTACTTCATACTATTAGAGTGCTTGTCTTCAATCTGGTCAAGACTTCATACTGTTAGATGCCTGTCTTCAATCTGGTCAAGACTTCATACTGTTAGAGTGCTTGTACCCAATCTGCTCCAGACTTCATACTGCTATAGTGATTGTCTTCAATCTGGTCCAGACTTCTAACTGTTAGAGTGCTTGTCTCCAATCTGGTCCAGACTTCATACTGTTAGAGTGCTTATCTTCAATCTGATTCTACTTCATACTATTAGAGTGCTTGTCTTCAATCTGGTCAAGACTTCATACTGTTAGAGTGCTTATCTTCAATCTGATTCTAATTCATACTGTTAGAGTGCTTGTATCCAATCTGATCCTACTTCATATTGTAAGAGTGCTTGTATCCAATCTGATTCTACTTCATATTGTAAGAGTGCTTGTCTCCAATCTGATTCTACTTCATACTGTTAGAGTGCTTGTCTCCAATCTGTTCCTACTTCATATTGTTAGAGTGCTTGTCTCCAATCTGATTCTAATTCATACTGTTAGAGTGCTTGTCTCCAATCTGTTCCTACTTCATACTGTTAGAGTGCTTATCTTCAATCTGATTCTACTTCATACTGTTAGAGTGCTTGTCTCCAATCCGATTTTACTTCATACTGTTAGAGTGCTTGTCTCCAATCTTATCCTACTTCATATTGTTAGAGTGCTTATCTCCAATCTGATTCTAATTCATACTGTTAGAGTGCTTGTCTCCAATCTGATTCTACTTCATACTGTTAGAGTGCTTGTCTCCAATCTGTTCCTACTTCATATTGTTAGAGTGCTTATCTTCAATCTGATTCTAATTCATACTGTTAGAGTGCTTGTATCCGATCTGATTCTACTTCATATTGTAAGAGTGCTTATCTTCAATCTGATTCTACTTCATAGTGTTAGAGTGCTTGTATCCAATCTGATCCTACTTCATATTGTAAGAGTGCTTATCATTAATCTGATTCTACTTCATAGTGTTAGAGTGCTTGTATCCAATCTGTTCCTACATCATATTGATAGAATGCTTATCTTCAATCTGATTCTACTTCATAGTGTTAGAGTGCTTGTATCCAATCTGATCCTACTTCATATGTTAGAGTGCTTATCTTTAATCTGATTCTAATTCATAGTGTTAGAGTGCTTGTCTCCAATCCGATTTTACTTCATACTGTTAGAGTGCTTGTCTCCCAATCTGTTCCTACTTCATATTGTTAGAGTGCTTATCTCCAATCTGATCCTACTTCATATTGTTAGAGTGCTTGTATCCAATCTGATCCTACTTCATATTGTTAGAGTGCTTATTCTTCAATCTGATTCTAATTCATACTGTTAGAGTGCTTATCTTCAATCTGGTCCAGACTTCATACTGTTAGAGTGCTTGTCTCCAATCTGATTCTACTTCATATTGTTAGAGTGCTTATCTTCAATCTGCTCCAGACTTCATAATGTTAGAGTGCTTATCTTTAATCTGATCCTACTTCATACTGTTAGAGTGCTTGTCTCCAATCTGATCCAGACTTCATATTGTTAGAGTGCTTGTCTCCAATCTGGTCCAGACTTCATACTGTTAGAGTGCTTGTCTCCAATCTGATTCTACTTCATACTGTTAGAGTGCTTGTCTCCAATCTGATCCTACTTCATACTGTTAGAGTGCTTGTCTCCAATCTGATTCTACTTCATACTGTTAGAGTGCTTGTATCCAATCTGTTCTACTTCATACTGTTAGAGTGCTTATCTTCAATCTGATTCTAATTCATACTGTTAGAGTGCTTGTATCCAATCTGATTCTACTTCATATTGTAAGAGTGCTTATCTTCAATCTGATTCTACTTCATAGTGTTAGAGTGCTTGTATCCAATCTGATCCTACTTCATATTGTAAGAGTGCTTATCTTTAATCTGATTCTACTTCATAGTGTTAGAGTGCTTGTATCCAATCTGTTCCTACATAATATTGATAGAATGCTTATCTTCAATCTGATTCTACTTCATAGTGTTAGAGTGCTTGTATCCAATCTGATCCTACTTCATACTGTTAGAGTGCTTATCTTCAATCTGATTCTACTTCATACTGTTAGAGTGCTTGTCTCCAATCTGGTCCAGACTTCATACTGTTAGAGTGCTTGTCTCCAATCTGTTCCTACTTCATATTGTAAGAGTGCTTGTCTCCAATCTGATTCTACTTCATACTGTTAGAGTGCTTGTCTCCAATCTGTTCCTACTTCATATTGTTAGAGTGCTTATCTTCAATCTGATTCTAATTCATACTGTTAGAGTGCTTGTCTCCAATCTGATCCTACTTCATATTGTAAGAGTGCTTATCTTCAATCTGGTCCAGACTTCATACTGTTAGAGTGCTTGTACCCAATCTGATCCTACTTCTTATTGATAGAGTGCTTATCTTCAATCTGATCCTACTTCATATTGTAAGAGTGCTTGTATCCAATCTGATCCTACTTCATATTGTAAGAGTGCTTATCTTCAATCTGATTCTACTTCATACTATTAGAGTGCTTGTCTTCAATCTGGTCAAGACTTCATACTGTTAGAGTGCCTGTCTTCAATCTGGTCAAGACTTCATACTGTTAGAGTGCTTGTCTTCAATCTGCTCCAGACTTCATACTGCTATAGTGATTGTCTTCAATCTGGTCCAGACTTCTTACTGTTAGAGTGCTTGTCTCCAATCTGGTCCAGACTTCATACTGTTAGAGTGCTTGTCTCCAATCTGATCCTACTTCATATTGTTAGAGTGCTTGTCTCCAATCTGATCCTACTTCATATTGTTAGAGTGCTTATCTTCAATCTGATTATAATTCATACTGTTAGAGTGCTTGTATCCAATCTGATCCTACTTCATATTGTAAGAGTGCTTGTATCCAATCTGATTCTACTTCATATTGTAAGAGTGCTTGTCTCCAATCTGATTCTACTTCATACTGTTAGAGTGCTTGTCTCCAATCTGTTCCTACTTCTTATTGATAGAGTGCTTATTTTCAATCTGATTCTAATTCATACTGTTAGAGTGCCTGTCTCCAATCTGTTCCTACTTCATATTGTTAGAGTGCTTGTCTCCAATATGGTCCAGACTTCATACTGTTAGAGTGCTTGTCTTCAATCTGGTCCAGACTTCATACTGTTAGAGTGCTTGTCTCTAATCTGTTCCTACTTCATACTGTTAGAGTGCTTGTCTCCAATCTGATTCTACTTCATACTGTTAGAGTGCTTGTCTCCAATCTGTTCCTACTTCATATTGTTAGAGTGCTTATCTTCAATCTGATTCTACTTCATATTGTAAGAGTGCTTGTCTTCAATCTGGTCCAGACTTCATACTGTTATCCTATGATCTACATTATAGATATGAGGATTGAACCTGGGACCTATGGATCAGTAGCCTTTTCCGTTAGGTTGTTTCCTGTGATCTAGGGATTCAACCTAGGACTGACCACTCAGATCCCCTCCGGTGGTCGCATCTAGGGTTCGAATCTAGGTCGGGTCTACTCAAGAGTGGTATTCTGTTTTTTGAAACTAAAAACCTCCGCGGTATTGAAGTTTTATGTAGAGGGTCTTAACTTTGCTGTACTAAGGTAGCATACTACCCGGGATCCCAATCCATGATACGTTTTACTACCATTTCGAGAATAGAATACACCTACACCTACACCTACACATCGAGACCGTGAGACGACCTGAACCCACATTTGCAGAGAGAGAGGGAGAGAAAACCCTGTTCCCCGTATGCTAGTCCCCCCCCCCCCCCCCGCCCCCCCTCTCAGCCATCCCTAGCCCTCCGCGCATCCCAGTCGTGTCCTCTGCGCTCCCCCTCCCCCTCCCTCAAGTCCTCATCAACAATTATGCTAATGAGTCACAGAACCACGCACCAAAAAAATATTTTTTGTCTCCCACTCCACCCAGGTGCTCCTCTATCCCTCTCCCCAACCCCCTCCACCCTTCACTCCCTCACCCGTGTCGCGCAATCGAGGGCTCCAACCCTTCCCCCACATGTCTAGCCTGTCATCTCAGAATCCATAAAAAAACAGGATTAATGCCTGTGCCGCCGTAAAATAGTCTCCCCACTCCTCCCGCACCCAGGTGCTCCATCCTCTCCATCATGTGCTACAACCCTTCCTACCACCCCCCATCCTCATGTCATTTCAGAATCCATTAAAATGGTGATTAATGGGGTGTGTCGCTGAATGCCGCTTTTAACCCTACTGCCACCCTTGCATGTTCGTGTGTTAATGAAGCACTTGGGCCGATGTATCTACTAGAACCGTGTCTTGCTAGCTGTTGAGGCCACCCTTGCATGTTCGTGTGTTAATGAAGCACTTGGGCCGATGTATCTACTAGAACCGTGTCTTGCTAGCTGTTGAGGCCACCCTTGCATGTTCGTGTGTTAATGAAGCACTTGGGCCGATGTATCTACTAGAACCGTGTCTTGCTAGCTGTTGAGGCCACCCTTGCATGTTCGTGTGTTAATGAAGCACTTGGGCCGATGTATCTACTAGAACCGTGTCTTGCTAGCTGTTGAGGCCACCCTTGCATGTTCGTGTGTTAATGAAGCACTTGGGCCGATGTATCTACTAGAACCGTGTCTTGCTAGCTGTTGAGGCCACCCTTGCATGTTCGTGGGTTAATGAAGCACTTGGGCCGATGTATCTACTAGAACCGTGTCTTGCTAGCTGTTGAGGCCACCCTTGCATGTTCGTGGGTTAATGAAGCACTTGGGCCGATGTATCTACTAGAACCGTGTCTTGCTAGCTGTTGAGGCTACCCGCCTATGAATTAATCACTCTTATGTGCTAGGGTTTAGAGATCTTGAATTTAGAGGAAGTGTACCCACATTCGCGAGTAAGGAGTGTGTGAAACACTGTAGGAAAACCACCCCCAGTACACCCGATCGAGATTGAATCCTGATCTCCCAGTTTTCGGCAGTCTAATCTAACACGAGAATGACGTCTTGGACCATTCGGCCACCGAAGTGGGTATCTCATCTAGTTAATAAAGGCCTTAAAACACACTTTACATCTAATAGTTAAAGGTAAAAGGAAGGACTGCATTAGCCCTAGAGGAAATGCACCCGCATTAGAATGAGGAGGGTAATGTACAAGCCCCACAGTAGACTCAGCCAAGATTCGAGCTGTCACCGGCATTTTTGTTTGTTACGAGCCTGATGCCTGAGACCACGTGGCCACTGGTGTGGATATTTACAGGGGCTATTAATCCCATCTCGAGTTATTAACATGTAACAGCATTCGTTACGAATTTAATGGTACAGTCTCGGTCGCAGAAAGTTGATGAATTCTTAGAGCTAATTTCACTTTAAGTTGAGCTTCTTTTTTCTGAAGAAGGTGAGGCGTGGGGGAGGGTCTGACTTGTACTGAACGTTCAACACTTTCACAAAAGCTAATTTCTTGTGTTTTTTGTGACTGTACCTATATATTTGCCTTTGTTGTAACGTTGGTCCTCAATTTAAACATTACCTAATCCACGGAATATTACGTCAGTGGTTGGCCGAAATGATTAAGAAGGTTGGGGAGGGTAGACTTGACGAGACTGACTTATTTGTCTTCATGATCATAGGTGTGGTTACAGCCTCAGTTTATTATGCAATATTATTTGTGCAGTATTATGTGTTTCTTTTACAGGAGCATTGCGGGTGTCAGAAATACCGCCAAAATGGATCTGAAATTTACAATTTAATTTACATAAGAAGTACCTTATCTCACAGCTATAAAAGCTATTATATCCAGATTATAGTGTTCATATGTCAAGTGGCTCAATTATCCTGAATAGCGCCAATCCACATGGGTCGGGTACATGACCGAACCCCAATAGTGGCAGTATCTACCAAGAGCAGACCCGAATTGCGTCATTGGCCCACTGGAAAACAAACATAAACAAGATAAATGAGTTTTTGAGTACTCTAACTCTTTAGAAATTTGTCAATCATGATAATACATATGTATCTAAAAACTAACAACAAATTAGGTCACGTTAGGATATACTAGACTAGAGGAGGAGGAAGGTTTGCGGTGAGATGTTGACACCTCTTCTACCAGAACTGGACTTGACACAATTGGGGATCGATAATTGGTGAACTTTTTTTTTTTTCAACTCTTACTGAAGGTCACATTTAGACGCAACTAGGGCTCGTCCTAAGTAAATTCGACTTTACTATCAACGTGTCGCTATAGGAAAACAAACCTTACATTTTAGATTTAAATCTTTGAAAAGACAAAAGAGTTAATTTATCTCATCTTACACCACGCTTCGTGAGAATGGACACAGTTCTGAGATCAAAGTAAATGGATAAAAATAAATAATTGTGTTACCTCAAATAAATAAAATAATTTTTAACATGCTCACAACAGAATATTATAAAACAATTGAGGCTTGTTTTAGTGGTTATTTAGCTTCAAAACTGCACTCTTATAAACTAAATCGCATTATGTGGATATGTCCTTGAAGTAAGTGGTGCTTTGAAACCACTTCCAATAAATAGTGTGTTGATACAACCGCGTGTGTATAAATTTATCACTGAGTACTCAAAATAATATAAATTGTTCGAGATGACACAGCATTTCCGGTCGGCGTGCGGGAGCCCATTAGGTTTGAAGAGTTTTAAAATACATCCTCATTATTCATAATCACTCTTCCTTTACATCGGAGGAACCTTTTTTTCTTATATTGTGTTTGTGTTGGTCCGCTAATCTCCCACGAGCATGCGCAGCTCTACTCGCTCCGTTACAGTCTCAGTCCCCTACACGGGCGGGTAAAGGACACGGTTTTTCTCCGCTTAAACCGCTCTCCATCAAGTTAGCAGCCTTATTCACGTCTCTCCCCGTTTAGGAGAAAAACCTCCCCCCCCCCTATCCCCGACCCTCAATTTAAATTCATAATATATCAGAAGCGTGGGGGAGAAGAGAATGGAACCGCGGATGAACGTCGTGAGGAGTATTTACGTCATATGTGTGCTTCTTCTTGACATTAAAGTTTAGTTTTAACATTTCTCTGGAGGATGAAGAAAAATTGAATAGCAATAATACTAATTGTAATAATAATAGTAATAATAATTTAAATTTCCTTTATTTAATTGCTTAAGATAATGTGTAATGGTAGGCTGATTGTAAGAGGAAATGGAGGACCTACAGTTTAACGTGGAATCCGAACCACGGTGGAGACCTGGAATTACATAATAATAATAAATAAATCATGTTTGTATACAGGTGATTACAATAAACAAATTTAATATTTAAACAAACACATAAAGGAGGAAAGCAAGGGAAAAAAAAGATTCATTATTAATAATTATTTTTAGGGAACAGTTCATAAACAAACAGATGGTAATTAATGATACGGGAGTTCCTTAAATAACTTTCTAATTTTGGTTCTTCTTTAATGATACAGTACTAATTATGAAACTCTATAGTTAACAAACGCTGCTTATATAACGGCCGAGAGGGCTGAGCTTGTAAGAGTTGTTGATAGAATATATTTGTGGATTTCTACAAGCACGAGAGGGCACAATAATGTCCACAAGTTCGAGGGTAGATTGTCAAGAAATTTTATTATTAAAAATGTTAAAAACAAAAAGGGCATTCCAATAAAGTTTTCACGAGAAGAGAGTTTGGAGCCCTAAAAGTCTTCGAATTCTTTCATAATTGTTGTTAATATGGCTGAATAAGAATTGATCATGGCATGCAGTGACAAATTGTCACTGAACACTTTCCATCATGGCATGCCGTGACAAATTGTCACTGAACACTTTCCAATCCGAGAAAGTGAGTCAAGGTGTTGGAATTCCACTGCACACAAGCAGATTCTAGTTTGGATCTGACCAAAGCAAAATACAAACTCATCCTATAGTCAACTTTAAATAACGAGGAAATAATATACTACTACTACTACTACTACTACTACTACCACCACTACTACCACTACCACTACTACTACTACTAATAATAATGGTCACGGCTTTATTACTAAATTTAGTTTGATTAAGGCATCAGGACGTGTTTTTAATTAAAGAGCAATAATAACGTATTTTTAGTGTATGCTTATTCCGTGTTTTTTATAGCAACCTGCACTAGTGGTCTCTCACTAGACTAAATTGCCGGCGATGGAGAGGCTGATGTTCTAATCTCGGTCGATTGTACAAAGAGGTGAGGGGAGGGGGCTACCACACGTGATTTATAATTGTGTTTTCCCCATCTCCTATTCACGCTAATGAGTGAGTAAGCCTCCTAATCTCCACCCCTTGTAATACATTTTTAATAACTCTGATCGTGAACGTAACATTTTCTTTTGTGATAGCATTGTCTACCGCACCGCGTCTTTCTATCCTAATTGGGCTAATATTTTAGATATGAGGAAGGTTGAATTAAGATGAATTGTAGCCGCATTTGTGTGGAGGGTGGGTGAAAAACCCGTTTAGGGAAAACCACCCTCTGTACACCCTACAGGAATTCGAACTTATCTACCCGTCTTTGGAAGTCCAATCTTTTGTGAGAGAGACGCTTTTGACCCCTCGACCACTGAATTGGATTAGCTAATATATTTAAGGGAGCAGAATGCGTTGAGTGGATTTTTAAGCCCCGCACCAACGTTCGTCTGATAGGGGCATTGGAAGTTTAGTCTTCGTGGAAGATACATTTTAAATCAGTTTGTCTTACAAAAGCGATACTAGCGATCTTATCCAAGGGTGAGGATTAGGAGGTTAGTTTGGAGGAAATGTACTAACACCGTAAACTGAGCAGAAATTGAACATAATAATCATTAATATTAATAATAATAGTTTAGCAAAAGGCTTTAGATTAACATGTAACACATTCACTGAAATATGACTGACTTGTAGATCCATTTTCATAGTCAGACTTAGTACGTCTCAAGTACAGTAGCCCCATGGCTTCTTTGGTGCTGACTGACAGCTGACAGCTGACAGCTAACAGCTTTGAAAAGTTACCAGACCAAACTATGTATCCCTACGCCGAACCATATGATCTGTAAAAACATGTGTTTAGCAGCTGTCACTTCTGACGGTCAAAATTTAGATAAATATATACCTAAATTTTGACTGTTTTAAGTCAGCTGTGAGCTGTCACTCGGCACCAAAGAAGCCATGGGGCTACTGTACAGCTAGCTCTATACTAAATACAAGACGACACCTACCTAGACTCAAACGGAATGGGCAAGTTTCGCAAATAACCGGTCAATTCAATTCTCGCCTAGGTAGTTATCGTCCTGTATTTAGTATAGAGCCGCACCTGAGGCGTACTAAGTCTGACTATGAATCTGTCTCTCAAGCCTTGGTGCCTAAAGATATATTCCAGTATCAATTGGTTATCACTTAAGGGGTCAATTTAGTGGTGGCTACATCTGAATATGACCTGCGAGGCTAGGGCTCCTGGTAAATTTGTCGTGACGCGGTTTTATTTATGGTGAATCCTAGTGCATTTTCTTTATATTAGCCATTCTAAGCCTATCCTCTTAGGTTAGAAAGTATAAGTCTTTGTTCCGGTAGAATCGAGTTTCAACCGATACATTGAAAATAAAACCAAACAAATTATGGATATTAAAGATGAACATTTTCCGGTAAATTTTGAGATCACAGAATTTCAGGCCAAGGGGATGTATATATTCGTTAAAGTATTAACATATCTGGTCTGTAGCAGACCCGACTTAAGTTACAGATTAAACCACCAAGCGCTGTGGTCAATACGTGAGTGGGAGAAGATAATTTGAATCGCTGTTATTGCTTTATTTGTAACTCATCATACTAAAACGACAATTGAAAATTTTCAAAAACAGAAAATATCACATCTCTATTCGGTAATTTACACCCCAGTTAAAATTTGAACCCAAACTCCATTTCGTCGGAAAACCCTGTACAAGACTATGTCGACGACTTAACCTGCGTGCTCACCTCAACTCCTAGTCCCTCAGCTAAATGGACAGAAGAAACCCGCTTCGGTGGTCGAATTATCTAATGCGTCACACTCCCGATAGATTGGACCAAAATTCGGCAAACATTTTTTGTAAAAGGCCAAATAGTCATTATTTAAGTACTGTGGGCTAAGAGGCAAATTCGAGGATTTTCAGGTAGGCCTACTTGAATAGAGAGGAAAAAAACAAGTTTTCAAAAGCTTACTGAACAAAATGCAACGTAATAATAATAATAATAATAATAATAATAATAATAATAATAATAAATAATTTACTAAAATTGTTTGAAATACAGTTCTACCAATGAGAAGACTGGAATTGTGTTGTTTTTTTAAAAATAAAATTTAACCAAACTAGGGTTTAAAGTTAGTACTTCCTATAATAAAAATTATTTGTAAATGTTCTTTTGTTATCGCTGACCTGTATTGAGATTTTACTCGTTTCATCTTTGAAAATGTTTTTTCACACAGGTTGCTGCCAAATATTTAAAACCCTGAGTGCATGATCTCAACCGACCATATCCATCGCCTGGAAAACATTCATAGAATTCTGTTAGATTCTTCTCTTGAAACTGGCCTTTAAGCATGTCTTCACACTACATATTAATCATTTCCAACTGAAGGTTAGGTTGAAGTTTCTCAATTGTACATTCAAGTGGATTTTGAAATATAGAAATGTCTTCTGCACTTGCATCACTATCCGAATAACGCTGCTGGATTTGAATTTGAAAATATAAAATCCATTCTTAGCTTGCGGGCCGTACAAAAAGAGGTGGTGGGCCAGATTTGGCCCGCGGGTCGTAGTTTGCTGACCTCTGGATTAAACTGCTGATGATGGTGAGATCGGAGTTCCATTCCCGGTCTCTTGTACTGAGGGTAGTTTTCCATGATTGTTTTTTTACAATCTCCCTCCACGCAAATTCGGGTACACTTCCTTTAAATTCAACCTTCCCTATCCCTAACACATTGGCCTGTGCCGTGCTCAAATAAAACATCAGACAGAAGCTGTATTGACGGCCGGTAATTAACGGGGACTGCGCCGCCAAGGAGTGGGATGTTCCCTCTCCGCTCTTCCATGCCTATAAAGCTTCACTGCGAGAGAAGGGGGAGGGGTGGAGAGGGACTACTACAAATTGTCGCGTCCGGAAGGGAGGGCAGAGGAGGGTTTTAGGACCAAAATTAGCCGTCATAACTCGCCAAGACGGTTGGTTCTAGGGATACGTAGAGAGAGGGTTATGGCAACCCGCCAGCCCGAATAGATCTTGCCAGAAGGGAGGGAGATGTGATGTTGGTTCGTCTCACGAGCAGAGCCCCCCCCTCTCCCCCAGGTTTTGTTTAACACGCCTTGGTGAAATATTGGACATGTGTTGGTTGAGGTAGGAGAGGGTGGAGGGGGGTGAAGACTTATGTCGAGGACTTGTATTATGTTACGTCATTTTATTGAGGCTAAAAACTTTGTTGGTTTAAAATTATCATGAGACTTCTTAGCGATAGGGCTTAAACCAAAAGTTGATAGTTGATCACATTGACAAGACCTCAAGTCTTGTAAGAGTGATGGTAATAATAATAATAATAATAATGATAATAATAATAATAATAATATTAACTACTTCTATACAGTAAACATAACTCTCACATTAAATGCTCTTATGCTCTCCACTATGCTCTAAGATATTGTTGGTATCACGTACGTTTGGAAAATATATATATTTTGCATCACATATTTAAAAAAAACTTTTTTTCCATTGGGATTAATACCTTAGACAGCTGCAGCTCACGTGGTTTGACGTAAGAAAATATGAAAGACTAATCAAATACCCCTCTTCCTATATTGTTCTTACCATGCAATCCAATTTTCATAGGAAGGGCTTTATTCAATGGCTATAAAAGCTACTTAATCTACTTTAACTCTTTCATACATCAAGTTATGTGATCTGCAGCTGTCACTTTTGATCGAAACTATCTGTATCTATAAAATATAGCTTATAATACAGTAAAATGTTATTATTGTTGGCAGCAAAATTATGTGTTTGGATTTTCTAAAATATGCTTTCTATCAACAACCAATTATACAGCTTTGTTGCGTTAAGGTAAAAGTATAGCATTCATTCCTTACTTTTAGGTGTAATTTTGATAATACATTGAAACTATTTTAAATGTTTTTAATAGTTAATAGTTTTTGTAGGAATTAAAATCTACTTATATCTTATGATTTAATTTCTCTCGCTTTTACCATTAGTATAGTTATAATGATGACTCTCTTTAAGTCACATCAGGGATTTTCAGTCATTTAAATATATTTATATAATATTTTATTTTATTTCTGACTGGAAAATAATTTCAAATACAACTCAACCGAAATGTAATTTAGAAATGATTAATATGCTTTAAATTAACTCTATACTACTTATTCCCAAACAAAAAATGTCAGAATGGATTTTAGTTATTATTAAAGTAGAAAGTTTATTTATGGCTCATTATTCTAATTTGAAAAACTATTTATCTTTTTTTTTTTTTAGAAAATACGCACAGCTATTCAAATAACATATATGTATTATTTTGAAATTGAAAATTAAGTTCAAATATTGGGATTTTTTAAAATCCATTTAGTCTCAAAATAATAAATAATGTATATTTAACTTTTTTTTTTTTTAGAAAGTATCCATAGATATTCAAATATAATATATATTTATTATTTTGAAATTTAAAATTAAAATAAAATATTTGAATGCTTTTTCTTTTAATCTATTCAGTCACAAAATAACGTAATTTGTTTCGTTTCTACATTAGAATCTTTTTGAATTGCGTTAGTCTAGTAATTGTGTGCCGGTCTTGCTCAAAGTGGTTGTGATGTGCTCCGAACAATCTTGTTTCTCACACAAACGCAATCATCCCTGTCTTGGACGGGAAACTCCACACTCCGATTGTAGTAGTATGTAACCCTCTGCCAGTCACTCCGTTATCTTGCCTCTCATATAGAAAAGAAGAATTACACTGGTAACATTACAAAAGAAAGCAATTTTTCGTCTAAACGTTGGTATCCGATAAGCAACAGCTGTGCCGGAGAAGGTTGGCATTGTACAGTCTCTACCTTGAGGAACCGACCATCTCAGATCGGACTAACCGGGATTAAAAAACACGATTACGTTTTAACCAGTAATCAGTTTGAGATGCGATTTTGCTGCATTATTCACTGAGTATTGGATACATATGGATACAGTTTATTGTGGTTGCAGTGCGTCTTACTACCCGTACAGGATATCCGCATATTAAATGTCTAATATAAATGTTTAGTGTGTAATGTCGTTTAACATCACAACTCATAAGTTTACTCATACTGTATTCATGTTTAGAGATTTGAGACAGAAAATTTGCCTTACATTTTTTTCAGGAGAATTTTCCAAGTAGGAAAATTTTAAGTTATTATTTCTGTAAAATAGTTTCAACTGATTAATTAGAACTATAATGTAATCAATATATAGCTATCCCAAATATCAACATTTATACTTTAGATGATCTTCTCCCACGGGTGTTTGTATCAGAAACGTCATCAAATGAGCTTCAGTGACCCCACGGTCTAACGCGCTACTCTCGCAATATACTATACTGCCGATGACAGGGAGTTCAGTGTTCGATACCAATCGGTTATACTGAGGCCGGTTCTTTTCTAAATAGTGTTCCACTCTCACGGGTGCAATTCCTCTAAATTCAACCTTCCTCTTCCCTAACACAATAGCGTGTTTAGTACATAGCCTTACAACCCGAACAGATAGTGAGATGCGGTGCTAAAAAAGCAGTAAAGACACAAATTAATGGGAGTCTTTGTAGATCCGTTATATTCATAAATCATACTTCAATTTTTTATCATCAATTAGTTCAACAAAATAATTTTAAAGTTGGCCTGACATTTGTCCCCCCCCCATATCATCCGTGCTTCCTAATTACCCCTCCCCTTCTCCAGCCCTTTCCCCCTTATGATAACCCACTCATCTCTTAACCTACTATATTTTGAATCATAATATACTATAATAGCGTTAGAATATATTTGTATTAAAATGCTAACTGTAATACGTTTTATAAAACTATTTAATTACATACTACTGTATAATATAAGCGAATAAATAACACTTTTAAAAGTAAAACACTAAATGTTAATTCACTCTTCACTGCTAATAATTGCCAAAGTTAATAAATGCGAGGTAGAACCGAATTGTTCTCGACCAATTCTCACGAGTAGCGCTAAACAAGAACTCGTGTTTTTGGGGTGGAGCGAAAAGAACGCCGTTTTCAATTTTGACACTGTTGCCAATATTGCAACAAAAAAAGGTGGGGAGGAAGTGAAACCACACAATAAATACTATACTAATAGCATCACATGAGGAAAACAGTTTATAAAAAAATGTACCCTAATTTACGTAGAGGAAACTTGGATATCCATTTCGAAAGAGAGTCCTGTAGACAAAATGGAAAGCGAGTTTAGCACCTTGGACCAGGGGTCTCCAACTTTAGTGCCCTAGGGCCACAATTTACTTGACGAGTCTAGGGCGGGCCTCATCATAATCAGACAGAGCTTTTCAAGTTATGTAAAAACGAAAACAAGTATTTAATTGTGAATGAAATAATAAGTGGTAATTCAAACATCTTAATTACATACTAAACAGTTGCAACCAACAAATTATCAACAGATTTATTGTCAAGTAGATAAACATATATTTTAAATCCCTCTCGCAATAGATATTTACAATCTCAGTCAAGAGCAAGTCCTTGAACACTGGGGAGTGCTAGTTGCAGTTCTCAGTCAAGAGTGAGTCCTTGAACACTGGGGAGTGCTAGTTGCAGTTCTCAGTCAAAAGAGAGTTCTTGAACACTGGGGAGTGCTAGTTTCAGTTCTCAGTCAAGAGTTAGTCCTTGAAAACTGGGGAGTGCTAGTTGCAGTTCTCAGTCAAGAGTGGGTCCTTGAACACTGGGGAGTGCTAGTTGCAGTTCTCAGTCAAGAGTGAGTCCTTGAACACTGGGGAGTGCTAGTTGCAGTTCTCAGTCAAGAGTGAGTCCTTGGGCTCTGGGGAGTGCTAGTTGCAGTTCTCAGTCAAGAGTGGGTCCTTGAACACTGGGGAGTGCTAGTTGCAGTTCTCAGTCTAGAGTGAGTCCTTGAACACTGGGGAGTGCTAGTTGCAGTTCTCAGTCAAGAGTGAGTCCTTGGGCTCTGGGGAGTGCTAGTTGCAGTTCTCAGTCAAGAGTGGGTCCTTGAACACTGGGGAGTGCTAGTTGCAGTTCTCAGTCAAGAGTGAGTCCTTGGGCTCTGGGGAGTGCTAGTTGCAGTTCTCAGTCAAGAGTGAGTCCTTGAACACTGGGGAGTGCTAGTTTCAGTTCTCAGTCAAGAGTGAGTCCTTGAACACTGGGGAGTGCTAGTTGCAGTTCTCAGTCAAGAGTGGGTCCTTGAACACTGGGGAGTGCTAGTTGCAGTTCTCAGTCAAGAGCAAGTCCTTGAACACTGGGGAGTGCTAGTTGCAGTTCTCAGTCAAGAGTGAGTCCTTGGGCTCTGGGGAGTGCTAGTTTCATTTCTCAGTCATAGCAGCACTTCCAAGTGGAACAACTCGCTCTCAAATTGTTCTCTTTAAAGGAGTGGTGGTCAGAACATGCTAGTTCCCCCACCCCAACTCACTCCCTTACTCTATTTCTATGAACAAACCTTTACAGACAAGTTGCTAGTCAACGGTATTTGAAGATGGTTTATAACTAGACAATTTGTAAACATTAGCTTGAACAAATATATGACCATTGTATTTTATGTTTTCTTTGTAATTTGCAGTCAGAATAGACTCGTTTGGGGGGTTGGTTTATTGGAAAAGGGGGTGGTGCCATTACCTGAAAGCTGGCTTATTGACACTATAAGGCAAGTTTCGTCATTCTTTAATAAAACCATGTTTAAAATAATACTTTTAAAAATACCTACTTGATAGCTATGTTGTCACTTGGGAGACTGCATCTAGCGATCCTAGTGTTGAAGGATTCAAGCTCTCTCGATGAGCGCAGCCATTTTAACCTGAAGGCTGGGGGTCTGGTGTATGCCTTGTAGTTGGGAAAGGCGATTACAAGACGAGAATATACCTGGTTCGATGCCTGTTTCGGTTTCCTAAAATAATTTTGTATTTGTATTTGGATATATAAATATATACACACACACACATATATATGTGTTTGTGTGTTTATCTGCATTTTATTTACATTTCGCTCTCTATGTTGACAAAATTAACTAGATTATGTTTCACTCAAACAAAATATTTATTTTAAAAGACACCTGGTCTAAGGAATCGAACCCGAGACCTTATTAAGCTTAGCGCGCCAATGTTTACCTCTGCACTATCCAGGTATCGTTCCGTGATCAAGGTCTCAGTTTCGATTCTTATGTCAAGGTGTCATTTCTCAACTATATTTAATAAAATATCGAGATACCAGAAGTAACAAGAGTTGATTTTCACCGTCATATCTTAGTTTTATTATTTTATTGGCATTGATTCAATTTGTCCAAAGCTATAATTGTAGAACATTATGATTTTACCTAAGATGGTATGAACGTAGCTTTAGTAACTTTTGTAACGGGCATATAGCATACCTACCATATTGAGTAATTTATGTTTGTAAAGCTCAAGATAGTAGCAACCTCAGTGATGAAAGTACATTCGTCATAGGAGTGGGTGATAACTGACATTTAGCAGAAGATGTAAAAATGAGTAAACGAAAAACATTATTAAAACCCAGTGGTAACTATTGTGGAAGTTTTGAGTGCTAAAGTGACAGCAGCTCAACATTTGGTCTTGCAGATCATGTAGTTTGGCGAATGGATACGTGAGATTGGATCTGGTAGCTTTCAATTACCTACACTCCATTGATGAATGGACTATAGTGTACCTGCTAATTAAACTTATCTCTCTTATCAAGTCATGAACAGAGCACCCTGTTACATTTTACATTCATTACTGTTTCCAGCCTGTGGTAGTTTTGTATTCAAGTCATATATTTTTCCACTACGGCTGGCTAGGCCTGTTGTCGCTTCATATGATTATAATCTAAACTAAGACAAGGACAGGCACAAAATCCAGTCCCCGGCCGTTAATTTATCATTGTGAAAGGGTAAACCCATATTTACTGTGTAAATCTTACTATAATCTCGATATAGTAGGTCGTGTTTGTGTTTGGGGATAATTTAAATATAATAAAGCAACATTCATCTAGAGATAGGATGGAAAATTTCATTACTTTCGATTTGAAATAAAAGCCGGCCTTCACTGGTCGGGCGCATGTGGCCTGAATGTCAAGTTCATTTAGTCTGGTTTGCTGGTGGTGGTGAGGTCGGGGCTCGATTCCCAGCGTGTGCAATGAAGATTTTTTTTTTTCTCTTTATAGTATCTTAATGAATCGAGCAGCTATTTCTGTTTGTAAATGACATTTCAATTTTTACCTGACTGTACATTTGTTAGAGTTTTATGTAATAAGAAAAGGTTGTACGTAAGAGAAGTGGATGGCACCGTCTTCTCTCTCCTTCCCTCTTCTCCCCTTTTCCAGGAATAAAGAGGCGTCCCCATCTTACGGAGACACTTCATTTAGCAGTTTCCTCCTCGTTTATCCCCTCACCCCCTCCACTGTCCCTTCTCTCATCTACCTCGTCTATTTCCGTCATCAGAACTGGGTCCTCTACTTCCCTTGTGTCTTTGTCATCCCGCCTGACGGTGACTCTCAGTCGTTACGTCACGAGTCCTCTTCGTCGCTGCGTCAAACCGAGGTCCTCTGAGGTGAGTCGTGCTCCTGGTTCCGACCTAACGTGTTCTCTAGTTGGTGCTGGTAAGGTCCTCTGTGTCATGCTCCTTGTTCCGACCTAACGTGTTCTCTAGTTGGTGCTGGTAAGGTCCTCTGTGTCATGCTCCTTGTTCCGACCTAACGTGTTCTCTAGTTGGTGCTGGTAAGGTCCTCTGTGTCATGCTCCTTGTTCCGACCTAACGTGTTCTCTAGTTGGTGCTGGTAAGGTCCTCTGAGGTGAGTCGTGCTCCTGGTTCCGACCTAACGTGTTCTCTAGTTGGTGCTAGTAAGGTCCTCTGTGTCATGCTCCTTGTTCCGACCTAACGTGTTCTCTAGTTGGTGCTGGTAAGGTCCTCTGAGGTGAGTCATGCGCCTTGTTCCGACCTAACGTGTTCTCTAGTTGGTGCTGGTAAGGTCCTCTGAGGTGAGTCATGCTCCTTGTTCCGACCTAACGTGTTCTCTAGTTGGTGCTGGTAAGGTCCTCTGTGTCGTGCTCCTAGTTCCGACCTAACGTGTTCTCTAGTTGGTGCTGGTAAGGTCCTCTGTGTTGTTCTCCTTGTTCCGACCTAACGTGTTCTCTAGTTGGTGCTGGTAAGGTCCTCTGAGGTGAGTCGTGCTCCTGGTTCCGACCTAACGTGTTCTCTAGTTGGTGCTGGTAAGGTCCTCTGTGTCATGCTCCTGGTTCCGACCTATAGTGTTCTCTAGTTGGTGCTGGTAAGGTCCTCTGTGTTGTTCTCCTTGTTCCGACCTAACGTGTTCTCTAGTTGGTGCTGGTAAGGTCCTCTGTGTCATGCTCCTTGTTCCGACCTAACGTGTTCTCTAGTTGGTGCTGGTAAGGTCCTCTGAGGTGAGTCGTGCTCCTGGTTCCGACCTAACGTGTTCTCTAGTTGGTGCTGGTAAGGTCCTTTGAGGTGAGTCATGCTCCTTGTTCCGACCTAACGTGTTCTCTAGTTGGTGCTGGTAAGGTCCTCTGTGTCGTGCTCCTAGTTCCGACCTAACGTGTTCTCTAGTTGGTGCTGGTAAGGTCCTCTGTGTTGTTCTCCTTGTTCCGACCTAACGTGTTCTCTAGTTGGTGCTGGTAAGGTCCTCTGAGGTGAGTCGTGCTCCTGGTTCCGACCTAACGTGTTCTCTAGTTGGTGCTGGTAAGGTCCTCTGTGTCATGCTCCTGGTTCCGACCTATAGTGTTCTCTAGTTGGTGCTGGTAAGGTCCTCTGAGGTGAGTCATGCTCCTTGTTCCGACCTAACGTGTTCTCTAGTTGGTGCTGGTAAGGTCCTCTGTGTCATGCTCCTTGTTCCGACCTAACGTGTTCTCTAGTTGATGATGGTAAGGTCCTTTGAGGTGAGTCATGCTCCTTGTTCCGACCTAACGTGTTCTCTAGTTGGTGCTGGTAAGGTCCTTTGAGGTGAGTCGTGCTCCTGGTTCCGACCTAACGTGTTCTCTAGTTGGTGCTGGTAAGGTCCTCTGTGTCATGCTCCTAGTTCCGACCTAACGTGTTCTCTAGTTGGTGCTGGTAAGGTCCTCTGTGTCATGCTCCTTGTTTCGACCTAACGTGTTCTCTAGTTGGTGATTGTAAGGTCCTCTGTGTTGTTCTCCTGTTTCTGAGCAGAGAGATTTAATATTTTCTTCTCTTATGAAACGCTATTATCTATATTTACTCTAAATTGAATTGTTTTTGCTGTGTTTTTAATTTGTTTAATGACTAGTCTTTTTTCAAACCCTTCTGCGAGGATATTTTTACATATTTTTACTATGAATAATAACTTGTGTTAATAAATATGAGAAATAGCACCTTAAGGCTGCGTTTAAACACGTGATCTTAAATTGTACATCTAATGTTATTAAAAATTAATTCAAACATTTTAAAAACTGGCAATCACGTTTTATATAAGTTAAATACTATTTGCAAGTTGAAATATACTATCAATGTTTTTAAATTAAGATTAAATATCTACTTACATAAGTTACTTTCATTCTCTTTTGCGTTTACTTGGCAAAGCGGCTTGGCACATTATTTTATAGAAGTCACAAAGATTTTAAAAAGCAAATAAAACGACTTAATTTAAATGAATGATAATAGAATTTTATGATAAAACATTTGTTTGCCATTATAACTTATTACAAATGATCGAGATGTATTTCTCAGCTGTTTTAAAATACATGTTAGAATAATTCAAACTCAAAACAAATGTGAATCATTTCTGCTGAAACGCGCTCATTAGTCGTGAGTGGGCTAAACATATTTCTTTATTTGCTCCGGCGTTAGCGCGGTGTTTAGAACCCTTTGAGGATTGAACTAAGGGCCTGAAGGATGGTTAATTTCGTGTAGCCTAATTTTTTTGCAAAGTTTTTTTTTGTATTCTCGCATTATAGTGAAGTGTGCTCGCTTTACTTAAATCCTCATAAAACATCAAGACTTTGATTTTTTTAGATTTTTTTTAGATTTTTAATATAATATATACGCTTTCAAGATTTCTAGTTTATCTCAACCCTTGGAGAAATAAAAGTATCGTAGTCGTCAAAAAATCTGACTCAAGTCTTTGATAAGTCTTGATGTTTGATGACCCCCTGAAATCGAAAAAGCGTTTTTTTGCGATGCCGTTTAGACGAGAACCGAAACCATTTTACTGATTGGGCTAAGACATGTTGTCCAGGTTTTTTTTATAAGACTCTCTTGAAGAGTTTTTGTAATTATATATCCAAGGATAAAATTAATGGTAATTTACTGAAGGATAATAAAATAGAATAAATTGATTTTATCAAAACTCGCTCTAACGATTTTGATTAAACTTCGTATTCAGACACTTTTTAACATAACAAAAAAATAATTAAAAAACGGCAATTCTTATTTTCCCATGAAAATTACTTTAAGGGTACCTTACATCAGCGGAAATTTCCAATTTTGATCATATCTCTGCATTTATTTGAAATACTAAATAACTAATCATACTAAAGTTGTCATACTATTAAAAATAAAAATCTTTTATTTGGATATTCCTTATAAAACCTATAGTTTTTCAATTTTATGTATATTATTTTGTCCATACAGATTTTGGAAAACATAAATTGATTGCTTTGGGAGACATAACTATGCCTCTTCTCTCACTGTTTCTGTAATCGTGTATATTATTTCATTTATTATCTTTGATGGAGTGTTTCTGCAACAGTGTATATTATTACATTTTATAAAACTTATGAGTTTTTAGTAAATGTCTATTTTAAAATAAAAGACAAAGTAGTATATATATATATATATATATATATATATATATTGTATATTGTACCATTTTTTTTAGCAAGCCTACTCATCGATATATTTAAAATATAACTTTATAATAATGTTCACTTTAAGCAGAACCACGAGCGCAAAACTCTTAGGGGCGCATTCCAACAAAATGTAAATTTTTAGTTTGAAAGAAATAATCATTTAAATTAAATAAGCAGATAATTATTTCTAAATAAAATAGTAAAACCTAAATATTGTATCTATTACTAAGAATACAATTTAAAATAAATGGTATGGAACTATGCACGTACTTTCTCGCTTTATTCTTTAAAAATAGAGATATTTACTCAAATTTCTTAATATATGTGAAACGAAATTATATATACTAGCAGACCCAAGCATAAATTGCACTTTACTATCGTAAAACATTTTTTGAATCCCGGTTTTAAATTTTATAATTTATTTTTAAAGAAATTATGTCCTCATTTGTATGTTTGGACCAATAAAAAGATCGATATTAGGTCCACAATGGTCAACACTTCGTATTAAAATTTCGACTTCAGGTTAACATTTTATTAGGTTTTGCATATCTTCAGGTAATCGCACTGCTATTAAATTCCTCATTTTTAAATTTTGATCAAAACAAATTTTATTTATTGACTATTGAATCTAAAATGAGATAGATCATTGCTGTACAAACATTTTTCCTAAAAAGTTAAAGAAAAAATTAGATATATTTTTGAGATACTTATATTAAATTACTCTATAGCATTGGAGAATTATTGCGTTAAGACTCAAGTAATATATCTCTACAACTAAGAATCACAAAATTGTATTAATATATTGCCAATATCTTAGTAACTGTTAGTTTTATTAAAAAATATTTCAATTAAAGTGTTTATTTTTAATAGTAGTACACTTTTACAATCCTAAACAGTTGCTTAGATACTGAAATTTCCGCTTCTGTAAAGTACCCTAAAAGTCATTTTCATGAGAAAATGAAAATAACCATTTAATTTATAATCTTAATCAACGCCTAGATATTAACTTTAATCAAAATCGTTAAAGCCGATTTTGAGAAAATCGATATTTTCTCTTTTCTATTTTTACTAAACTGCTTTTAATTCTAGGGTTAAACGGACACACAGACGGCATTGCAAATACAACCTTTTTAGGGTTAGGGGGTTCATGAAACCGGAATGAATGGGGAATGAATCGGATTCGGGGGGTCATGAAACGTCGACATTTATCAAAATCTCGATTTCGATTTTTTTACGATCACGATACTTTCTCTACCTGTAAGATAACGAGAAAGTAAAAATATTTATTAACAACATAATCACTTTTATGGTTTTATGACATTTAAGGTCGCTTTGTCGGCGCATTACTTTGATATTTAAAATCTTCCGGAAATATTAATAGTAAATGAGGGATTGAAGGAATATTTTTTTTGTACACATTGATTAAAGGAGATGAGAAGTGTATTGAGAGGGGTTGGGGTCACCTTGTTTTTTATTTATTTCTCTCTTTATTAATATTTTAGGGTTTCTTTTCGTCCGGAATTTTGTAACCATATTATTATTATTATTATGCTTTACGCAGCGGCTGTAGCTTATTTATGTCATACAGAATACAAATGAAGCGTAAATTTTAGGTCTTGCTCAGGGTGTACGAAAAACTTGATACGACCCTGACTGACTATGTAGTATACCATAATAGTAGTCCTTAAAATACAAAATATTTGCGACTTTAGACAGATTTGAGGGTTTTAAGTATTGGACATCAAAGGTAAATATTTATTTGTCAATATACACTCCGTTAACTTGAAAGCTTGCAGTATTATATTGACAGATTACATTATGGTCCTCTTATAAGCTACACCATAGCTTAACCCGCCAAGGTTAGCTTGCTCCTTTTCAGGGTAAACAAAGTGTACGTTAAAAATACGAAATAACTTGTATCAATTCAATGGATTCAATATAAGATACGTCTTTAGGAATTTTTAAATAAACATGATTGAACCCCCTTGTCCTCTCAAGTTGTGCAGGCTCATTAACCGTGCGCCCAACCAGCTTCTGGTGAAATACTTGTTATAGCTTAAACGACTATTGATAGGCGAGTGTCGCACCAGTTGTCACGGTAGTGCCTGCACAGTCTGGCTGACTGGCCGGAGGCAATTGGGAGTTTTAACATGTACCCCTCATCCCCAATTCATCCCTTCACTCTTTTTCATCGGTTTAAATCGTGACCAAGTCGGGCTTAACCCCCCTCTCGTGGCCATGTTGCAGGATGCGACAGTGGCTCAACGGAGTGTTAAATCCTGGCAACACTTCACTACCTGTCTCCCTAGTAACATCCACTCGCCCGTGCTCGCTAAATAATTCGGTAATCCCTTTACGAGCATCCGCTCTCCTCCCCCTCCCCCTCCTCTACCTTCCCCCCCTACCCTGCCACCATAACCCCTTCAAGCTAGGCAGCGCGGTGTACATCTAATGTGTTATCATTCAGCTGGAATACGTGGACCCTACACCTAATTTCAAATAAGTTGGCAAAGGAAGTAAGGTAAAACAGCCCGTCGCATTTGTCACCCAATCCAACGACATCATACCTCTTTTAATAATATATATGACAACAAATATTATTAGTTAATAAGGATTACGGTTCAGATGCTTATTATACCTCCCCAAAGTGTATAACATGACCTTAAAAAAGTAAAAAAATTCTCAAAAAATATAGCTACGGTTTATTTTCAAATAATCCTTACATTTATTATTATTATTATTATTATTATTATTATTATTATTATTATTATTATAAGCACCGCGTCTTACTACCCGTTCTACATTTATTAAAGATGGTTAAAAATATTAAATAAGTCGTTTGAATATCATATGTGTTAAAAAATATTAGATATATAAATAGGGCCTAATATTTATTTATTTTAGAGATGAATAAATACCTACTCATTAATTATTATAGTTAAAATGTATTACTTTGTAAAATATAAATATTTCTTGCAACTAAATTAGTAAAATAAATGTCACGGAACTCCGCACGGACTTTCTCACTTCATTGTTTAAAAATTGAGATATTTACTCAAAACTTGTAATATATGGGAAACATAATCATATACACTAGTAAGCCCTATCAAAAATTGCGTAATACTTACGTTCAACATTTTTTAACTCCCGGATTTAAATTGCATGTGTTTCTTTTTAAAGCATTAAAGTCCTCACTATTATATTTGGACAAAAAAAAATTGATATTGGGTCCACAAGGGTCAATACTTCGTATTAAAATTTCGACTACCGGTTAAAATATTTGACACTTTATAAGGGGTTGCACATCTTTTGGCTATCGCATTTTTATTAAATTCCTCATTTATAAATTTAGACCAATAGAAAAGGTAAATATTGACTATTGAGTCTAAAATGAAAGAGATAAATAGATCATTCCTGTACAAAAATTTCCCCTTAGAGGTTAAAGAAAAAAGATCATCAACTTTTTTAGAGACTTACTTATCTGCTTACACCAAGGAATTGGAGAATTATTGCGCTAAAACTTAAGTAGTATCTCTCTACAACTAAAACTCACAAAATTGTGTTAATATATTTGCCATTATCTCCGAAACTATTGTTTATGTAAAGCTATATTTTGTATAAAAATCTTTTTATTTTTAATAGTACTACAATTTTGCAATGATAAGCTATTTAGTATCTTAAATAGTTGTGGAGATAAGGACATTCGCTTCTGTAAAGTACCCTAAAAGTCATTTTCATAGTAAAATAAAAATTGCCATCTTATTTATAATTTTAATCAACGACTAGTTACGAATTTTAATCAAAATCGTTAAAGCCGATTTAGAGGAAATGGATTTGTTTCTCTATTCGCCCTTTATTAAACTATTATTAATTTTAGGGTTAGACAGACACACAGACATACAGCATTGCAAAAACTTTTTGGGTTTGGGGGGTCATGAAACGTCTACAGCCATCAACATCTCTTGTTAGATTTTTTTCTACGGTCGCAATACTAGACCTTTAGTGTTCGAAAAGTTAAAATATATATATATTTGAGTTTAGCTTGAAAATTATTGTTTTTATAGAAGTATGTTTCAAATAAAATATTTGTATTATAAATAGACCTACATATTTGCAATTACAAGTAATTTAATATCTCATAGTTTCGGAGATGTGATAAAAAATGAGAATTTGCATATCAGACTGGCACCCTTAAAGTTAATTTCCGAAAAACTGAGAGTAGCCATTGTGTTTATAATATCGATCAATTTTCAGAAATGAAATTTAATCAAAATCGCTATAGCCGATTTTGCCAGAGTTGATTTTTCTCTTTTTGCCCTTCATTAAACTACCCTTAATTTTAGGGTTATATATCCAATTCCAAAAAACCCTCAGGGCAACCCTATGAAAACCCTAGATACCAAGTTTTAGCCCGACCGGTAAAATAGTTTCGGCTCTAGTCAAGTGGTTTTCAAACTTTTCTCTCTCAAGGCACAGTATATCTACTAACGATGAAGCGCGGCACACCCATCGTTAAGGTTGACAACACTTCGAACTGACGTCAGACGTACATGCGCTGCTATCCCAATAACACAACCATTCTCTTTGAGTGTATTGTGAGAGTTGTCTTCTGGATGTTTGATGGATTTTAAAATTAGTGAATACGTGTTATATTTAAATGTTATTTTTAATATGGTTTTAATGATAAAATGGATACGTTTTCAGTAAAACAGAAAAAAATCACAAAAAAATCTATGGAATGCCAAAGTGGAAAAGAACATGAACATGAACAAGTTACAAGTGTGAGTTACATGCAAGCTGCTCCGCAGGCAGTATCGTTACTTGATACAACTCGCAAGTACTACGAGGGTTACCTGAACTTTGGATTTACGTATGCTAGCCCTCAAAACTGTCCGATTCCTGAATGTGTGGTGTGTGGGGGAAAACTTAGTAATGAGAATATGGTTTCGAGTAAATTAAAAAATACATTTAAAAACAAAACACAGTCATTTATCTGGGAAAGACAAGAAATATACTAGCTGTTTAATATCTTGTGTAAAACAAGCAAAATCTATTAAAAAAAGAACTATAGCTGAAAAAGCTCAATAAACCAACTATTATAAAGTGGTTGAGATAGTAGCATTGAAGATGCCTCACACTATTGCTGAGGATTTGATTTTGCCTGCTTGCAAACAAATTGTTAAATCAAGTTTAGGAGACGCAGCTGAGAAAGAATTTAGTATCATTGTCAAATGATACAATTTTTCGTCGTTTTGATTACATGTCTTCAAACATTGTGAAAAATGTAGCTGAAAAATTGAGCGATGGGCGAATATTCGCCCTGCAGCTGGATGAGTCAACAGACATCAGCCAAAAATGTATTATATTGAGCTACATCAGATTTGTTTACATTGAACAATTTTTGTCGTGCGCATAATCACTTAACACGTAACAGGACTAGATATATTCAACTTATTCTCTAATACTTTAGAAAACAATGGCCTATGCTAGGAAAAATGTGTTTCTGTTTGTACAGACGGTGTGCCAGCAATGACTGGAAGATTCAAAGGTTTCATTACAAGACTAAAACATGAATTTCTGAACGTAGACGCTACTCATTGCTTCATATATCGTGAGGCTTTAGTGGTGAAAACTCTCCCAGCTAAACTTACGGGTGCTTTGGACTCGGTTATTAAAATGGTCAATTACGTTAAATATCAAGCTTATCTCAAACAAATGTGTCTTTAAGCGGGTCCTCGCCACAATACATTAGTTCTACACACCTATATTCGTTGGCTGCCAAGGGGAACAGTTTTCACAAGATTTTATGAACTTAAAAATGAGTTACTTAACTTCTTTACTCCTGAAAGCCCGGACTTAATTTCCCATTTAAAAGATGAAAAGTGGTGTGCCAAGCTAGCTTACTTGGCCGATATTTTCAGCCGTTTAAATAGCCTGAATGAAAGTATGCAAGGCAAAGATAAAAATGTGTTAACCTCAATTGACACACTTAAATAAGCTTATACTGTGGAAATTACAAATGGAAAAGAAGCAGCTGAATATGTTTCCATCCACAGCTGAAGTAGATCCTCAAGGAGAAATTACATCGAGATTGATCGTG
>JBCFYV010000935.1:17187739-17397905 GCA_039000515.1 Timema cristinae
CTTGCTTACTCGTAAGAAATACATATTTTTATTTATTTTGCACGTATTTTAATTTTCAACCAAAGGGGGAAAACTTATTTTCAAATAAATGCAAATAATAAGTAGAAGTTAAATGTTAAGTTTTATCTATAAATTATAATTTGATACCTACTTTAGTTAAATTATCGTTGGTTTATCTATTTAAACTTTTTATTTCTATTTTTATTAGGATATTCTTGAAATCATGAGTCCACCAGTCCAAGGATGGGGGAGAGTGGTAATCAACGATAATTAAAATGACAATATCCTTCCGCCCAGTCTCTCATCTACCGTCATATCGTACATCACCACCGTTTAATATAAGTTTAGTACAGTTTTTTAATTCAACAAGCGAGCAGTGCTTGCAGCTGTTGACTCGCACGTCATTAACTTAGCAGTTGCTACCCTTGTATCAACACACACTATTTTTATTTGCATTCCCCTTACCTCTATCATATTATCCCCATCGTTTTTCATGTCATTCAAATTGAGTTTTAAATTTCTCTGCTGTGAAATATATTTACAAATGTCGCCCGCACTCTGCCATTATCCTTTATGGAAACAGTATTGTATAACATTCTGTAGCTGTGTTGGACACGTACGCTATTTACAGAGAGAGGTTTAACCACCCTAAATTACATTGTTCTTTTCTTTTTTCCTTTCCTTCCTAGTAATTGAAAAAATAATATTTTGTAGCGAAAGCATGTGTTTTTTTTTATTCAATCTAAAGTATTAGTAGAGCAAGAGTGTTTTCAAATTACAATTAAATTTATGCAATTTTAAATTTTGTGAAATTTTGGGGAAGAAATTGTCATATTTAACTTTAATGATAGATTTCAGTTTGATAACAAAACAAATTAAAGTTTTACTCTCAAGAAAATCGGTTGGTAATTTCTCTAAAAAAATGTATCCTTTTCTTGATTGCAATATTTATTTCAACCCTTATCGTTTGTACCTATTATGTTTTCTTATAATAATAAGACACGAACAGAAACAAAACAAAAATACAAATCATTATACGTAACTAGCTACCTGCTTTAGTGGCCGCATTGTCTAAGGCGCTACTGTCGCAATAGACTAGACTGCAGAAGACGGGGAGATCGGGGTTCAATCTCGGTCGGTGTTTTCCTAAATTAATTTCACCCTCTCTCCATGCAAATGAGGGTAAACTTCCTCTAAATTTAACCCTTCTAATCCATATATAACACATTAGTGTAATTGATACATTGGCGTATAACCAGGACGGGGGTTAAGACGCAGTGCTAAGAGCAATAAAACATGTATACGTAACTATTGAAAGTAAAATAAAAGTTTAAAAATGACCATTCTTTAATTCATGATATTTTGTGATTATTGGTTGCTCTGCATTCATATTTCAAATGTTTGGAAAGGTTCCGGCGATCTGACTATAGATTTTGTTTGAAATAAATATTATGTAGCTATTAAAACTAATGCGTCCCCAACTGTACCATGGATGCTATCCCGCTGAGCAGATAAGTGCATAAAGTTGCCATTCCAACCACGTCACGGGGCTTTCAGAGCTTGTAAACGTTTACCGTCTACCTGTGAGCAAGAGTGGTATAATGCTCGATTTAAAAACTATATAAACCAGCACGTACTGTTGTTTGAGTGTTTCTTAATACACTGGTTATAATGGATTAGTTTTATTTAGTAAACAATGTATCAAATATACACTTACCTGATGTGAAGGTGGAGACAGCCCACGTGGTCGGCACGTGGTCTTCAAGGCCTGTTATCTCCGTTAGTCATTCGATGTTTGAAACAAGACAATCGGAAACACTCCATGAGGCCGCCTCCCTTGCATGTTCGTGTGTTAATGAAGCACTTGGGCCGATGTATCTACTAGAACCGTGTCTTGCTAGCTGTTGAGGCCACCCTTGCATGTTCGTGTGTTAATGAAGCACTTGGGCCGATGTATCTACTAGAACCGTGTCTTGCTAGCTGTTGAGGCCACCCTTGCATGTTCGTGTGTTAATGAAGCACTTGGGCCGATGTATCTACTAGAACCGTGTCTTGCTAGCTGTTGAGGCCACCCTTGCATGTTCGTGTGTTAATGAAGCACTTGGGCCGATGTATCTACTAGAACCGTGTCTTGCTAGCTGTTGAGGCCACCCTTGCATGTTCGTGTGTTAATGAAGCACTTGGGCCGATGTATCTACTAGAACCGTGTCTTGCTAGCTGTTGAGGCCACCCTTGCATGTTCGTGTGTTAATGAAGCACTTGGGCCGATGTATCTACTAGAACCGTGTCTTGCTAGCTGTTGAGGCTACCCGCCTATGAATTAATCACTCTTATGTGCTAGGGTTTAGAGATCTTGAATTTAGAGGAAGTGTACCCACATTCGCGAGTAAGGAGTGTGTGAAACACTGTAGGAAAACCACCCCCAGTACACCCGATCGAGATTGAATCCTGATCTCCCAGTTTTCGGCAGTCTAATCTAACACGAGAATGACGTCTTGGACCATTCGGCCACCGAAGTGGGTATCTCATCTAGTTAATAAAGGCCTTAAAACACACTTTACATCTAATAGTTAAAGGTAAAAGGAAGGACTGCATTAGCCCTAGAGGAAATGCACCCGCATTAGAATGAGGAGGGTAATGTACAAGCCCCACAGTAGACTCAGCCAAGATTCGAGCTGTCACCGGCATTTTGGTTTGTTACGAGCTTGATGCCTGAGACCACGTGGCCACTGGTGTGGATATTTACAGGGGCTATTAATCCCATCTCGAGTTATTAACATGTAACAGCATTCGTTACGAATTTAATGGTACAGTCTCAGTCGCAGAAAGTTGATGAATTCTTAGAGCTAATTTCACTTTAAGTTAAGCTTCTTTTTTCTGAAGAAGGTGAGGCGTGGGGGAGGGCCTGACTTGTACTGAACGTTCAACACTTTCACAAAAGCTAATTTCTTGTGTTTTTTGTGACTGTACCTATATATTTGCCTTTGTTGTAACGTAGGTCCTCAATTTAAACATTACCTAATCCACGGAATATTACGTCAGTGGTTGGCCGAAATGATTAAGAAGGTTGGGGAGGGTAGACTTGACGAGACTGACTTATTTGTCATCATGATCATAGGTGTGGTTACAGCCTCAGTTTATTATGCAATATTATTTGTGCAGTATTATGTGTTTCTTTTACAGGAGCATTGCGGGTGTCAGAAATACCGCCAAAATGGATCTGAAATTTACAATTTAATTTACATAAGAAGTACCTTATCTCACAGCTATAAAAGCTATTATATGCAGATTATAGTGTTCATACGTCAAGTGGCTCAATTATCCTGAATAGCGCCAATCCACATGGGTCGGGTACATGACCGAACCCCAATAGTGGCAGTATCTACCAAGAGCAGACCCGAATTGCGTCATTGGCCCACTGGAAAACAAACATAAACAAGATAAATGAGTTTTTGAGTACTCTAACTCTTTAGAAATTTGTCAATCATGATAATACATATGTATCTAAAAACTAACAACAAATTAGGTCACGTTAGGATATACTAGACTAGAGGAGGAGGAAGGTTTGCGGTGAGATGTTGACACCTCTTCTACCAGAACTGGACTTGACACAATTGGGGATCGATAATTGGTGAACTTTTTTTTTTTTTCAACTCTTACTGAAGGTCACATTTAGACGCAACTAGGGCTCGTCCTAAGTAAATTCGACTTTACTATCAACGTGTCGCTATAGGAAAACAAACCTTACATTTTAGATTTAAATCTTTGAAAAGAAAAAGAGTTAATTTATCTCATCTTACACCACGCTTCGTGAGAATGGACACAGTTCTGAGATCAAAGTAAATGGATAAAAATAAATAATTGTGTTACCTCAAATAAATAAAATAATTTTTAACAGGCTCACAACAGAATATTATAAAAAAATTGAGGCTTGTTTTAGTGGTTATTTAGCTTCAAAACTGCACTCTTATAAACTAAATCGCATTATGTGGATATGTCCTTGAAGTAAGTGGTGCTTTGAAATCACTTCCAATAGTGTGTTGATACAACCTCGTGTGTTGATACAACCGCGTGTGTATAAATTTATCACTGAGTACTCAAAATAATATAAATTGTTCGAGATGACACAGCATTTCCGGTCGGCGTGCGGGAGCCCATTAGGTTTGAAGAGTTTTTAAAGACATCCTCATTATTCATAATCACTCTTCCTTTACATCGGAGGAACCTTTTTTTCTTATATTGTGTTTGTGTTGGTCCGCTAATCTCCCACGAGCATGCGCAGCTCTACTCGCTCCGTTACAGTCTCAGTCCCCTACACGGGCGGGTAAAGGACACGGTTTTTCTCCGCTTAAACCGCTCTCCATCAAGTTAGCAGCCTTATTCACGTCTCTCCCCGTTTAGGAGAAAAACCTCCCCCCCCCCTATCCCCGACCCTCAATTTAAATTCATAATATATCAGAAGCGTGGGGGAGAAGAGAATGGAACCGCGGATGAACGTCGTGAGGAGTATTTACGTCATATGTGTGCTTCTTCTTGACATTAAAGTTTAGTTTTAACATTTCTCTGGAGGATGAAGAAAAATTGAATAGCAATAATACTAATTGTAATAATAATAGTAATAATAATTTAAATTTCCTTTATTTAATTGCTAGCACTTAAGATAATGTGTAATGGTAGGCTGATTGTAAGAGGAAATGGAGGACCTACAGTTTAACGTGGAATCCGAACCACGGCGGAGACCTGGAATTACATAATAATAATAATAAATAAATCATGTTTGTATACAGGTGATTACAATAAACAAATTTAATATTTAAACAAACACACAAAGGAGGAAAGCAAGGGAAAAAAAAGATTCATTATTAATAATTATTTTTAGGGAACAGTTCATAAACAAACAGATGGTAATTAATGATACGGGAGTTCCTTAAATAACTTTCTAATTTTGGTTCTTCTTTAATGATACAATACTAATTATGGAACTCTATAGTTAACAAACGCTGCTTATATAACGGCCGAGAGGGCTGAGCTTGTAAGAGTTGTTGATAGAATATATTTGTGGATTTCTACAAGCACGAGAGGGCACAATAATGTCCACAAGTTCGAGGGTAGATTGTCAAGAAATTTTATTATTAAAAATGTTAAAAACAAAAAGGGCATTCCAATAAAGTTTTCACGAGAAGAGAGTTTGGAGCCCTAAAAGTCTTCGAATTGTTTCATAATTGTTGTTAATATGGCTGAATAAGAATTGATCATGGCATGCCGTGACAAATTGTCACTGAACACTTTCCAATCCGAGAAAGTGAGTCAAGGTGTTGGAATTCCACTGCACACAAGCAGATTCTAGTTTGGATCTGACCAAAGCAAAATACAAACTCATCCTATAGTCAACTTTAAATAACGAGGAAATAATATACTACTACTACTACTACTACTACTACTACTACTGCTACTACTACTACTACTACTGTCTACTACTACTACTACTACTACTACTACTACTACCACTACACTACTACTACTACTACTACTACTACTACTACTACTACTACTACTACTACCACTACTACTACTACTACCACTACCACTACTACTACTACTACTACTACTAATAATAATGGTCACGGCTTTATTACTAAATTTATTTTGATTAAGGCATCAGGACGTGTTTTTAATTAAAGAGCAATAATAACGTATTTTTAGTGTATGCTTATTCCGTGTTTTTTATAGCAACCTGCACTAGTGGTCTCTCACTAGACTAAATTGCCGGCGATGGAGAGGCTGATGTTCTAATCTCGGTCGATTGTACAAAGAGGTGAGGGGAGGGGGCTACCACACGTGATTTATAATTGTGTTTTCCCCATCTCCTATTCACGCTAATGAGTGAGTAAGCCTCCTAATCCCCACCCCTTGTAATACATTTTTAATAACTCTGATCGTGAACGGAACATTTTCTTTTGTGATAGCATTGTCTACCGCACCGCGTCTTACTATCCTAATTGGGCTAATATTTTAGATATGAGGAAGGTTGAATTAAGATGAATTGTAGCCGCATTTGTGTGGAGGGTGGGTGAAAACCCCGTTTAGGGAAAACCACCCTCTGTACACCCTACAGGAATTCGAACTTATCTACCCGTCTTTGGAAGTCCAATCTTTTGTGAGAGAGACGCTTTTGACCCCTCGACCACTGAATTGGATTAGCTAATATATTTAAGGGAGCAGAATGCGTTGAGTGGATTTTTAAGCCCCGCACCAACGTTCGTCTGATAGGGGCATTGGAAACCATTATTGTATAAATAAAATAACAACCCTTTAATAATATGATCATTTTTCATTTATTTTTGAGACATTAGTTCTTGAGACGACGCCTCGCACCCTCTGTGATTCCCTGTGGATAGAAAGTTTAGTCTTCGTGGAAGATACATTTTAAATCAGTGTGTCTTACAAAAGCGATACTAGCGATCTTATCCAAGGGTGAGGATTAGGAGGTTAGTTTGGAGGAAATGTACTAACACCGTAAACTGAGCAGAAATTGAACATAATAATCATTAATATTAATAATAATAGTTTAGCAAAAGGCTTTAGATTAACATGGAACACATTCACTGAAATATGACTGACTTGTAGATCCATTTTCATAGTCAGACTTAGTACGTCTCAAGTACAGTAGCCCCATGGCTTCTTTGGTGCTGACTGACAGCTAACAGCTTTGAAAAGTTACCAGACCAAACTATGTATCCCTACGCCGAACCATATGATCTGAAAAAACATGTGTTTAGCAGCTGTCACTTCTGACGGTCAAAATTTAGATAAATATATACCTAAATTTTGACTGTTTTAAGTCAGCTGTGAGCTGTCACTCGGCACCAAAGAAGCCATGGGGCTACTGTACAGCTAGCTCTATACTAAATACAAGACGACACCTACCTAGACTCAAACGGAATGGGCAAGTTTCGCAAATAACCGGTCAATTCAATTCTCGCCTAGGTAGTTATCGTCTTGTATTTAGTATAGAGCCGTACTTGTGACGTAGTCTGACTATGAAACTGGCCCATTCCATTCTGCTCTAGGTAGGTATCGTCCTGTATTTAGTATAGAGCCGCACCTGAGGCGTACTAAGTCTGACTATGAATCTGTCTCTCAAGCCTTGGTGCCTAAAGATATATTCCAGTATCAATTGGTTATCAATTAAGGGGTCAATTTAGTGGTGGCTACATCTGAATCTGACCTGCGAAGCTAGGGCTCCTGGTAAATTTGTCGTGACGCGGTTTTATTTATGGTGAATCCTAGTGCATTTTCTTTATATTAGCCATTCTAAGCCTATCCTCTTAGGTTAGAAAGTATAAGTCTTTGTTCCGGTAGAATCGAGTTTCAACCGATACATTGAAAATAAAACCAAACAAATTATGGATATTAAAGATGAACATTTTCCGGTAAATTTTGAGATCACAGAATTTCAGGCCAAGGGGATGTATATATTCGTTAAAGTATTAACATATCTGGTCTGTAGCAGACCCGACTTAAGTTACAGATTAAACCACCAAGCGCTGTGGTCAATACGTGAGTGGGAGAAGAGAATTTGAATCGCTGTTATTGCTTTATTTGTAACTCATCATACTAAAACGACAATTGAAAATTTTCAAAAACAGAAAATATCACATCTCTATTCGGTAATTTACACCCCAGTTAAAATTTGAACCCAAACTCCATTTCGTCGGAAAACCCTGTACAAGACTATGTCGACGACTTAACCTGCGTGCTCACCTCAACTCCTAGTCCCTCAGCTAAATGGACAGAAGAAACCCGCTTCGGTGGTCGAATTATCTAATGCGTCACACTCCCGATAGATTGGACCAAAAGTCGGCAAACATTTTTTGTAAAAGGCCAAATAGTCATTATTTAAGTACTGTGGGCTAAGAGGCCAATTCGAGGATTTCAGGTAGGCCTACTTGAATAGAGAGGAAAAAAACAAGTTTTAAAAAACTTACTGAACAAAATGCAACGTAATAATAATAATAATAATAATAATAATAATAATAATAATAATAATAATAAATAATTTACTAAAATTGTTTGAAATACAGTTCTACCAATGAGAAGACTGGAATTGTGTTTTTTTTTTTAAATAAAATTTAACCAAATTAGGGTTTAAAGTTAGTACTTCCTATAATAAAAATTATTTGTAAATGTTCTTTTGTTATCGCTGACCTGTATTGAGATTTTACTCGTTTCATCTTTGAAAATGTTTTTTCACACAGGTTGCTGCCAAATATTTAAAACCCTGAGTGCATGATCTCAACCGACCATATCCATCGCCTGGAAAACATTCATAGAATTCTGTTAGATTCTTCTCTTGAAACTTGCCTTTAAGCATGTCTTCACACTACATATTAATCATTTCCAACTGAAGTTTAGGTGGAAGTTTCTCAATTGTACATTCAAGTGGATTTTGAAATATAGAAATGTCTTCTGCACTTGCATCACTATCCGAATAACGCTGCTGGATTTGAATTTGAAAATATAAAATCCATTCTTAGCTTGCGGGCCGTACAAAAAGAGGTGGTGGGCTAGATTTGGCCCGCGGGTCGTAGTTTGCTGACCTCTGGATTAAACTGCTGATGATGGTGAGATCGGAGTTCCATTCCCGGTCTCTTGTACTGAGGGTAGTTTTCCATGATTGTTTTTTTTACAATCTCCCTCCACGCAAATTCGGGTACACTTCCTTTAAATTCAACCTTCCCTATCCCTAACACATTGGCCTGTGCCGTGCTCAAATAAAACATCAGACAGAAGCTGTATTGACGGCCGGTAATTAACGGGGACTGCGCCGCCAAGGAGTGGGATGTTCCCTCTCCGCTCTTCCATGCCTATAAAGCTTCTCTGGGAGAGAAGGGGGAGGGGTGGAGAGGGACTACTACAAATTGTCGCGTCCGGAAGGGAGGGCAGAGGAGGGTTTTAGGACCAAAATTAGCCGTCATAACTCGCCAAGACGGTTGGTTCTAGGGATACGTAGAGAGAGGGTTATGGCAACCCGCCAGCCCGAATAGATCTTGCCAGAAGGGAGGGAGATGTGATGTTGGTTCGTCCCCCCCCCCAGGTTTTGTTTAACACGCCTTGGTGAAATATTGGACATGTGTTGGTTGAGGTAGGAGAGGGTGGAGGAGGGTGAAGACTTATGTCGAGGACTTGTATTATGTTACGTCATTTTATTGAGGCTAAAAACTTTGTTGGTTTAAAATTATCATGAGACTTCTTAGCGATAGGGCTTAAACCAAAAGTTGATAGTTGATCACATTGACAAGACCTCATGTCTTGTAAGAGTGATGGTAATAATAATAATAATAATAATAATAATAATAATAATAATAATATTAACTACTTCTATACAGTAAACATAACTCTCACATTAAATGCTCTTATGCTCTCCACTATGCTCTAAGATATTGTTGGTATCACGTACGTTTGGAAAAAATATATATTTTGCATCACATATTAAAAAAAAACATTTTTTCCATCGGGATTAATACCTTAGACAGCTGCAGCTCACGTGGTTTGACGTAAGAAAATATGAAAGACTAATCAAATACCCCTCTTCCTATATTGTTCTTACCATGCAATCCAATTTTCATAGGAAGGGCTTTATTCAATGGCTATAAAAGCTACTTAATCTACTTTAACTCTTTCATACATCAAGTTATGTGATCTGCAGCTGTCACTTTTGATCGAAACTATCTGTATCTATAAAATATAGCTTATAATACAGTAAAATGTTATTATTGTTGGCAGCAAAATTATGTGTTTGGATTTTCTAAAATATGCTTTCTATCAACAACCAATTATACAGCTTTGTTGCGTTAAGGTAAAAGTATAGCATTCATTCCTTACTTTTAGGTGTAATTTTGATAATACATTGAAACTATTTTAAATGTTTTTAATAGTTAATAGTTTTTGTAGGAATTAAAATCTACTTATATCTTATGATTTAATTTCTCTCGCTTTTACCATTCGTATAGTTATAATGATGACTCTCTTTAAGTCACATCAGGGATTTTCAGTCATTTAAATATATTTATATAATATTTTATTTTATTTCTGACTGGAAAATAATTTCAAATACAACTCAACCGAAATGTAATTTAGAAATGATTAATATGCTTTAAATTAACTCTATACTACTTATTCCCAAACAAAAAATGTCAAAATGGATTTTAGTTATTATTAAAGTAGAAAGTTTATTTATGGCTCATTATTCTAATTTGAAAAACTATTTATCTTTTTTTTTTTTTTTTAGAAAATACGCACAGCTATTCAAATAACATATATGTATTATTTTGAAATTGAAAATTAAGTTCAAATATTGGGATTTTTTAAAATCCATTTAGTCTCAAAATAATAAATAATGTATATTTAACTTTTTTTTTTTAGAAAGTACCCATAGATATTCAAATATAATATATATTTATTATTTTGAAATTTAAAATAAAAATAAAATACTTGAATGCTTTTTCTTTTAATCTATTCAGTCACAAAATAACGTAATTTGTTTCGTTTCTACATTAGAATCTTTTTGAATTGCGTTAGTCTAGTAATTGTGTGCCGATCTTGCTCAAAGTGGTTGTGATGTGCTCCGAACAATCTTGTTTCTCACACAAACGCAATCATCCCTGTCTTGGACGGGAAACTCCACACTCCGATTGAAGTAGTATGTAACCCTCTGCCAGTCACTCCGTTATCTTGCCTCTCATATAGAAAAGAAGAATTACACTGGTAACATTACAAAAGAAAGCAATTTTTCGTCTAAACGTTGGTATCCGATAAGCAACAGCTGTGCCGGAGAAGGTTGGCATTGTACAGTCTCTACCTTGAGGAACCGACCATCTCAGATCGGACTAACCGGGATTAAAAACACGATTACGTTTTAACCAGTAATCAGTTTGAGATGCGATTTTGCTGCATTATTCACTGAGTATTGGATACATATGGATACAGTTTATTGTGGTTGCAGTGCGTCTTACTACCCGTTCAGGATATCCGCATATTAAATGTATAATATAAATGTTTAGTGTGTAATGTCGTTTAACATCACAACTCATAAGTTTACTCATACTGTATTCATGTTTAGAGATTTGAGACAGAAAATTTGCCTTACATTTTTTTCAGGAAAATTTTCCAAGTAGGAAAATTTTAAGTTATTATTTCTGTAAAATAGTTTCAACTGATTAATTAGAACTATAATGTAATCAATATATAGCTATCCCAAATATCAACATTTATACTTTAGATGAACTTCTCCCACGGGTGTTTGTATCAGAAACGTCATCAAATGAGCTTCAGTGACCCCACGGTCTAACGCGCTACTCTCGCAATATACTATACTGCCGATGACAGGGAGTTCAGTGTTCGATACCAATCGGTTATACTGAGGCCGGTTCTTTTCTAAATAGTGTTCCACTCTCACGGGTGCAGTTCCTCTAAATTCAACCTTCCTCTTCCCTAACACAATAGCGTGTTTAGTACATAGCCTTACAACCCGAACAGATAGTGAGATGCGGTGCTAAAAAAGCAGTAAAGACACAAATTAATGGGAGTCTTTGTAGATCCGTTATATTCATAAATCATACTTCAATTTTTTATCATCAATTAGTTCATCAAAATAATTTTAAAGTTGGCCTGACATTTGTCCCCCCCCCCCCATATCATCCGTGCTTCCTAATTACCCCTCCCCTTCTCCAGCCCTTTCCCCCTTATGATAACCCACTCATCTCTTAACCTACTATATTTTGAATCATAATATACTATAATAGCGTTAGAATATATTTATATTAAAATGCTAACTGTAATACGTTTTATAAAACTATTTAATTACATACTACTGTATAATATAAGCGAATAAATAACACTTTTAAAAGTAAAACACTAAATGTTAATTCACTCTTCACTGCTAATAATTGCCAAAGTTAATAAATGCGAGGTAGAACCGAATTGTTCTCGACAAATTCTCACGAGTAGCGCTAAACAAGAACTCGTGTTTTTGGGGTGGAGCGAAAAGAACGCCGTTTTCAATTTTGACACTGTTGCCAATATTGCAACAAAAAAAGGTGGGGAGGAAGTGAAACCACACAATAAATACTATACTAATAGCATCACATGAGGAAAACAGTTTATAAAAAAATGTACCCTAATTTACGTAGAGGAAACTTGGATATCCATTTCGAAAGAGAGTCAAGCACCTTGGACCAGGGGTCTCCAACTTTAGTGCCCTAGGGCCACAATTTACTTGGCGAGTCTAGGGCGGGCCTCATCATAATCAGACAGAGCTTTTCAAGTTATGTAAAAACGAAAACAAGTATTTAATTGTGAATGAAATAATAAGTGGTAATTCAAACATCTTAATTACATACTAAACAGTTGCAACCAACAAATTATCAACAGATTTATTGTCAAGTAGATAAACATATATTTTAAATCCCTCTCGCAATAGATATTTACAATCTCAGTCAAGAGCAAGTCCTTGAACACTGGGGAGTGCTAGTTGCAGTTCTCAGTCAAGAGTGAGTTCTTGAACACTGGGGAGTGCTAGTTGCAGTTCTCCTCAGTCAAGAGCAAGTCCTTGAACACTGGGGAGTGCTAGTTGCAGTTCTCTTCAGTCAAGAGCAAGTCCTTGAACACTGGGGAGTGCTAGTTGCAGTTCTCCTCAGTCAAGAGCAAGTCCTTGAACACTGGGGAGTGCTAGTTGCAGTTCTCAGTCAAAAGGAGTTCTTGAACACTGGGGAGTGCTAGTTTCAGTTCTCAGTCAAGAGTTAGTCCTTGAACACTGGGGAGTGCTAGTTGCAGTTCTCAGTCAAAAGAGAGTTCTTGAACACTGGGGAGTGCTAGTTTCAGTTCTCAGTCAAGAGTTAGTCCTTGAACACTGGGGAGTGCTAGTTGCAGTTCTCAGTCAAGAGTGAGTCCTTGAACACTGGGGAGTGCTAGTTGCAGTTCTCAGTCAAGAGTGAGTCCTTGAACACTGGGGAGTGCTAGTTGCAGTTCTCAGTCAAAGAGAGTTCTTGAACACTGGGGAGTGCTAGTTGCAGTTCTCAGTCAAGAGTGAGTCCTTGAACACTGGGGAGTGCTAGTTGCAGTTCTCTTCAGTCAAGAGCAAGTCCTTGAACACTGGGGAGTGCTAGTTGCAGTTCTCAGTCAAGAGTGAGTCCTTGAACACTGGGGAGTGCTAGTTGCAGTTCTCAGTCAAGAGTGAGTCCTTGGGCTCTGGGGAGTGCTAGTTTCATTTCTCAGTCATAGCAGCACTTCCAAGTGGAACAACTCGCTCTCAAATTGTTCTCTTTAAAGGGGTGGTGTCAGAACATGCTAGTTCCCCCACCCCAACTCACTCCCTTACCCTATTTCTATGAACAACCCTTCACAGACAAGTAGCTAGTCAACGGTATTTGAAGATGGTTTATAACTAGACAATTTGTAAACATTAGCTTGAACAAATATATAACCATTGTATTTTATGTTTTCTTTGTAATTTGCAGTCAGAATAGACTCGTTTGGGGGGTTGGTTTATTGGAAAAGGGGGTGGTGCCATCACCTGAAAGCTGGCTTATTGACACTATAAGGCAAGTTTCGTCATTCTTTAATAAAACCGTGTTTAAAATAATACTTTTAAAAATACCTACTTGATAGCTATGTTGTCACTTGGGAGACTGCATCTAGCGATCCTAGTGTTGAAGGATTCAAGCTCTCTCGATGAGCGCAGCCATTTTAACCTGAAGGCTGGGGGTCTGGTGTATGCCTTGTAGTTGGGAAAGGCGATTACAAGACGAGAATATACCTGGTTCGATGCCTGTTTCGGTTTCCTAAAATAATTTTGTATTTGTATTTGGATATATAAATATATACACACACACATATATATGTGTTTGTGTGTTTATCTGCATTTTATTTATATTTCGCTCTCGATGTTGACAAAATTAACTAGATTATGTTTCACTCAAACAAAATATTTATTTTAAAAGACACCTGGTCTAAGGAATCGAACCCGAGACCTTATTAAGCTTAGCGCGCCAATGTTTACCTCTGCACTATCCAGGTATCGTTCCGTGATCAAGGTTTCAGTTTCGATTCTTATGTCAAGGTGTCATTTCTCAACTATATTTAATAAAATATCGAGATACCAGAAGTAACACGAGTTGATTTTCACCGTCATATCTTAGTTTTATTATTTTATTGGCATTGATTCAATTTGTCCAAAGCTATAATTGTAGAACATTATGATTTTACCTAAGAGGGTATGAACGTAGCTTTAGTAACTTTTGTAACGGGCATATAGCATACCTACCATATTGAGTAATTTATGTTTGTAAAGCTCAAGATAGTAGCAACCTCAGTGATGAAAGTACATTCGTCATAGGAGTGGGTGATAACTGACATTTAGCAGAAGATGTAAAAATGAGTAAACGAAAAACATTATTAAAACCCAGTGGTAACTATTGTGGAAGTTTTGAGTGCTAAAGTGACAGCAGCTCAACATTTGGTCTTGCAGATCATGTAGTTTGGCGAATGGATACGTGAGATTGGATCTGGTAGCTTTCAATTACCTACACTCCATTGATGAATGGACTATAGTGTACCTGCTAATTAAACTTATCACTCTTATCAAGTCATGAACAGAGCACCCTGTTACATTTTACATTCATTACTGTTTCCAGCCTGTGGTAGTTTTGTATTCAAGTCATATATTTTTCCACTACGGCTGGCTAGGCCTGTTGTCGCTTCATATGATTATAATCTAAACTAAGACAAGGACAGGCACAAAATCCAGTCCCCGGCCGTTAATTTATCATTGTGAAAGGGTAAACCCATATTTACTGTGTAAATCTTACTATAATCTCGATATAGTAGGTCGTGTTTGTGTTTGGGGATAATTTAAATATAATAAAGCAACATTCATCTAGAGATAGGATGGAAAATTTCATTACTTTCGATTTGAAATAAAAGCCGGCCTTCACTGGTCGGGCGCATGTGGCCTGAATGTCAAGTTCATTTAGTCTGGTTTGCTGGTGGTGGTGAGGTCGGGGCTCGATTCCCAGCGTGTGCAATGAAGATTTTTTTTTTTCTCTTTATAGTATCTTAATGAATCGAGCAGCTATTTCTGTTTGTAAATGACATTTCAATTTTTACCTGACTGTACATTTGTTAGAGTTTTATGTAATAAGAAAAGGTTGTACGTAAGAGAAGTGGATGGCACCGTCTTCTCTCTCCTTCCCTCTTCTCCCCTTTTCCAGGAATAAAGAGGCGTCCCCATCTTACGGAGACACTTCATTTAGCAGTTTCCTCCTCGTTTATCCCCTCACCCCCTCCACTGTCCCCTTCTCTCATCTACCTCGTCTATTTCCGTCATCAGAACTGGGTCCTCTACTTCCCTTGTGTCTTTGTCATCCCGCCTGACGGTGACTCTCAGTCGTTACGTCACGAGTCCTCTTCGTCGCTGCGTCAAACCGAGGTCCTCTGAGGTGAGTCGTGCTCCTGTTCCGACCTAACGTGTTCTCTAGTTGGTGCTGGTAAGGTCCTCTGTGTCATGCTCCTTGTTCCGACCTAACGTGTTCTCTAGTTGGTGCTGGTAAGGTCCTCTGTGTCATGCTCCTTGTTCCGACCTAACGTGTTCTCTAGTTGGTGCTGGTAAGGTCCTCTGTGTCATGCTCCTTGTTCCGACCTAACGTGTTCTCTAGTTGGTGCTGGTAAGGTCCTCTGAGGTGAGTCGTGCTCCTGGTTCCGACCTAACGTGTTCTCTAGTTGGTGCTAGTAAGGTCCTCTGTGTCATGCTCCTTGTTCCGACCTAACGTGTTCTCTAGTTGGTGCTGGTAAGGTCCTCTGAGGTGATCATGCGCCTTGTTCCGACCTAACGTGTTCTCTAGTTGGTGCTGGTAAGGTCCTCTGAGGTGAGTCATGCTCCTTGTTCCGACCTAACGTGTTCTCTAGTTGGTGCTGGTAAGGTCCTCTGTGTCGTGCTCCTAGTTCCGACCTAACGTGTTCTCTAGTTGGTGCTGGTAAGGTCCTCTGTGTTGTTCTCCTTGTTCCGACCTAACGTGTTCTCTAGTTGGTGCTGGTAAGGTCCTCTGAGGTGAGTCGTGCTCCTGGTTCCGACCTAACGTGTTCTCTAGTTGGTGCTGGTAAGGTCCTCTGTGTCATGCTCCTGGTTCCGACCTATAGTGTTCTCTAGTTGGTGCTGGTAAGGTCCTCTGTGTTGTTCTCCTTGTTCCGACCTAACGTGTTCTCTAGTTGGTGCTGGTAAGGCCCTCTGTGTCATGCTCCTTGTTCCGACCTAACGTGTTCTCTAGTTGGTGCTGGTAAGGTCCTCTGAGGTGAGTCGTGCTCCTGGTTCCGACCTAACGTGTTCTCTAGTTGGTGCTGGTAAGGTCCTTTGAGTGAGTCATGCTCCTTGTTCCGACCTAACGTGTTCTCTAGTTGGTGCTGGTAAGGTCCTCTGTGTCGTGCTCCTAGTTCGACCTAACGTGTTCTCTAGTTGGTGCTGGTAAGGTCCTCTGTGTTTGTTCTCCTTGTTCCGACCTAACGTGTTCTCTAGTTGGTGCTGGTAAGGTCCTCTGAGGTGAGTCGTGCTCCTGGTTCCGACCTAACGTGTTCTCTAGTTGGTGCTGGTAAGGTCCTCTGTGTCATGCTCCTGGTTCCGACCTATAGTGTTCTCTAGTTGGTGCTGGTAAGGTCCTCTGAGGTGAGTCATGCTCCTTGTTCCGACCTAACGTGTTCTCTAGTTGGTGCTGGTAAGGTCCTCTGTGTCATGCTCCTTGTTCCGACCTAACGTGTTCTCTAGTTGATGATGGTAAGGTCCTTTGAGGTGAGTCATGCTCCTTGTTCCGACCTAACGTGTTCTCTAGTTGGTGCTGGTAAGGTCCTTTGAGGTGAGTCGTGCTCCTGGTTCCGACCTAACGTGTTCTCTAGTTGGTGCTGGTAAGGTCCTCTGTGTCATGCTCCTAGTTCCGACCTAACGTGTTCTCTAGTTGGTGCTGGTAAGGTCCTCTGTGTCATGCTCCTTGTTTCGACCTAACGTGTTCTCTAGTTGGTGATTGTAAGGTCCTCTGTGTTGTTCTCCTGTTTCTGAGCAGAGAGATTTAATATTTTCTTCTCTTATGAAACGCTATTATCTATATTTACTCTAAATTGAATTGTTTTTGCTGTGTTTTTAATTTGTTTAATGACTAGTCTTTTTTCAAACCCTTCTGCGAGGATATTTTTACATATTTTTACTATGAATAATAACTTGTGTTAATAAATATGAGAAATAGCACCTTAAGGCTGCGTTTAAACACGTGATCTTAAATTGTACATCTAATGTTATTAAAAATTAATTCAAACATTTTAAAAACTGGCAATCACGTTTTATATAAGTTAAATACTATTTGCAAGTTGAAATATACTATCAATGTTTTTAAATTAAGATTAAATATCTACTTACATAAGTTACTTTCATTCTCTTTTGCGTTTACTTGGCAAAGCGGCTTGGCACATTATTTTATAGAAGTCACAAAGATTTTAAAAAGCAAATAAAACGACTTAATTTAAATGAATGATAATAGAATTTTATGATAAAACATTTGTTTGCCATTATAACTTATTACAAATGATCGAGATGTATTTCTCAGCTGTTTTAAAATACATGTTAGAATAATTCAAACTCAAAACAAATGTGAATCATTTCTGCTGAAACGCGCTCATTAGTCGTGAGTGGGCTAAACATATTTCTTTATTTGCTCCGGCGTTAGCGCGGTGTTTAGAACCCTTTGAGGATTGAACTAAGGGCCTGAAGGATGGTTAATTTCGTGTAGCCTAATTTTTTTGCAAAGTTTTTTTTGTATTCTCGCATTATAGTGAAGTGTGCTCGCTTTACTTAAATCCTCATAAAACATCAAGACTTTGATTTTTTTAGATTTTTTTAGATTTTTAATATAATATATACGCTTTCAAGATTTCTAGTTCATCTCAACCCTTGGAGAAATAAAAGTATCGTAGTCGTCAAAAAATCTGACTCAAGTCTTTGATAAGTCTTGATGTTTGATGACCCCCTGAAATCGAAAAAGCGTTTTTTTGCGATGCCGTTTAGACGAGAACCGAAACCATTTTACTGATTGGGCTAAGACATGTTGTCCAGGTTTTTTTTATAAGACTCTCTTGAAGAGTTTTTGTAATTATATATCCAAGGATAAAATTAATGGTAATTTACTGAAGGATAATAAAATAGAATAAATTGATTTTATCAAAACTCGCTCTAACGATTTTGATTAAACTTCGTATTCAGACACTTTTTAACATAACAAAAAATAATTTAAAAAACGGCAATTCTTATTTTCCCATGAAAATTACTTTAAGGGTACTTTACATCAGCGGAAATTTCCAATTTTGATCATATCTCTGCATTTATTTGAAATACTAAATAACTAATCATACTAAAGTTGTCATACTATTAAAAATAAAAATCTTTTATTTGGATATTCCTTATAAAACCTATAGTTTTTGAGCTATAAGCATTTTATGTATATTATTTTGTCCATACAGATTTTGGAAAACATAAATTGATTACTTTGGGAGACATAACTATGCCTCTTCTCTCACTGTTTCTGTAATCGTGTATATTATTTCATTTATTATCTTTGATGGAGTGTTTCTGCAACAGTGTATATTATTACATTTTATAAAACTTATGAGTTTTTAGTAAATGTCTATTTTAAAATAAAAGACAAAGTAGTATATATTATATATATATTGTATATTGTACCATTTTTTTTTAGCAAGCCTACTCATCGATATATTTAAAATATAACTTTATAATAATGTTCACTTTAAGCAGAACCACGAGCGCAAAACTCTTAGGGGCGCATTCCAACAAAATGTAAATTTTTAGTTTGAAAGAAATAATCATTTAAATTAAATAAGCAGATAATTATTTCTAAATAAAATAGTAAAACCTAAATATTGTATCTATTACTAAGAATACAATTTAAAATAAATGGTATGGAACTATGCACGTACTTTCTCGCTTTATTATTTAAAAATAGAGATATTTACTCAAATTTCTTAATATATGTGAAACGAAATTATATATACTAGCAGACCCAAGCATAAATTGCACTTTACTATCGTAAAACATTTTTTGAATCCCGGTTTTAAATTTTATAATTTTATTTTTAAAGAAATTATGTCCTCATTTGTATGTTTGGACCAATAAAAAGATCGATATTAGGTCCACAATGGTCAACACTTCGTATTAAAATTTCGACCTCAGGTTAACATTTTATTAGGTTTTGCATATCTTCAGGTAATCGCACTGCTATTAAATTCCTCATTTTTAAATTTTGATCAAAACAAATTTTATTTATTGACTATTGAATTTAAAATGAGATAGATCATTGCTGTACAAACATTTTTCCTAAAAAGTTAAAGGAAAAATTAGATATATTTTTGAGATACTTATATTAAATTACTCTATAGCATTGGAGAATTATTGCGTTAAGACTCAAGTAATATATCTCTACAACTAAGAATCACAAAATTGTATTAATATATTGCCAATATCTTAGTAACTGTTAGTTTTATTAAAACATATTTCAATTAAAGTGTTTATTTTTAATAGTAGTACACTTTTACAATCCTAAACAGTTGCGTAGATACTGAAATTTCCGCTTCTGTAAAGTACCCTAAAAGTCATTTTCATGAGAAAATGAAAATAACCATTTAATTTATAATCTTAATCAACGCCTAGATATTAATTTTAATCAAAATCGTTAAAGCCGATTTTGAGAAAATCGATATTTTCTCTTTTCTATTTTTATTAAACTGCTTTTAATTCTAGGGTTAAACGGACACACAGACGGCATTGCAAATACAACCTTTTTAGGGTTAGGGGGTTCATGAAACCGGAATGAATGGGGAATGAATCGGATTCGGGGGGTCATGAAACGTCGACATTTATCAAAATCTCGATTTCGATTTTTTTACGATCACGATATTTTCTCTACCTGTAAGATAACGAGAAAGTAAAAATATTTATTAACAACATAATCACTTTTATGGTTTTATGACATTTAAGGTCGCTTTGTCGGCGCCTTACTTTGATATTTAAAATCTTCCGGAAATATTAATAGTAAATGAGGGATTGAAGGAATATTTTTTTTGTACACATTGATTAAAGGAGATGAGAAGTGTATTGAGAGGGGTGGGGTCAACTTGTTTTTTATTTATTTCTCTCTTTATTAATATTTTAGGGTTTCTTTTCGTCCGGAATTTTGTAACCATATTATTATTATTATGCTTTACGCAGCGGCTGTAGCTTATTTATGTCATACAGAATACAAATGAAGCGTAAATTTTAGGTCTTGCTCAGGGTGTACGAAAAACTGATACGACCCTGACTGACTATGTAGTATACCATAATAGTAGTCCTTAAAATACAAAATATTTGCGACTTTAGACAGATTTGAGGGTTTTAAGTATTGGACATCAAAGGTAAATATTTATTTGTCAATATACACTCCGTTAACTTGAAAGCTTGCAGTATTATATTGACAGATTACATTATGGTCCTATCTTATAAGCTACACCATAGCTTAACCTGCCAAGGTTAGCTTGCTCCTTTTCAGGGTAAACAAAGTGTACGTTAAAAATACGAAATAACTTGTATCAATTCAATGGATTCAATATAAGATACGTCTTTAGGAATTTTTAAATAAACATGATTGAACCCCCTTGTCCTCTCAAGTTGTGCAGGCTCATTAACCGTGCGCCCAATCAGCTTCTGGTGAAATATTTGTTATAGCTTAAACGACTATTGATAGGCGAGTGTCGCACCAGTTGTCACGGTAGTGCTGTAATCGTGTGCCTGCACAGTCTGGCTGACTGGCCGGAGGCAATTGGGAGTTTTAACATGTACCCCTCATCTCCAATTCATCCCTTCACTCTTTTTCATCGGTTTAAATCGTGACCAAGTCGGGCTTAACCCCCCTCTCGTGGCCATGTTGCAGGATGCGACAGTGGCTCAACGGAGTGTTAAATCCTGGCAACACTTCACTACCTGTCTCCCTAGTAACATCCACTCGCCCGTGCTCGCTAAATAATTCGGTAATCCCTTTACGAGCATCCGCTCTCCTCCCCCTCCCCCTCCTCTACCTTCCCCCCCTACCCTGCCACCATAACCCCTTCAAGCTAGGCAGCGCGGTGTACATCTAATGTGTTATCATTCAGCTGGAATACGTGGACCCTACACCTAATTTCAAATAAGTTGGCAAGGAAGTAAGGTAAAACAGCCCGTCGCATTTGTCACCCAATCCAACGACATCATACCTCTTTTAATAATATATATGACAACAAATATTATTAGTTAATAAGGATTACGGTTCAGATGCTTATTATACCTCCCCAAAGTGTATAACATGACCTTAAAAAAGTAAAAAAATTCAAAAAATATAGCTACGGTTTATTTTCAAATAATCCTTACATTTATTATTATTATTATTATTATTATTATTATATTATTATTATTATAAGCACCGCGTCTTACTACCCGTTCTACATTTATTAAAGATGGTTAAAAATATTAAATAAGTCGTTTGAATATCATATGTGTTAAAAAATATTAGATATATAAATAGGGCCTAATATTTATTTATTTTAGAGATGAATAAATACCTACTCATTAATTATTATAGTTAAAATGTATTACTTTGTAAAATATAAATATTTCTTGCAACTAAATTAGTAAAATAAATGTCACGGAACTCCGCACGGACTTTCTCACTTCATTGTTTAAAAATTGAGATATTTACTCAAACTTGTAATATATGGGAAACATAATCATATACACTAGTAAGCCCTATCAAAAATTGCGTAATACTTACGTTCAACATTTTTTAACTCCCGGATTTAAATTGCATGTGTTTCTTTTTAAAGCATTAAAGTCCTCACTATTATATTTGGACAAAAAAAAATTGATATTGGGTCCACAAGGGTCAATACTTCGTATTAAAATTTCGGACTACCGGTTAAAATATTTGACACTTTATAAGGGGTTGCACATCTTTTGGCTATCGCATTTTTATTAAATTCCTCATTTATAAATTTAGACCAATAGAAAAGGTAAATATTGACTATTGAGTCTAAAATGAAAGAGATAAATAGATCATTCCTGTACAAAAATTTCCCCTTAGAGGTTAAAGAAAAAAGATCATCAACTTTTTTAGAGACTTACTTATCTGCTTACACCAAGGAATTGGAGAATTATTGCGCTAAAACTTAAGTAGTATCTCTCTACAACTAAAACTCACAAAATTGTGTTAATATATTTGCCATTATCTCCGAAACTATTGTTTATGTAAAGCTATATTTTGTATAAAAATCTTTTTATTTTTAATAGTACTACAATTTTGCAATGATAAGCTATTTAGTATCTTAAATAGTTGTGGAGATAAGGACATTCGCTTCTGTAAAGTACCCTAAAAGTCATTTTCATAGTAAAATAAAAATTGCCATCTTATTTATAATTTTAATCAACGACTAGTTACGAATTTTAATCAAAATCGTTAAAGCCGATTTAGAGGAAATGGATTTGTTTCTCTATTCGCCCTTTATTAAACTATTATTAATTTTAGGGTTAGACAGACACACAGACATACAGCATTGCAAAAACTTTTTGGGTTTGGGGGGTCATGAAACGTCTACAGCCATCAACATCTCTTGTTAGATTTTTTCTACGGTCGCAATACTAGACCTTTAGTGTTCGAAAAGTTAAAATATATATATATTTGAGTTTAGCTTGAAAATTTTTGTTTTTATAGAAGTATGTTTCAAATAAAATATTTGTATTATAAATAGACCTACATATTTGCAATTACAAGATATACTCATAGTTTCGGAGTTGTGATAAAAAAATGAGAATTTGCTATCAGACTGGCACCCTTAAAGTTAATTTCCGAAAAACTGAGAGTAGCCATTGTGTTTATAATATCGATCAATTTTCAGAAATGAAATTTAATCAAAATCGCTATAGCCGATTTTGCCAGAGTTGATTTTTCTCTTTTTGCCCTTCATTAAACTACCCTTAATTTTAGGGTTATATATCCAATTCCAAAAAACCCTCAGGGCAACCCTATGAAAACCCTAGATACCAAGTTTTAGCCCGACCGGTAAAATAGTTTCGGCTCTAGTCAAGTGGTTTTCAAACTTTTCTCTCTCAAGGCACAGTATATCTACTAACGATGAAGCGCGGCACACCCATCGTTAAGGTTGACAACACTTCGAACTGACGTCAGACGTACATGCGCTGCTATCCCAATAACACAACCATTCTCTTTGAGTGTATTGTGAGAGTTGTCTTCTGATGTTTGATGGATTTTAAAATTAGTGAATACGTGTTATATTTAAATGTTATTTTTAATATGGTTTTAATGATAAAATGGATACGTTTTCAGTAAAACAGAAAAAAATCACAAAAAATCTATGGAATGCCATAGTGGAAAAGAAACATGAACATGAACAAGTTACAAGTGTGAGTTACATGCAAGCTGCTCGCAGGCAGTATCGTTACTTGATACAACTCGCAAGTACTACGAGGGTTACCTGAACTTTGGATTTACGTATGCTAGCCCTCAAAACTGTCCGATTCCTGAATGTGTGGTGTGTGGGGGAAAACTTAGTAATGAGAATATGGTTTCGAGTAAATTAAAAAATACATTTAAAAACAAAACACAGTCATTTATCTGGGAAAGACAAGAAATATACTAGCTGTTTATTATCTGGTGTAAAACAAGCAAAATCTATTAAAAAAAGAACTATAGCTGAAAAAGCTCAATAAACCAACTATTATAAAGTGGTTGAGATAGTAGCATTGAAGATGCCTCACACTATTGCTGAGGATTTGATTTTGCCTGCTTGCAAACAAATTGTTAAATCAAGTTTAGGAGACGCAGCTGAGAAAGAATTTAGTATCATTGTCAAATGATACAATTTTTCGTCGTTTTGATTACATGTCTTCAAACATTGTGAAAAATGTAGCTGAAAAATTGAGCGAGGGCGAATATTCGCCCTGCAGCTGGATGAGTCAACAGACATCAGCCAAAAATGTATTGTATTGAGCTACATCAGATTTGTTTACATTGAACAATTTTTGTCGTGCGCATAATCACTTAACACGTAACAGGACTAGATATATTCAACTTATTCTCTAATACTTTAGAAAACAATGGCCTATGCTAGGAAAAATGTGTTTCTGTCTTGTACAGACGGTGTGCCAGCAATGACTGGAAGATTCAAAGGTTTCATTACAAGACTAAAACATGAATTTCTGAACGTAGACGCTACTCATTGCTTCATATATCGTGAGGCTTTAGTGGTGAAAACTCTCCCAGCTAAACTTACGGGTGCTTTGGACTCGGTTATTAAAATGGTCAATTACGTTAAATATCAAGCTTATCTCAAACAAATGTGTCTTTAAGCGGGTCCTCGCCACAATACATTAGTTCTACACACCTATATTCGTTGGCTGCCAAGGGAACAGTTTTCACAAGATTTTATGAACTTAAAAATGAGTTACTTAACTTCTTTACTCCTGAAAGCCCGGACTTAATTTCCCATTTAAATGATGAAAAGTGGTGTGCCAAGCTAGCTTACTTGGCCGATATTTTCAGCCATTTAAATAGCCTGAATGAAAGTATGCAAGGCAAAGATAAAAATGTGTTAACCTCAATTGACACACTTAAATAAGCTTATACTGTGGAAATACAAATGGAAAAGAAGCAGCTGAAATGTTTCCATCCACAGCTGAAGTAGATCCTCAAGGAGAAATTACATCGAGATTGATCGTGGAACATCTGTCAGTTCTTGAAGATAAAATGAAGCAGTACTTCCTCCGCTCTCACCGTCAACGAATATAACTGGGTGCAAGCCGTATGCAGTATTGCTTTAAGCAACAACTTTACTCACTTTGGAAAAAGTCGAAGAACTCGCTGAATTGCACGCAGATCGCACCCTACAACTGAAATATGGAGAACTACCACTTGTTAAGTTTTGGATTTTAGCAAAGAAGGAGTACCCAGCACTATCCGAAGTGCTGTTAGAACGCTGTTGCCATTTACTACTACATGCCTCTGTGAATTGGGATTTTTGGCACTTACAAACATAAAGAATAAGAAACGAGAAGGATTTATTTCCATTTAATGGGAAATGTGTGTTGTTTATCATATATACGTGCAAGAAAACACAAGACCATGTGTCACATTAGCTCGAGGTATTAGTAGTATTTATTGTTTCAACTATTTTACATCATAAATATATTTCAAATGCTCATATTTTTTCTCTTCTTATTTTTCTCTTCATATATTTTTATTTAATATATAATTTTTTTAATTTTCAGTAAAATAAAGACCAAAATTTCGTGGCACAACCTAGCCAATCTCGTGGCACACTCTTTGAGAATCACTTCTCTAGTCCGACGGACACAGACAGACAGACATAACTTTTTCGGATTCGGGGGGTCGTAATTCATCAAATTCTTGAGTTAGTTTCCCCCCTCCGATCACAATAATTTCTCTAACTGTAAGATAGCGATAAAGTAAAAATTGATTTTAGAAGATTCTTCTAAATATGCTCTTATATGGCTTACTAGTCCCATAAAACCGAAACAGGAATACGCAATTATTTATACACATGCGTGCGTGCGCGCGCACACACAAATACTTTTTGTAATTAGGGCAGCTCTTAGTATGTTTATATCCGGTTTATAAATAACACGAATTTCAGAAGAAGAAAAAGAATGTAATGTCATAGACATAATCTTACATTCATTAATTTTACATAACATCGACTACATTTTAAATATATATGTATCTTAACGTGGATATGAAGGAAGCTGTCGAGAGAATGGAACAGCCAAAATATCTCGGTTAGAAACAGAACTTCTGGCAGCTTAGCACAAGTCCTTCTATCTACTTGATACTCAATATTGGCCCGTAAGAATAAAACTGAAGCAAATCCTTGTGAGTAAAAGCACGAAGAAATAGGTTAAGCTCCGGAGCAGAAGGTAGAAGCAAAAGCATTTGCTTTGTATGAATAACCTTTACCTTTTACTTCAACCCTATGCTCATCATATTTTTGAAGGTTTTGCTTCAATTTTTTTATTCAAAATCAGCTGTTCTTGTTTAAAAGTTTTGTAGCTACAATTTATAACAGAATAATAATTTACATTTTCATTTAAAAAAGTGTATTTGTCATATTTTAATTTGTTCATTTGTGTTCTTATTCATTTTCAATTTTATTAATAATGGACATAAATCTGATAGAAAAACTTTATTCAACCCGATTTCAGTAACGTGACCTAACTAACCTCGAAAAAATTAAATCAGATACAGATCATAATAGTTTAATTGAAAACTCGATTGAAACTGAAAGTTCATTATGAGAAAATTAAGTTATTTTTTAATTAAATTAATTTCTTAAATAAAATTTAATAATTGTTCTCTAATTTGCTGTCTCTGGCCCTCAGTCTACCCTGTGATTCTTCATCTCCTTCCAAATACCTCTTCATCTTTCCCATCATCCACATCCCCGTCCTCTTCTGGGAAATCGTCATCAGCCAAATACCTTGCTATATTGTGCACAATTATATAGCCACACAATGATTTTAGGAATTTTTTTCAGATGAGAGTCTGCATGGGTACTGGAGTATGGGAAAACGCCTCTTCAACTGGCCAAAATAGCGCTCTATTATTACTCTTTCTCATTTAAAAAGTATTTTAAATTTAATACTCCATCTGTTATTTGGATTTAAATATGGTGTCATCAACCATGGTTAGATTCCATATCCAGAATATGCTAATAAAATGCAATTTTTAAATGCATTTAATTTCCCCCTTACATTTGAGTTATTTCAATTTCTTGCATCGTGTAGAGAACCAGGCCAGCTTGCATTATGTTTGTAAATACTTCTCAAGTATTACAAGTTAATTGTACATTTAGTTATGCAACCCCCTTTCTGTTGATATATTCACCACCTTATACACTTTTTAATTTTTTTTATATGTGTACAATCTAAAACTCCTATAAATCGATTCTGCCACTCAACTTTTTCTTTCTGGATTTTTTGAAGTGATGATGGAATTTTATCCACGCAACAGCTTTTACAATAATTTTATCTGATACATAATTAACTGTCTTACCCACGGTCGTTTGGTGAACACCCGAATGGTATCCAGGGTTGGTCACATACCGCAAAAATCTCTGAAGTTTTTCTTTGTAGGTTAGGGCGCCTCCCCTTCTCTCATAATCTTCTCTAATAAAGTGTTCTCTCAACCATGATACATTTTATCCCATAAAGTTTTATAATTGCAAATTTCAGGTGATAAACGCGGTTTGTACTCCTTTTTTTAACGCAAATTTATCGAAACTTAAGCTATTTTCTAAAACGAGGAGGAAAGGGTGAATCGTTGTTTAATTCACCTCTCAACTTATCTGACATAAGGTAGTTGGAAAGCACACTACCTAACACCAAGTCCCCAACTAGCAGTATATCTAACTCTTTACATATATATATACTATATTTTTAGCACCGCGTCATACTACCCGTCCGGGCTACACACATATGTACTAATTACTCTAATGTGTTATGGATGAAACAGTTTGAATTTAGAGGAAGGAAACCCGCATTTGCGGGTAGTAAGAATGGAAATCCATTTAGGAAAAAAAACTCATTACATCCCGACCGGGGTTTGAACCCCGATCGCCCCGTCATCAGCAGTCCAGTCTTTTGCGAGAGTGATATCTTAGACCGTTCTACCACCGGAGAGGGTGTATTGATAGTTTATATCAAAAGTTGAAGCTGCAGATTACATGGCTTGATGTATAAATATATTAAAGTTGTTTTAGTACATTTTAACTGTCAAAAAAGTGTATTTCTTTCAAAATCAGACTGTGTATATCCCGGATAATTACCGTAACTCATTAACACATATACAGGAAGTACCTTTGTCCTATCCAACATTGAATAATCCGGCCCTAGCGGTTCTTGGTCTGCCATCATGAGGGTCCTGCGTCACCTACGTCCGTGAGATACCCTTGTGTTGTGTGACAGTGTGGCGGGAGGGGGTGAGGTGGTCAGTCAGTGGAGCGTGACGCCTTGTCGGCCCGATGCTCGCTGAGGCGGCGCTAACGTTGATTGCTCCGTGGAGCGTCGCGTCATCCTGACATGTCTGGCGGAAACTTTCGGGTCTCGGCCGTTCGGCCTTCCACAAACCTGTTTTATCTACTTCTGCGGTAACAAAAACCTCTGTACCAGAAGTATTATTTTACACGGGTGTTTATTTTGTCCATATTCCTTTCGCGCGAGCAATTTAATAGGAACACTCAACGCTGATAGTGATGAGGAGCTCGAGGTTTAAACCCCAAATGGGTGTACTGAGATGTTTTTCCCCTGCTCCTCCTTCACCCTCCTTATTCCTATCTCGCTGTGTAAATATGTAGACATCCTGGATGTTTATTAGGACGTGGAACACAAACTTTACCTCTTTAACCCACAACAGCCTTTAGGTAAAGATAGTTGTTGAAGGATAGAGATCGCAGGGTTCTGCGGTTTGTTAGATCAGAACTGTAGGAATACACTGTACTCTCGATTATCCGGGTTAATAAAAGGAATAAATTTCAATGATTCTAAAAAAAACACACACACAGTACCTTAATAAACAGTTTTGAATTAGATGAAAATTTCGTATTTTCTGCTTGATTAAAAAGCCTAAAGTAACTCCCCGGAATTCGGCCTTTTACTTGTAGGCCTATTAACACTTGGCCGAAAAATGTAAAATATAAATGAAAAATAACTTGGATAGACGCACAGTTAAGGTACAAACTGGATAACCAGCACATGCATAATCATTTGTTTTCTGTACGTATTATATCTATACAGCTGAATATAAACTGTAATCATGGACTTTTAGCTTTACACGCCAATGTATTTACCTGACTATAAGTTGATTTACGACTTCTTTGGTGCTGACGGACAGCTATGGAAAGACACCAGACCAGTTTATATTTCCCTACACCGAACCATATGATCTTCAAAAACATATGTTTAGCAGCTGTCACTTTTGGCAGTCAAAATTTAGGTTTATACAAGAAATATATGACAGTTTTATTTATTTTTTATTTATTGTTGGCCTTGATATGTTGATGTTAGGCCTAGTATTAATTACTAATTTGTTCTACAATATTTAATATTTTAGCATTTAATTACAAATTAGTTTTTATTATTATTAAATTATCTTTACTAATCAAATATTTTTGTAATTTTTAAATAATTATCTGTTAGTAGTAGTATTATTATTACTAACACTATAAACGTGAAAAATCTGAACGGGTAGTATTATACACAAAGAAAAAAACACTGTAATAAACCTTTTTAACACTACTATTACAAATACGATTTGTTATGAACTGGCTTGCACCTTGAAGTGTTTTCCAACGGGGCCGTAGGAAACCCTTCCACATCATAATGTCCGTAGGGCCTATTGACAAATAAAAAGCAATTCTAATTTTAAAAAAAATCTATTTTAGATTCACTACTCTTAACTAAGTCTCTTATAGCACAACAATAACTTATCACTTAGCCTAGTATTTATTTAATGAACACTGAGAAAGACTCGCTAATATTTTTATTACACTTCAGAGTTTCTTCAAATAATATAAAAATCCTAAAACTAGAGATGTTTAACCTAGTGGTCAACAGACCACAATCTTGGAGTTAAAATATATATTTAACAGACTTGAATTTTTGAATAATCTATATCAATCACTGAGAAACACACTAAAAACCCGTTTTCCAAGGATAACACGCTCACACACCGAACTGATATTCACAAAAGAACACACGGAATACTAAATAGCCAAATTAATATTTAAAAAAGACACTGTACTTTTAAAATTTGTAATAACATTATTAACAGTGACATAGACACGCCTAAATACTCAACTATATAATATTTTGTTCGTTTCAACTTTTAGACACACGCACGTGGTTTTATTAACGTTTTTTATAAGATAATTCACTGTTAAAATGTCTATTTAAAATGGTTAGATTTTGGTTATGAGAATAACCGTTTGGTATTTGGTATAGTTTTGAAGTTTGCATTTGCTGTTTAATGCAAATTAAATATTAAAAACAAGAGCTCGTTAAAAGTGGCCTTAGATGCAAAAAACAACAAATATAGTTACTGGATAGACGCTACAGCTAGCTGTCAGTTGGTGACGTAGGCGACCTTGTTGGCGAGTAAATGGCGATTGGTATTAATACTCATGTTTACAAAATTTAAAATTCATATTATTTTACAAACATTTTGTATGTCGTTTCCTCTTTATTATCACAAACCTTTTATTTATGTTAAATACATGCGAGGTCAGTTATAAAAATATTAATAACTGAATATAATACTATTAAATGTATAATTTCACGCTCTATTTAACCTGTAGTTGCCACAAGAGTTAAAAGAAAACTAAAATCGATTTATTAGAATATTTTTTTCTTAAATTTGATTATGTAAAATACAATTCTACTGTAATCCTTAGGGAAGTATTGTTAAAAGTGATTGATAATATTTTTAGTGATAATAATAGTATTACTAAGCTATTAATAATTATTTCCAAATATGTTGACAAAAGTGACTTTCAGACAATGTTGGCAATACTGAAAGCATCTTACATTCTGCTAGCTGTCAGGCAAAACCAAAGAAGTGTTAAATCAACTGTAGCTATACCAATTCTCACCCACACTTAGTAGCTCAACCACTTAGTGCTAATTAAGGTGATCGCGATATCGTAGGGGTCTACTTGTTCTTAATGTAATCCCTGACTTTTTTCTTCTCGTACTATATTGCCTCACACAAATCATAACTCAATCACATGTGCGTTGATTGAAAGATCTTGGTTCCATTCCTGCGCTCACATGCAGGTTTTCAACCTTTATTTAGACTAAATAGTTTTATAGCTAAGCAATGGTGGTACAGGTTTCAAGACTTTGATCATTGTCCAGGTGTAAGTTTGTTAATGTATCAAATTGTCTTATCAGGAGATTTCTTGAGAGAGAATCATACAGGGTGGGCCCGAAACAATTAGACGATTATTAACTTGAAAATCAACACTTTAATTGAAAAGTAAATATTCACTAGTTATATAAAAACAAACTGCATATTATAATTTTTCCCTTTTTGAAGATAATGTCACTCAGGCGAACTCCAGCGGACGTCAGGCAAACCTCAGAACTTTGTCTATCACTTTCCTCAGCAAAGATCGTCTAATAGTTTCCGTATCACCTGTATTTAACACCCTACCTTATTAAAATATGTTATTTACATGAACATTAAAAAATATACTTTAGAAAAGATTTTATAGAATAATCAAACAAAAATATTAATTATAGCGAAAAAATACATTTTGATATTAGATCAAAGCTTGATTCGCACGTTCGGTGAACATAAATAGCAAAACAGAAAGTACGCTCTGTTTATTAGGGGAATATAATTAATTATCTTTGCATTAATTGGTTGTTACAAGTAGGTTGGCTTAGTGTAAAGCAAACCAAGCTGAAACTGTTTAAATTCGTGACGAGCAGACTTAGAAGGATATATATATTGTAAGGTCGCCACGGGACTCCATTTCTGTTCTACTTTAATGATTCCGTTAACGTGTGAGGTTCTAGTTAATACAGCTTTGAAATAGTGTTTGATGTTGATGCTTGATTAAATTATCTTTATGGTTTATGTTTAATGGTGCGCTTCAGCAGTCGCTTTTCATTTTCACATTTAATTTGACTGTACAGTAATTTAAAACGGATATTAAAAACTGGCAACTCACATTTTTAAAATAGTAGTTTTTGTAAAATGGCGTTTTAATAAATATATTATACCAGTATTTAAAATAAAACTATATTACCGAGACAACATATTTAATGTGTTTAATTCTCTCCATTTTTTTTAATTGTACCATTTTGTTTACATTTTATAACCTTTCACACCTTATCCCTCAACGCGGCTTAAGCCCGTAAACATTAATTTCTGATCAAACGTTGGCTGTGAAAGCCTTCAAAACAAATTATGCAAACTCATTTTTCCTTATTTTATTATCTTTCACATATAGGTAACACTATTTCAAATCACTATTTACAGTCATTTTTCCTTAATTTAGTATACAAACTATTTATGTCAATATATATATATATATTATATTTAAAAAGGCATGCTGGTATATAAACAGTCTTTAAAAAAAAAACACAGCATGTGCTTTTGTGCGCCCATCCTTTACCCTGAAAGGTAGCGAGCTTACTTTGCGTGTTCTCACTATGACGCAGTTTATAAGAAAGGGCCATAGTATAGCCTGCAATGGTAACACTGGTTGCTACCTTCCAGGTTACTGAAGTTTATTTCCATGTATTAAAACCACCCAACAAAAACAGCGCTATAAAACAACTGACTTGTTCTAACTTGGTTATTTTCCTGTTGTTTCAGGTGTTCTCCAGAAGAAGATTGGAGCAGCTCACCGCCTTGTGAATACTCCCTCTTCAAATTTAATCATGCCTTGTTCAGAAGAATGTAAAATATCCACAAGGCTGTGGCGTCCGGCCATCCATTTCTTCCTTGTTAAGTTTAAACTCTGTGGTGTTTAGTGAAAAGTTTATTGTTAGGATTTTAATTAGAAATAATTACGATAACGTTTCTTCAATTAAAATCAACTATACGTTTGTTATAGATTACATTTAATAAGATAAAGTTTCTTTAATAAATATTATTTCGTCTTGCACAAAAGTTAATTCGCAGTAATTCTTCTTTTTTTTTTCTTTTTGTCGTCATACTCATTTAATGAAAATGTATGCATTTATCTTGAGCAAAAGATCAGAAGAACTGTAATTTGGAAGTCAAATTTGTAAGCTTGGTTCTGCTGTGAAGAAGTGAATGAAACAATAAAGAGGGAGGAGGTTCTTGATTTAAGAAGGAAGATTTATCTAAATGTATAATTACCGTTTCTTGCCTGTTCTCCTTGGATACGCATTTGTGAGAGTCCTACATACAATATTTAAGTGATTTCGAGTATCTAAACCGTTTTAGGAAAAGTTTTAATTTCAACCAATTTGCATTAATGCAAACAATACTTACTTGTTGAAACTAAGAGCTGCACGAGATTTAATCTGTGATCTGATTTTTAAAATAACACGAACTTTATTTAGTAGTGAAATGAGACATTTTTATTTACATTTAAAGAGTCTTTCGATTTTCTTCTTTTTTTCCCCCATAGACCATCACTCTTATGTAGTCTCGTATCTCTGAAGATAAAATCTTTCAACTACTTTGGACAGCTGTTTTAATCTCTTCGTCCACCAAAACTTGAAAATTTTCAGAATTGATTGATGCCCAACGGTGTATCGAGAAATGTAATTTGGTGTTAATCATTTGAAGGGGAAAAGAAAGTTCTAAGCTTCGCTTGTGTATTTAAAAACGCGTGCTGCCACATAGATTAAGTGGAAGGACAATAATACTCATAAGATTACCTAAAGTGATTACATAAGATATCCAGGGGGAGGTAAGTGATAGCTTAAGAATTTGGAGGCCTCTGTCCTAGATCAAGAACATCTCATAAATCTGTTGAATGAATGTAATACTTAGCTATTTATTTCTTCTCGTTACTGTTTCTTAAACTAGTAAGTCTTCTCAAATGAGGTGCTATCTAATAATGGTGTCGTTACAGCTATACCGATTTAATAGATGGAACTAAGGACATTACTTCTAACATGGATGACAGTGATCGTTGGTGGAAGTAATATACAAATCAGGAAGGGAAATAAAAGGTTAAATAACAGTCTAAAGTATTGTGCTTGACTTACCGGTTGGTGTTACTCAAAGGTGCAACTAAATGCCAAAATATTAAGTCAATACAAGCATTTAAACTTCCACTAAGCACTATGCTTGGCTAACCTGGTTTCCTTTAGTATAACTTACACAAGTATGATCCATTCAAGGAAATATAGGACGGATGTGGCAACGTTTTAGCTTTAAAGTAGAACAGTTTCAAATACAGTTTGCAAACCGGAGCCAGTAGGAATGTGATAGCGTCTTCAATCGTTAATTGTATGAACTAACAAACTATGTTCTATGGTAAACCACAATACTCATGTTGAATCTCTCATTTCAAAAGTAATATTACGCTTCCGCCGTTTCAAGAAAAGTATTTATTGAACGTAAGATTAAAAGTAAATTCATTATTTTGTTTGGCATCTCTCTACCTTGATGTTGTTGAAGTTGTTTCAGGACCTGATTGAAAATATATATTGTTCCGTGAGTTCAAAGAACAGACGAAGTGGTAAATAGTGAGGGAGATACTCGGTTGTCCTCTGGAAGTATATTTACATGTTGTCGGGAGACCGCGGTAAAGTGGACTCCTGTCCCCAGTGTTGACGCCATGGCTGACGATGCGCACAGAGGCAGTCCGGCGCGCCGCCTCTCGCAGATATTCGACCCACTCTCGCGCTTATCCGAATACACTGGCGCCGCTGCCGCCGCCTCCGGGGCGTCCACCGGCTCTGCACCCGCGAGCCCGCGCCTCCTTCCGCGCCGCTCCCGCCTCTACCTGTCATCTCCGCCCCCCCCGCCACGACCCTCCCAAGTGGTAGCGCCGCCTCCACCGCCGCCGGCGTCACTGCTGCTGGACATGATGGAGTTGGAGAACCACCAGCAGCACCACTACCAGCAGTGGGGTGTGGTAGGTCCGGCAGGGATTGAACCCGGACCCGTAAACTGGCAGGAGCGCTGTTTGGAACTGCAACTGGAGCTGCACAGGTTCCGACATCAGGCCGGCCGAGTCAGAGACATGCTCAGAGATAAGGTCAGTCTCCAATCAAACACCAACACCTCAGATTAAGTTATTGTAGGGAAATTGCTGGGATTTCTGGAACCTACTATTCAAAGTTCTAAAACATTTATTGTTGGAAACCATCTACGTTAGTTTAGTGGTCATATCGACCACTTTAACATTATTATCGAAGTCTTTCCGACAAAACAGCCAAAACTTCAATAATTGATTGAAATATTTTCATGTAACAATGCTAATATCGTGTAAGATCCCTAACACTTATTTTGGAACTATGAAATGTTAGTTTAAAAATCACAGTTTTTTCCCATGAAGACTAAAATGCTAAGGAATAATTCTTATTGGTTAAGCGCAGCCTTAAGAGCCCATCTCATATATACACGGCTTTTTTATATAACACACTAACAATTTACCAGTAGGCCTAATTTGTTTTGCATCAATTGTGGACATCGTACCCCAGCGAGAAAAGTAACACAACTAAAAGCATCTCCAATACAAACACAAATCTATAATTCCATGTCCGACCGCCAGTGGGCGAGTGTGTCACTTTTCTCTTGATTAGAATTCGCACTAATTTCACCATAAGCAGTGACACCTCAAAGTCGTAACACTGAAGTTTATGTTTGTTGGATAAGAAAAGCAACTTATCTTAACATAAATACAGCTATAAGAGTCTCAAATAGGGAAAAATGAGTAAGAAAAGTGACTTAATTCAAAAGTATTTGCTTTATTAATCATGTGACGTCATCATGATAACAATAAATTATCGAAACATAAAGGTTTTATAAATGCTTAGTTCACTTTATTACTACACATATTTTTCTTTAATGTTTGTTTGACATTTTGACACAACTATATATATATTTTTCCTTCCCTTAAAAAACTAAACTTTTTGAGTTGTGACATCCTTATCATCGGGGTGTGACCATTAATTATAGCCTAGTTTCGCGTGACTTTGCGCTTTTGTTAATTAGAGATGCGAGATTAGGTTAGTTGAAATGCTGCTCGACTTACTGAACTTGACCAGAAGAGAGATGGGGGTGTAATCTGTACGTGAGCTACTGACAAAATTGATTAGTTTATCCTGACTACCAAGATTTAGAAATAAAATTTTATTTAAAGTAAGACTAGTAATATTTTTTACGCATTAATCGTTCTAAGCGGAAAAGATAGGCCCATATTTAATTTAATTCCATAAGTTTATTAAAACGGATAGCAGTATTTTAGTTATCTCTTCTAAAGTTTATTGTGGTAGGCCTATAGCTTCATTCACTCTAACCACAATTTTTTGACGTCTACAAAAAATTAGCTTGCTCATATTTTTTAAACAATCTTAATAGCCCATGGGAAATATGTAGCCTACTATATCAAATTAAAATAATATCTCCACTCAAACTATTGATATGATCGAAAAGTATGTAATTTTAAGGATGTATTGATAATTCCTCTAGTCTTAATAACGAGAAAGAAGTAAATTTTGGAAATGTGAAACCTTTTGGTTGCCCATCCTGTAGTTTTAAATATTTTGTCCGCGTTTCGTGAGAATCTACTAACTCGAGTCACACATTTTAAAGTTCAAACGAATCATGGCACGGCTCGATCCACAATGGTTTACACCAACAACGTTTGTTTCCGCGATGTAGCTTTTAATCCTCTCTACGAGCGAATATTGGTTCCCTCGTTTAAAATCCACCCTCTCAAGTTATAATAGATTACTTAGTTTAATAATATTGGTATACGACCTGTGAACAATTATACCACTGGTACTGACTCTTGAAGCCAAGGTTTAAAACACGGATCAGTTTCTCTTCCCCTATTAACACACACTCACTCTAGTTTTACTTACTCTTTCCATGATTCCCCATTCTACACCTAGAGATGTGAGACAATTTTATTATAACATTTATTATTAGTGTTAGTGGTTGTATGGGTAGTGTTAGTTCTAGTGGTAGTATGGGTAGTGTTAGTGCCAGTGGTTGTATGGGTAGTGTTAGTTCTAGTATGGGTAGTGTTAGTTCTAGTGGTAGTATGGTAGTGTATGCCAGTGGTTGTATGGTAGTGTTAGTTCTAGTATGGGTAGTGGTAGTGGAAGTGGAAGTATGGGTAGTGTTAGTCCTAGTGGTAGTATAAGTAGTGGTTGTGTTAGTGTAGTATGGGTAGTGTTAGTGGGTAGTGGTAGCATGGGTAGTTTTAGTTCTAGTGGTAGTATGGGTAGTGTTAGTTCTAGTGGTAGTATGGGTAGTGTTAGTGCTAGTATGGGTATGGGTAGTGTTAGTGCTAGTATGGGTAGTGGTAGTGGAAGTGGAAGTATGGGTAGTGTTAGTGCTAGTGGTAGCATGGGTAGTAGTAGTATAAGTGGTATTATGGTAGTAGTAGTAGTATAAGTGGTAGTATAGGTAGTGGTAGTATGGGTAGTAGTAGTGTAAGTGGTAGTATGGATAGTGGTGGTTAGTAAACAGGTGCCAGTAATAATTTTTAAAAGGATTCCATAAACAATTGTGGACATCCATGGTCCGTTGACTATAGCTATGTGTGCACCCCGCAAGTCAAAGGGAAAGTAGGAAAGAAGAGGGGGTGAAGAAGGGGGTGGGTGGAGCTGAGGGACGCATTGCAGTTGAATTAGGCAAAATGTGGACGGGGGAACCAGGAAATGAAACCTGCGTCGCCAGCAGGATATTGAGTGGGCGCCCCCAGGGTACGATCCACCGAGACTCGAACCCCCAACTCTTTATCTTTCTCGTTTACCGCCGGATGTCATCAGTCACGTGGGCCTGGCTCGGTTTATTACCTGGGAAGGATTACACGAACAGGATATTGGATGAACAATGTGGAATGAAATCAACAGAGTTAAATTCGAGAGCCTCATATCCAGTTAAATGACATTACTAAAATTAATTAGATTCCACTAGTCCTTATATTTCTTTAAGACGATTATAAAAATTTCCCTAATGTCTCTTTAAAAAATGTAATTATCTCTCATCGGCGCTTCAGTTATTAATTTTTTCAAGGCTATACTTTTTTAAATTATTCTTTTTATATTTTATACCGTACCTTAATAACATTCTGGTTCATACGCTTTGTAATTACTCTGATGGGATAGGGATGAGGCATGTATAGCTTAGAGAAAATGTACCCTCATTGGCGTGCGGAGGTAGTGGGAAACTATCCAGGAAAATATACCCTTAATATTTCCAGCCGGGATTCGAACTCCAGCCTCTTAATCACTGGCAAACCATTCAAGATAAGCTTGATAAGCGTGTCCGCCAATGCAGCTGGTTCATTTTGTTATTATTATTATTATTATTATTATTATTATTATTATTATTTTACATTATAGAATGTCTTAGTGCCAAGGGTTTGTCTATTAGCAATTTAATGTAAGTTCTGATGTATTTGTTATTTATTTATTTATTTATTTACTCGAGGTATTTCTGAACCAACTGGTTGTATCAGCACACGACAATTTCTTTGAGTGAGAGCAAAAGGGCTTACCGATTTTGCCGGTAAAGGTATTTTAACATACCGGTCCAGGGTTCTTTTACATACCCACGACCACAATCGACATGGGACCGACGGTTTTACTTCCCTTCAGAAGAAAGTTGTGCTAAGGATTTTTTATCGCTCAAGAAAAATCCGTGGACTTCAGCTGTGTTTGGTGTTTGAACGGGCATGAAAATTGGGTCCTAAAGTGGGCACTTTACCCCAAAAATATTGAGGTCGGTTAGGCTTATGTACTATTAATCATTAATCTGTCTAGGTTATTCGCAATATTTCACTGATGGGGTAGGGATGAGGAAGTTAGGATTTAAAGAAAATGTACCCACATATGTTTGGAGATAAAGAGTGGGACACTATTTAGGGGTAAAAAAAAGTATCCTCAGTACACCCAGCAGAGATTCTAACGCCTACTACCCCCTAATCGGCCAACCAGTACGAAATAGATCTACACCGTTGTCTGTGTGTCCACTGGTATGGGTAATTTAGGTGATAAAGTTTATTGTAACAAGATAGAGGATACATTTCGAATTAAAGCACCACTATTCTCGTGAAAAGATTGGATACACACTTGAAACATTTGTTTCTGTCAATTGAGGTGCTTCCTTGAAGAATTGATATGTGTACTATTATATAATTAGCCTTATATACTGTGGAATAGTGGAGTATGTAGTACACTCACAAAATGGTTGGGTTAGGCATCTTATCCTATATATTATTTCTGCTGTCCACATCCCATTTTCTCAACTAATACAAAGCCTACAGCGACGAATAAGGTATCAGTGTATAGGATTTTTTTTTACCGACTTCTGACATAACATACTCATTTTACGCTAAACACATTGTTTGTTTAAATTTTAAGTTAAAAGAAAAATCTTATATAAATTTTTGTATCAATTACCGAAAATAAACTCTCTTTGTTATTTTGTGTATACACTTTGCTGAGTATTTAATTTCAACAACTCAACAAAAGAGTGAGGTTGAATGTGCGAAAGTTTCGAAAGGGCTTACTCGTATAATATATTGTTCTTTCATCTTTAAATAATATATAGGAGTAAATCATTACACTGAGCGAAGCTCTTTTTTTTTTTATCAATTATTGATATGCACAATGTCTTTGAAGCGAGAATATTTCTACAAATAAAAAGCTCCTTACCTCGATTATGCATCGGGAGCCATTTCAAAATGATGATCTGCCGAATTAAGTGTGTAAAAATACTTTCCGCGCGGTGAGAGAAATATTGTCGAGTAAAGAGGGTTTTATTGGCTGTATATCAGTCTGCGATATCCGCATCATCCACTCCGAGGGATCACTTCTGTTTAGCCGGGCGGGGGTTGGGGTAGTTTTTCTGAGCTGACCCAACTACCCGCCCCATCCCTTGGAAATGCGTATTTATGAAGCCGGGATCATTCCGTTGGGTGGAAGTTTTTTTTCATTTGTCCTTTACTTGCTTTCCTCTCTTTCTATTTCCTCCAACTCTCTGTGACTTTCACATAGTATGGTCATGTGCAAAGTGCCTTTTTCTCTATATACGACATCACTCGCCTTGTTTATTTCTGAGGGGATCATCATGTTTGATCTTGGAATTATTTTATACACGCGTCTTACAAACTAGCATCCTGGAACATGATACATTATACTAATCACACAATGTGACGAGACTATACGAGAATGCTATATTATTTTAGTTAGCCGTTGTCTTGAATCGAACCAGGATTCTTCTCTATAGTAGTAATAGTGGTAGGTGGTAGTGGTGTTTAGTAGTAGTAGTAGTAGTAGTAGTAGTAGTAGTAGTGGTGGTGGTGGTAGTGGTAGTGGTGGTAGTAGTAGTAGGTGGACTCTTTACCCACTAATACATGGGATCGAATTTATGAGGTCAATATGTTTTTCCATTATTTGTTCCCGGCCAGACCTCGGCACATTATAAAGAATAAATTGCTGGGTGCAAGAGCATTATTTACTAGTGTTTGTTGCTACTATTTGAGCTGTATAAGCTTACAGGGGTTTGTTGCTACTATTTGAGCTGTATAAGCTTACAGGGGTTTGTTGCTACTATTTGAGCTCTATAAGCTTACAGGGGTTTGTTGCTACTATTTGAGATGTATAAGCTTACAGGGGTTTGTTGCTACTATTTGAGATGTATAAGCTTACAGGGTTTGTTGCTACTATTTGAGATGTAAATGCTTATGGGGTTTGTTGCTACTATTTGAGATGTATAAGCTTACAGGGGTTTGTTGCTACTATTTGAGATGTATAAGCTTACAGGGTTTATTGCTACTATTTGAGATGTAAATGCTTATGGGGGTTTGTTGCTACTATTTGAGATGTATAAGCTTACAGGGTTTGTTGCTACTATTTGAGATGTAAATGCTTATGGGGTTTGTCGCTACTATTTGAGATGTATATGCTTATGGGGTTTGTTGCTACTATTTGAGATGTATAAGCTTACAGGGTTTGTTGCTACTATTTGAGATGTTAATGCTTATGGGGGTTTGTTGCTACTATTTGAGATGTATATGTTAACTGCAGTTTCATGATTGATTTTAAGCTATGTCAAAGACTGACGATTAAAAAAAAAAAAAGTAAAATTAACATTGCATTGAATGCAAATTATCTCTAAAAAGTCTGCGCACGTTTAACTATGTTTTATTTTCTACGTCCAACACCAAAGTTATTAAAGAGAAGGGCGTAGAAAGCAAGGTTATAAAAATCACATAGTGAAAAACATCCCCAGTTAACCTCGCCGATATTCGAACATCAACCTTCCCGTTAGTGGTAATCTAATATATTACGAACTTGACGCCTTAGAGCGTGTAACCATCGGTCCGAGTAAATGAAGTATAAGAAAGAGAGTATTTTTACACCCTTTGGACATAGTTTTTTTTACATCTTGGTGTTTTTATGAAAAATCAAGTCCTATACATTTAATTATACCAAAAACCCTAAAATGAGGACTGTAACAAATTTGTGATTGACTGTATATTTCCTATCTGCCACACTTTCTATTTGTCATGTTATTGTCACGAACATGTTTTTACGCTTATTTTTTTGTTGCAACTAATCCATTTTCGGCTTTTTCCAAACTTGATTAGTCACTCCGCTTTTCCCTCTTCCCCCGCGTCATTTTGTCACAAAACATGATTTAAATAGAGAAGAAAGAAAGTTGTACTTTCAACAAGTATTTATGAAACAAATTTCTTTCCACGCGTGAATTGTTCATAGTTCCAATTAATAAACAACCCGCTTCGGTGGGCGTATGGTCTAACGCGCTACCCTCGCAGTAGACTAGACTCCCGATGACGGGGAGATCGAGGTTAGAATCTGGGTCGGGTGTACTGAGGGTGGTTTTTCTAAAATGATTTTCCACTCTACTTCCATACAAATTCGGGTACACTTTCTTTAATTCTAGCCTTCCTAATCCCTAAAACAATTAGCGTAATTAGTACATATTCGTATAACCCGAACTTGCAGTAAAATATTTGTTAGTGAACAGCTTCATGGAGGGCTACTTCTATGTTTCCAGAGCAGTGTGTGGACAGTTACTCATTAGTCGTTATTTATGTACGCACGTGCATAATTACACTTGCGTACACAACCCTCACACAAATATAATAATAGTAATAATAATATATACGGTATTAAAGTTAACTTTTCGAATACGGGGCAGTTTCACCCCACGATTTACGAACTAACACTAAAGCTCAAGACTGATAACATTAATTTCAGTTCCAAACACCGGCCGCGAAAGCCTTCACAATAATTACGCCATGTTTTAGTGCAAGTGGCCAATTTAAATATTTCTAAACTACAATATTTAGAATAAAACAAAGAGCTTGTAGTTCTTAACGGTATTATTGTAGAGACAACAATTAAAATGTCGTAGTTGAACGCAGAGTAGTTAGAGGTGTAGTATTGCATAGTGAGCAAGAAATAATGATCACATACTTATTGAGCCCCAAGCTGAAATGCGCTGGAGTAGTGAAAAGAGTGCAGTTTTTTGGGAATCGGCACACACTATAGTTTTGTTGCAGTCTTGTTATAGCTTGTTACAATCTTGTTAGAGTCTAGCCAGGATGTTGTCTTGTTACAGTCTATTTCAGAGACATAAAGTCATCTGGGAACAACCTTGGACTGTTTTTAAGGGTTACCAATGTTGGTAAGAATTGCGTCAAGGGTTCCGTGATACCCCTCGTGTAGGGACTGAAGGGCATAATAGGACAGAGAAAGGGCTCATGGGCCTATAGGGTGGGACAAATACTTACTCGAAGTGTCTATTCATGATTCTTGTACGATTTGCAAATATAATTTTATAGTTCATACTAATGTTTTAGTAAAAATCCAAAGAAAATAACCCATTGCTTATTTGCCATCTTTTCTAACGTGCTCCCTATCAATCCTCATCCTGGGTTTGGATTGGGCAAACGTCTTTAAGTATAAACGGGCAATTATATTACTATTATTACTGTTATTTCTGGCATTGTCGGAAGAACTGAGTTAGAGAATATTATGTAAAGTGCCTGGATAGAATTCCGCACCCATGATTACCATTGTTAATGGGGAACTTACATATGGCTCCCCAAAAAACGATTGAGAGGTTTTGTAGCTCTTTCACATTTCTTGAAGGTTCTTTGGCCAGATACCCTTAAAGAATAATCTCTGAAGGCTGGTGATGTAAAAACTAGGAAGTTTACAAAATCAAAATTGTAATAAAGAATATTTTGAAAATATATAAATATTTAGTTTGATTAAATAAAGACAATACCAACATATCAATATGGGCCCTTAAAAAGTTTTGATCAAATCAACATAGCACATGCATATGTATATTATTTTCAAGTAAAGTATTTTAATTTTGTAAAATGTTCTTACTTTAAATATTGAGATGATAACATTTCATCTTAATTTAGTAAACAGACTATAATCTCAATACTAATATGCGTTTCCAGTTTATAATATTATTCTCAGTTTGATATTGAATCAAATTACATGTGAAAATAAAACTCATATGTTAATGCGCGTGCTTAACGATACACCCTAAACATTAGTGCCAAGGATAGTATGGGTGCAAATCCCGAATTGAAATATTCATTATTCACTGCGGGTGCCACTCTATATCGATAGGTAGACGTGAAGCCAACCACCTGGCTCATATCCACACAAATTTGCGCATTTAAAAACGTAACCTTATTCTTTGTCCACCGCTTCAACAAGTTGGTCGTAATAGAGGTAAATTATCCAGGGGTGTAGCTGAGCAGTTTAGAATCCCCCGCCCCTTCCCTATCGCCCCCCCCCCCTCTTTCCTCTCGTCCCCCAAGTTGTTGCCCTGGTTACATTTATTGACGAAATTTATCAAAGCCTTCTGATAATAATACGTATCTTAAAGCATGTAGGGCTACAGCCTTTATATCACTAAGATTCAGGCAAGGATTAAAGTGAAAATACCTATCCTATAAATATATGAACACACCAGACAAGGTTTCTTGTTACTTTTATTGAATAGAAAAGTCCAGACTTGAGCAATTTTTCTTGTTTGAAGGGTCATATTAAGAATTTAAATATAAAAATGAGCCACCAAATAAAATACAATTTTTTGGACGACTCAATTTATTATAAAAAAAATATTTATACAACATAATAACGAAGACCATAATATGTAAACATAAATAACTGAGTCTCAAATAAAACAAAACTTGGGATGAATGAAGTATTTTCATTTATTTCTTAATTTCTTTAATGTTTGGTGTACTTATATTTGTTTAGTAGGCCCAGGTTAAGATTTTTAAAACTTCTTGTAAATTCCCAAGGGTGTGTTGAATAGAAATGGTACCCTACTCCCATGGAAGTATATTTTTTATTTCTGGCAATTTTCCCATAAAAATACGTGATGGGTTGTAATTTGGTCAGGGCTGGTATAGTCCCTACCACAAAAAGTGGCTGAGTTACAAGTTGACTTGGACTGAATATCCAAACACAGCGTATGATCGGCACTGTATTTAAAAAAAAAACTGTGTACACTCAGCTTACCCTGAAAGGTAGCATTCTTACGTTGACCGACTACACTATGGTCCTATATTATAAGCTGAGCCATAGTGTAATCATTCAAGGTAAGCTTACGACCTTTCATGGTAAACGCCGTGTACACGGGTTTATTGTTATTTGCTCTAACGATAGTTAAACGTGATGATGTGTTTGCATCCTAACATTTTCCAAGGGTAATACATTTATTTATTTTATGAGTAATTCAGTAGTATAGAGAAATAACACGGCGACATGCATTGTAGTTTGGAAGTTTAAAAATGAATGTTAAATTAAAATGTGGTTGACCTCGTCTTTTTTTAAAAACCGACTCTTGTACATATGTGTACGATGCGATGTTTGGTTAGTACCCCCCCACCCCCACCCGGATTTCTACCACCCGACACTACACTGTTTTGGTGTTTTCATTTCCAATCAAAAGCTATAATTCATGTTTTTGCGTCGTTGTACCATTCTGATATGAGTTCCCCTCCTTCCATAGCGAGGGTTGTTTATGAATTTGCCTCACATAGAGATGAAGTAGGGCCCGGGGGTTTATTACCCTACAGTCCTTTCCCCCATAACAAAAAATATTCCGACTGTGCCGGTTTCTAGTTTAAGCTGCGTCACACAATTCATCAGAACTTTCTGAAATGTACTTTTGATTCATCATTCATCAGTGGTGCGTTTAAACTTCTAAGTCCCAATACGGAATAAGACGAATCCGCATTGCAAAGTTTCAACTGGTTGACGACCTTCTAAGGGATTTCTAAGGAATTCCTTTAAATAGAAACAGAAAGGTCCTGACACCAACATAGCCCTCTATTACTATTAGTATTTAATACGAGTAACACAACTAAAATATCGAAAATATCAAGTTGCTTCCCAATTTAAAAAATGTATTAGTATACTTTTATTATGAAATTTACAATAAAGTAAACTCGTTTTGGTTTGTCATATTTTGAACTTACGTCCATTGCCGCTCGAAGCTTTGTATGTTGTGTGTGTGTGTGTTTGCGTGTGTGCGTGTGTGTGTTTGCGTGTGTGCGCGTAGACTAAGGCTAGATATGTGAGATGGAAAAATTTCCCTATATTTTTTCCGTAAAATTAACTGAACATTTTCAATTATATTTCTGTTAATTAATTTCAACTGATTAAATGGATAATAATAGAAACGGTAATAATAATAATTTGTGGTAGTGATAATAGTAGTGATGGTAGTAGTATTAAAACACCTACCTCGGTGGCCACATGGTCCACTACGCTACTATCGCAATAGACTAGACTACCTTTTACAGGGAGATTGGGGTGCGATTCGGGTGCACTGAGGTAGGTTTTCCCTAAATGGTTTTCCACTCACTCTTCATACAAATGCGGTGTAAAACCTGTAAATTCAACCTTGCTTATCCCAAGCTCATTAGCGTAACTTGTAGATAGGCGTCTAACCCGAACGGGTAGTAAGACGCGGGGCTAAAAAAAAGTAGTAAAGAAACAAATGAATGCGAGCCTTTGAAGACCCGTTATGTTCATAAATTATACTTCAATTTTTTTGTCATCAATAATGTAATAAAAATAATGTTAATGTTGCTGTGACATTTATCCCCCACTTATTCGCCGTGCTTACTATCCCACCCTCCCCCACTCGCGTTTCCCCTCACCCTTCTTATAACCCTCTCGTCTCTTAACACACTATATTTTGAAATACATTAGGCTCTAGGTGCCACCTCTACTATTTAACCCCTCCACCGCAAGCCGCCACTGTGGACAATTTTCTGGAATATTTTCTGATTCAAAAGTTTCCTCGAAAATTTTCATCTCTAACTAAGGCGATGGGGAGCAACTATTTTGGCACAATAACCAACTTAAGAAAACCAAAATATTCATGGGCCACATTTTGAATGATATAAAAAACACTTTTTGAACTACAGTACTTTTTACTGAGTCATTGGGGGTAAAATAAGAAATCTTGTAACTAAAATTGCTTACTTTATTAAACCATAGAGATAACGGGCATATTGATTGGGCGCATGCGTGGATACCACGGCGCAGGAACGATCATGGCCAGAGACAAAACAAAATCACACGGTTATTATTTCTTAAACAGCTGCAGCTTTTATGGAACATTTTATGTGCTTAAACATACAAATTGTATTAAGAGATTGAGTAAAATGAGTTAAATTGGGTTTTTATTTTCATATAGGATTATTATTTGCTGAATATATTATATGTAATTGTTCCATATAATCGTGTGATAAGTTGATCGTGGGCCGCATGACTAATTTAGGTGTGCCGTGGGTTCCCTATCAATGGTCTAAGGTAGGCTTGTCGAACTCGCGGGCCGCATGCGGCCTTAGACATTACTTTGTGCGGTCCTCAGACCCTATGATGAACCATCATCCAACGCGACGCTATTCTTATTTTTATAAACGTAGAGGAAATACTACGTTTTGGATTGTTATATTGGGGGATTAGGCATAATTTGGAGTGTTATAATATAATTATGTACTCTTTCTTTAACATGGATTTATTCTCAAAGAATGTATTATTATTATTATTATTATTATTATTAGCACCGCGTCTTACTACCCGTTCGGGTTATACGCACTTACGCTAATGTGCAATGGTAGGGTGATTGTGAGATGAAATGAAGGACCTACAGTTTAACGTGGGATCCGAACCACGGTGGAGGCCTGGCATTCCCACATTCACAAGATGTCTTGTCAGAGGTGAAGGAAGGGTTTGGTAATCAGATAAATCTGTGCCGGAACCGAGATTGAACCCCGGCCGCCAGCATAGAAGTCTGACACCTTACCCCTAGACCACCAGGTGACCCACAAAGAATGTAGAATCTGCGCACAACACATGTGCAATGTTCGGAAGCATGTACGTATGCTAACAGCTGTTTTCTCAATTCATCATTTGGTCATCAATCTTGCGATTGGTTTGTTGTACCTCTTCTTCTGTCTTCGTCAAGTTCACCTTTCTCTATTGTGTATCTTTCCCAACTTTCCTTTCTTCATTTAACTTTCTTAGCACTTCTGTGTTTGATACCATCTCCATCCATGATATTTTAAACATTTTTCGGTAGCACTACTTCTCCCAAATGCTTATAATCTTTTCCTTTCAGTTGCGGTAATGGTCCAAGTATCACATCCGTAAAGTGCAATGCTCCAAACATTTGCCTTTAGGATTTTATCTTTATTTACAAATTTATGCTAGTCGAGGTAAATTAATTCTTCTCTTTATGAAAAACTTTCTTCGTCTACGGTTGCTGATACAAAATGATAGCTACTTTCATTACATTCACATTTCAATTAATATAATCTGCAATTGTAATTCTTGAAATAATAGACTAGCATCAATGTCTATCAACTAATAGACTACAATTAAATTTTCTCACTGTTGACAGAAAACATTATTTTATTTCAACTTTCTTTTTTTTTTTCAAACAAAATTTTAAATGTCTGATAAGTAAATGATGATAACCTTTCTTGATAACGCCTAGAGGCTGATCTGGTTGCATGCTAAATTGCTTTTAAAAGAAGTATTTGGGAAATACATTTCTTAGAACGTTGCATGTTCTTTTGTCTGTGTGTGTGAGAGAGAGAGTTAGTTACCTTTAAAAAAAATAATACTTTACCGTGAATGTTTCACTTTGCCACGCAACCTCAAATTATAATAGCGGAAGCTGCAATTGGTTTTCCAAAGAACTACAGGCCTTCTGTTGCACTGTGAACATGCGTCCCCGACTTCTCGGTGCAAGAGTGGGCTACGTACGCAATAGTCTACAGAAGGGCTCTCAATGTTAGCTGATGTGGGACTGTTGCAATTATTCTCTATCCTAGCAAGCGCCAACATTGATGGTCACGTGGTTTTAAGCGTCAAGCTTTCAATAGACTGAATTTCTTTTGACGGCTTATATCCACCCCCAATATTACGTCATTAATCATAGTATTAAACACTTTAATACCAAAATCTAAGCAAGTATTAGACCTTTTTTTTTTAAACATAAGCTATAATTATTTTACCATGCTTACTGTTTTGCCTTGATTTAAGTTAATTTTCATGAATCTTATTTTCTAAGAGTATAAACACTAAATGTACCATGATGACGTATGTAATTACCGGCCATTCGCCTCTTATCTCTATACAAAAAATCTCCCCTCTCAACCTCCTCAATAATCTAAAAGCTACACATGTTTATTGTTGGATCTACTCTTTTTAAAAATGGGACCAACCTAAGCCCACTTTCCAGTTTCATAGCTGAATGTTTAAGGTAAAGTACATTATGAATGAATTTGGGGAATGCCAGGCCTCCACCGTGGTTCGGATTCCACGTTAAACTGTAGGTCCTCCATTTCATCTCACAATCACACTACCATTACACATTAGCGTAAGTGCGTATAACCCGAACGGGTAGTAAGACGCGGTGCTAATAATAATAATAATAATACATTATGAAATGTATTCCTTGAATATAGAAGACCTTGCTATTTTGTCTGTGTTTTGCCAATAATGTAAAGACAGGTACAGAACGGATCTCGGTACAAGCCATCTATTTAAAACAATGGTCCCCAACCTTTTTAAGCTCCCCCTCCCCCTTGGGGTAGATTATCACCGCTCCCCCACTAGTTTTTATTGTTATAAAGCATTCTAAAAATATTGCTTTCTTTTCACTTCTTTATTTCATACAATGGCATCATAGTGGTACAAAAAATAGTGTAATGGCTGTCATTGATTGGTTTTCATTAGTTCTGGAATATTGGGTTTGATAATTATTGACAAAACAGACCGGGAATCACTTTACATTTCAAATCGACAATGCTGTTTAGTTTTTATTAGAGCTATATTCGAAAATTCAGTTGTGTTGCACATGGCCGCATTGGTAGAAGGGGGAGGGCAGAGAAGAGGATTGGGGGGGTGAACCCGAGGCTTGCAGCTTAATGCGTGCGAGGGTCTTACATGGTCACCTAACAGATGAATTATAACAACTGATAAGCAAGGTTTTAAATCCCGCAAGAAAAATGTATCTTACTTACTTTATAAAAGGGATTGAAATATAAAATTTCTTCAATCCTTAGATTATCTTTAATGTTGTTTACTTGTTCCGCTGTCTTGGCATCTCTTCACCCCCTCTCCACAGATTGGGAACTACTGTTGTAAAGCGAAATACACAAACTTTCTTGGTTTTAAATAGGACCGTAAACTACACCTTCAAACATACCTTTAAGTTGCATTAATTTTTTAGTAACTAGACTTTAGTTTATTCTATTTTACTCACTGACCTAAATTAACGAATAATTACCTCTATCTTGATACCACGGCTTCTATATTGAATAAATTCGTCGCTATCATTTCCATTCTAAAGCGCCTCTTCTCCGGTTTCGACCGAATTAAAATATATCCCTTACACTTTACTCTCTTGAATCTAGCGTGAAGCCATTTTACATTGTGCTTTAATTCTCCGGCGTAATTTCTGACCGTAAATACGTGCATGAGGGACACGGTGGTAATATTTGTTGTCCGATATCTCTCAGGGCTGAACTTACACGCAACTTCCATTAGAGCAGAAGTCACAAATCAAAGAATTATACCCACTAAGCTCTGCGGACCAATAAACTCACGGACAGTCTGCTAATAGATAGCTACTTCATGGGACGGCTTTTGAGGCGAAAAGGGTGAGGTGAATCTCTGCCGCGATAATTGCCAAATAACTTTTCATTTGGTTTTTTGCTCAATTTAAAAAAATAATGAGGCTTTAGAAACGGTTAACGGACGATGCTTATTGCTAAGTACCCTTTTTTTTTAAACGAAATTTGACTAAAAAAAAGTTTAGATATCTCATTGGCGGATTTTTATGGGCTTATTCCATTTAAATTTGTTTATGAAGTTTTCATCGAGGTTTTAAGGGGGAAACAGCCGATAAGAAGTTTTTTTTATTGAAGCATAATATGGGGAAAGGGGGGATTTTTTCTTTAATCTCGATAAGTAACGAGTAGAATTTATGGTAGTTAATTTTAATAGAAACCCGCCTAGATGATTTAATGGGCTAAGGTGTCACTCGTAATAGGATGGTAAGTTGAAAATGAGGATATTGGAGTTCGAATCCTGGTCAGGTAAACTGAGGGAGATTTTTTTATATAAATAGTTCTACACGCTCCCTACACGTAAATGAGGTTACATTTCATTTAAATTATACCTTCTTAATTCCTCAATTTGTGTAATTAATGTGTATGCGTAAAACCCAAACGTGAGGACGTGGGGACAAAAATAAAAGAGAGAGACAAATATAAATAAGTTTATTTATATTACTGTTTAAATACAGTAGTCGAATTTGAACTTTTTTTTTTAGCACCGCGTCTTACTACCCTTCAGGCTATACGCTTATATACTGATTATAGTAAATGTTTTAGGGATGAAGAAGGCTATATTTATTAAAAGTGTACCCTTATTTTGGTGGAGGGATAGTGGAAAACTGTTTTGTAAAAAACACCCTCCGTACATCCGACCGAGATTCGAACCTCGATCTCCCCGCTGTCGGAAGTCTAGTCTACTGTGAGGGTAGCGCCTTATGCCATGTGGCCACAGAAGCTGTGCCCTTTCGATACAAGGTCTAGGTGCTGTCCTTAAAATACTTGAGGGTTTTTTCGGGGGGGGGGGGGGGGTATTTTCTTATGAGGGGGTTGGGGGTGTCAGAACCCAACGTAAAAGTTTTTATCAATATTTATGGTGAAATAAAATATAATTTTTTGTCAGAAAATAAAGGTATTAGCTACAAAATTTCACATTTATTTCATTTACTTACTGCAATAATTAACGTACAGTATTTTAAAATTTCATATCAATTGCTTTATTACCAATCTTTATGTCTAGAAAGAACTAAACTATTAAAATAATCTAATCTATCAAATCGTAGGGGGAAAACGTAAGATAGGGGATAGGCAATCTTACGATCTCTTTTGTGGGGAAAAGGGCAAGGGGGGTTGAAAATCACTAACAAAAAATCCTTGCGTAATTTAAGGTGGAACCCTGGGTGCGCTCTTGCTGTGAGGTTTCTCGCTTTAGTGCGGCGGTTTAAATGTTCTCTGGTCCGGATAACCGCGCGTTTCTCTCGAGAGCCAGGCTAGCCGGAACCACTGTACTCCATGTAATATTGATCCAGGAGAGATGTGACTGAGTGTTGACCTTAGAGCGGCCATGACAAGCCGCCTGCTTGCCATCAGCTGCTGGCTAGACCTTCTCCCGCACCACGCTGATCCCCTCCCTAGTCGCTATATGCCGATAGCCCGGACAAGTTGTCAAATGCGCTACACACAAAGATTACATTTTATTTTCTCATATAAAGTGATTATTGCAATCGTGAACCTCGAGATTAAGATGAGATTTATGTGCCCCTGATTCCAAAAAAATTTGCTCTGACATTTTCTGTATATTTCGTTGGGAATACTGCCATAAAGTTTAAATAGATTTTGTTCAAACTTTATAAACATATTACATAGTTCTATTTTTGTTTAACAATAAACTAGACATGTGAATTGTAATTATTATTCTTACCTTGACGGATTACTTTATGACTATCCTATAAGCTATACCATAGTAGAACCATACAAGGTAATATTGTCACCTTACATTTAAACTAGGCCAACACTTTATCTCATTCATTCAATTGAAGCCTAATATTTTGTGTTGGCAACACTTGAGAGTCCGTTTCTTTGGACGTTTGGTCAGGAAGTTCGACTGCAGGCTAAAAGGACCCTAGTTTGATTCCAGATGGCGCCCACAATATAGTTTTTCTGTGTTCGCTATTTGCACTCACAGTCTTACACAGAATTTGGAATGATTGTAAAAACAAGGTTTAATAACCCACTAGAATAAAAACACATTTACACAAAATATCTCAAAATGATCTAAGTTTTAAATATTGTTTTCATTTCATTGCCAACTCTTCAATGCCCAACATAAAGTTACCCAAGCGAGAAACCAAGAGAACTGTTTATCTCAAGCAACGGCCAGTTTCACAATCTGTACAGGGTTGGTTGTTTGTGGTTGGCGGTGTTTCCTTAGGTTAATTCGGTGCTCAAATCATGTGCCGAAATAGCACTGTGATACTAGTACTAACTGAATAAATACGTCAGTGTCTTCTTATTTAGTTTGCCGGTGACGAGAGGTTGTGGCTCAAATCCTGTTCGGGTATGCTGTGGTTTCATACCCTCTATATGCTCAAATGCGGGTACATTTATTCTTAAGCTCTAACTCTCTCATTCGTACCGTGGCTAGGTTGAGTTGAATGGATGGTTAGACGCGTTAACAAGAAACCAAACACCACTGTCTCTCGAAGTGGATATTGAATGGTTTGAACATAATCCACACTTGATGGCTTTGAGTTTCGTGACCTCCAGAACAATCACTTTGAAACATACAGGTATACTTCGGTTTGCAGATTTTTTCCTAGTTACCTGTACAGTTGGTATACTCCACTTTACAAATGGAGGGCTTTTTGGAAAATACAAACTTGTTATTTTTTGCGGCCAAAATTGCTAACATTTTACTATATTATAATGGTTATTTTATAGCTATTGATGGCATCTATCAAAAGTTACAGCTGCAAATCACATGGCTTGACGTAGGAGTACGCGAAATAAAATATAATAGCTTTTCTAGCTGCCAAATAAGGCCCTAGCTATAAAAATCGGACTGTATGTGACTCGTAACTGATTGGCAATACCTGTGTCGTCCCCACATGATCGCAATATAATTACTGTATTTAAGTAATATGCTCGGTCTTTTTTATTTTCCCTCTAACTACAGTCGACGAAGGTAAAAATAAAAGAAACTTTATTTTCCTTCACAAAAAGCACTATCTTTTTAAAAATATATATATATATATATATAAATTGTAATTAATGGCTTTATATTTTCGTTCGAACACGAGAAGGGTTGGCACGGTGAAATAATTTATTAAATGTTATCATAACCTTTCGCCCCCATCTAGTGTTATCGGGTGGTCGCCACACAAGGCCGGACCCCTCCGACACATTGTTCAGGTTGAAATTAACCCCTTCCCCTCTTTTCACCCCTCTTTGCTCCACATGTTTTTATTGTCTCCTTGTGTGCGAGTGTACGCTGAGGGGGCAGTTCTCTACCCCCTCAGAGCCCCCCCCCCCCCCACCCGTGTGTGTCAGACCGTGAGCCGCCCTCACCTCACCTCGCGTTGTAATTAAAGTCCTCCCCCCCCCCCCCCGGTCAGCCCCTCCTCTATTCTGTACATACCTGAACCTGCGAGGGGACGCTCGCTACCTGCCTCTTATCGGCCGGCCTGCCTACTAGGGGTGGAAGCTATCGTCGCAAGCTCACAGAAGCTCTTATTTGTCTAGCTAGACCAGGGGTCGGCAACCTTTTGTGTGCGCAGATCAACTTTTACATCTATCAAAGGTCCCGCGATCATCCTTCGTTTCTCCACTATACTTTTAATTTTTTTTTTTCTACACAACTTTTATCTATTCCTTAAATTCAATATTTCCTCCAATACTTATGACCTTGCCTTTATTTCTCTTCTTCTTATATCTTGTCTTATAAATAAAAATGAATGGCTAAATGTGTTGCTAACCGCAAAATTCGAGAATGGCTGAACCAATTCGGCTAATTTTTTTCTCTAATATTCGTTGAAGTCCGAGGAAGGTTCTTATGAAGAGAAAAATTGGTTTAATGCCGTATTTGATCCAAGATACTGCGTAAAAGTTTAACACTAAAATAGTTTCAGTCACTAGAAGCCATAGGCTGCATGCAATAACGAAAGGAATGAAAGTGAAGGGTGAGTCAGAGGTGAGTGGCGTTGATTTGCAATCTAATAAGGTACTTTCTTGCGGATAATCCAATAACACGCATATTAATGCCATTCACTTCTTGCTAACCCTTCGCTTTTTGGGTGGTATGCAAGAACGCCATGCCACTAAGTGTGAGTGACGTGTTAGTTTCGTGTTAGTGTAGTTCGAGAATACTGTACACCTTCTATTCTATGATGACGCAAGCAAACCAACGCCATTAATGAGAGCGTCCACTTATTGTTGGCGTTCTTGCACACGACCCTTGCCCTTTCACGCTCAAGCACATGGCTTCAAGTGTCTTAGCTGGTTAGTATTTAGTGCAGTAAAAATAAACAAATAGTTTTACCAGTGTTTTCGGCATTAATTATTATTATTATTATTATTATATTATTGTTTAGGGATACGATGATACATACAGGTCATTAGCTCCTTAAAAATATTAATTGAACCATTCAATAGAATTAGCTGTGTTTCTATAAATTTAGTATGCTACATCGCTGGTGGCATGGTTTAGTACGTCACACTCGTACGAGACTGGATTGCCGATGACTGAGATCAAGAGTGGGTGTACTGGGGGTGGTTTTCTATATATAGTTTCCCACTCTCCCTCCAGTTTGATACGGGCACTTTTCCTCAGATTGCTACCTTCCTCAATTCGGCCCCAATAGTGTGAATATGACAATAGCCCGACGAGATGTAAGAAGTGGTGCACAACAATAAATAGATCTATCACTGTCAACAACTAGGCATCTATTTATTACAATTTGTTAGTGTGGAAGAGACCTGGAACGTGTTCCTTGTGTGTGTGTGGTATTTCTTTCGTCCCTGCGCCACCGTAATCTCGACCTTCCTCCCCAACCTCCAACCCCTTTTGCCCCTCATGTTGTACTCAGGTAGAATTATACATGTGGCCCTCCTGGGGGTACCCCAGTCTTGATTAAAAGACGTTACTGTTAGTAGCACTAAAGTGAAGGGGGCGCAACCCCTTTCCCCGTCGCTAACCTTGCCAACACGTAACGCTGCTTCCACACGTGCTGTAGGGGTTGATTCAACCCCTATTCTTCTTTCCCTCAAACCTGTTGGCGCCTTTGAAAGAAACCCCCATTTAATCTCGACCACTCTGAAGCTATTTCTTTTTACTCTCTCATATATAATTATACACATTATATTATTGATACATTATTGTGATAATTAAATGTTAAATTACGTTTTATATTTTCCCTAGTCCGAAAATAGAAATGATACGGTCGGTGTCACCCGGAGGTGGAAGTGTAGGGGCCGTGGCAAAGAGAAGTTTCTTGTCTAATGCTGCTATGCCTATTACATATATTCAACCACTGTTGATATCACCGTGTGAAGAAAACTAGCTAGATGTCTTCTGGAGTAATATTTTTTTATTTTGACCAAAAAAAAGTTTTGCTACAAAAATACTAACCTTTTCTCGCTTCCCCTACACCCCACCTTAATGGTTTAACAAGTTATTTTCTACTTGATATTTTTATCTAAAAAACCCACATGCTACTCGTATTATTTCCCGAACAAGCTGTACATTACTTATGCCTACACTTAGGGCCGGTCTTTTGATTCCTGGATAAATATTAATCTGGCCGATAAATAGTTCTATCTGATCGATAGTTTAAAAGTGCATCTTATGACTGCCAGATAAAATGTATTTATCCATCCCATTGAGAATCTCATGTAAAGAAAAGAGGAAAGAAAGTGAGACGATGAGCACTCTGAAGGGGTATATCAAGCAGCATTTCCTTCTCGAACCGTCCTAGAAAAAGAGGTGCGTCTCTGTTGACCAAACTGCGTTGTCTTTTAAACAGAGACGTATAATGATGTCGCCATACCTTGCTACTCAACAAATTAACAAAAATAAATCTTACTTCCCGCTCTCATTTATCATATGTTTATTTTGGATTAACAAATGCGAATAATAAATTACTACCCGCTCTCATTTATAATGTGATTTTGAATACAAATGCGAATAATAAATTATTGGGATGTATAATTTCATATCATTACATCGTTTAGCCGCCATTATTTACAAATGTTGAGGGTTGTAGTCACTCGCTAGGTTTGAGCGGTTATCAGCCCTGGTGAAAACAGTACCAACTTTGTGTTTTATTCATAAAATATATTTATCCAACAGATAGCTATCGGGCAGATAAATTCAGTTCATAATACGCGTGAAATATTAAAGTGGCTGATAACTCTTATCTGGTTGCTAACTTTAACTCCCCGATATAAATATTTATACGGTAGTTATAAGACCAGCCCTAATTCAAGAACACAGGATAAGAAAGTCGAATCTAAACTAAAAGCGCCATCATTCTTATAGAGAGAAGATTGGAAAGAACAGTTTTGATAATTGCCCTCATCCACCCTGCTGGGATCTAGATCGAAGTCCGACCTCCCGGATCAGAGCAGAGCGTCCAAGTCGGACAAATTGACACTGGCCTAACCTTTTTATCTTGGACGGGTGCCTTAGAAATATTAACAGAGTACCTTACTATCTCAAGGGGCCGATTGGTATAAGGCTCACATTCGTGTTGGACTGGCCTGCTGATGACGGGGAGATCGGGGTTCTAATCCCTGTGGGGTTTACTGAGAATAGTTTCCCTTGAATGGTTTCTCACTCTCCTTCCACGCAAATGCAGGTAGATTACCTATAAAATGCTTCCTTTCTTATTCTCACCCCATTAAAGTAATAATTATCATAAATGCATATAACCTGAACAGGTAGTAAGACTTGGTGATAAAACAAAAGTACCAACTACTTTTTATAAGGTTTCAGCCCTCTAAAATATTTGTTGAATTTTTATTTAAAGAGTCATTACATTTCACCAAATTATATATACACTAGGAATTGAATAATATTCCTTGAAAGCAAAGTCATACATGAATAAAAAAAAGTTTTGCTGGTCTTCTCGGTCGGTATTTAAATTAAAGCTAATATTTTCGGGCTTAAGCGGTGTTTTTTTTTTATAGCACCGCGTCTTAAGATCTAGTACTAGTTCGTAAATCGTCTTCGAAAAGTTAACTTTAATAACATTATTATTACTATTATTATATTTGTGTGAGGGTTGTGTACGCAAGTGTAATTATGCACGTGCGTACATAAATAACGACTAATGAGTAACTGTCCACACACTGCTCTGGAAACATAGAAGTAGCCCTCCATGAGCTGTTCACTAACAAATATTTTACTGCAAGTTCGGGTTATACGAATATGTACTAATTACGCTAATTGTTTTAGGGATTAGGAAGGTTATATCGATAGGAAGTGTATCCGCATTGGTTTAGAAAGAGAGTGGAAAACCATCGAGGAATAAACTCAGTACACCCGACCACGATTCGAACCTCGATCTTCCCGTCATTGGAAGACTAGTCTACTGCGAGGGTAGGGCGTTGGACCACGTGACCACCGAAGCAGGTTTGATCCGCGTTGAAGAAACGGTAACTTCAGACGTTTCGATTATAGTTCCAACATTCATCATCTGGCATAAATGATGAAAATGCTTATTTGAACTAGAGTTTGAGGAATATTTACAGAATTCAACCTATCCCCCAAACAACTTTTCCATAGAAGCCCGAAAACATTAGATCCGATTTGAGTAGAGAGAAGGGATGTTTAAACATTCTAATAGCTCTTCAAATAAGGACGTTTATGGACTTGTAAGGATTGTAGGAGCTATTAGAACTTAGAACGATTTGGAATAAACTGATAACAAAGTGCGACACTAAGGAGAGAAAATTAACAACAATGTGACTGACACTGGATTTACTCAAGGTAGTAAGGACAGTACAAACACAATGTAGGCCAAATTCAAAATATTAATATAAATAGAACCAGGAACTAATCCTGGTCCAAATTACATTTTACTGCTTTTAAAATCGACTTTTCGGTAGTTTACTAAGAAAGAAAATTGACTACAAGGTGTTTATTTTTCTTGGCAGAGGTTTTAGATTCGTTTATTTTAGTAATAATAATAATATATTTTATAGACTCACTTGACTGGCTGCTAATACTCTTTGTTAGTCTACACTCCAACTGATGCTGGGATAAAGATTTGAGTCATTCACTTGAAACTATTCGTACATCATCTTTACTCCTCTTTTTAGAATTCACACTGCAGATATTGTTCGAGCTTTCTTGGAGAGACAAAATATCTCATAGTGTAAAATACAACTTCGCACTTGTGAGGATCTAAAAACTATTAGCTATACGCCATATTATTTGTGAAACTTTGGTAACCCTCAGCGAGTGTTTCATGGTCTGAGGTGTCGTTCTCACAACATACTTGATTGTCGTTGATGGGGAAGTCCTGGTTTGAATCTGGGTTGGGTGTTCTGAGATTTTTTTCTCTCCAAATTTGATTTATTTGTGTTTTATCATCCTCTCTTCATGCGAATGCGTGAACTTTACTCTTCAGTTACCCTCCTACCCCTTAGAATATGTCGTTAATAACTTTGTGGTTGAACGTACTAATGAAATATTGTTTTTGTATTTTGTTTGTTGGAAGACTCCTGAAAATTCTCGTCGTCTACTCACACGGTTGTATGGTTATAATATAGTTGATCCAAAAGGATGTGAACAGTTTCCTTAGTGAAAGAACAACCATCATGTGTGCTTCCGCTATCCCAGTCTTGCCAACCTAAATATTTTCCCTCCCAAAGCACTAACATCCTACGCATAGTGAGTGCATGTTGATGTTTGCTTCGCATCCCCCGCGGAGGGGAGACAGAAATCCCTGTCTTCTTATTTTTATTTAATTTGTGATGGGAGGTTACGGCAAGGTTCGCGACGGCCCCTCCGAGGACTATTCAGGGGTGGAAGGGCCCGAGAAGGGTGTGTTCGTACAAGGAAAGGTGCTTCCCCAACCTCCCTCTTCACCCTTTGCTGTATACAGGACACTGCGGGGGCTGGAGGGGTTGTTGAGAGGGTGAAATAAACAAATCTGAAGTATGATAGGGGGTGGGGAGCTGTGGGGTTCACCAGTGTGTGGTGAAGCGCGACTTTACTTCAACATCTCTTTGGGGAGGAATTCGTTTTCCGAAAGAAAAACAAAATCCACAAAGAGGTGTATTTTATATTTGTAAACTTTTAAGTGTGAAAGCCGTGAAGTTCTAAGTCCTAAGTTTGATTAAAAATATCAAACAACTTTTTTGAGGCAATTTGTTAATTCTATGGATAAAATATAATGCACTGAAGTATTTTAGTAGTGGACACCTTCAGGGATTAAAAAAAATGCTTGTCGTTGGAAAAAATTATTAAAAAATATATGCTGCCCATCACACTTTATTTTTCGTCTATGTGTGTTATAAAAGTATGCTTAATACAATGCATTGTTGCATAAGATTATTTAAATGAAATGAATTAAAATATTTACATATTGGATTCTAATGTAATCAAATCAACAAATTTATTAAAAGTAAATAAAATAAACTATTAAATGAACAGTGCTGGAAAAGATAAATATACAGAACTCTACATATAGGACCTCAAAACAATTAGGGTTTGTGGGTAAGATAATAAAATGTATATGCTAAATCAATTAATATTTTTGTTTTTCTTTTTTGTGTCATTTTGAATTTTTATTTTCCAAGTGCATGTTTAATTCCTTCTGCATCAACTTCTGACAACAACTGTTTCGTCAGCAGGGCAGAGGGATTGCTCATGTTGCTCACAAGACATTGGTAATAAAATAAAACTATTTTTAAATACTTTTAATTTTCATATAAATAAAGAGTCGACATTTTGGTTGACTAACTTCATTCACTAATTTATTTAACATTTTAACCCGTTATTTATTTGGCAATCTTATTCTATAGATTTTCTTTCATTAATGATTAATTTTTATTTTATTGACTAAAAAAATTCATTCATTCAAAGGTTATATATTTAAAAAAATAATTTGTCTTTTAAAATTATTCATGTGTTTTCTAATATTTCCTTCAAACACCGCTTCTTACTACCCGCTCGAGTTATACGCATATTCACTCATTATTCTAAAGTTTTAGAAATGAGGAAGGTTTAGTTTAAGGTAGTGTATTTGAATTTGCGTGGAGGGAGAGTGTAAATATCATTATGAATAACCACCCTCATTTCATCTGACTGGGATTTGAACTCCGAGCTTCCCATCATCGGTAGTTCTGTATATTTTAAAAGCGACACGTTAAACAATTCGACCACTGAACAGGGGTGTAACAATTTATATATATAGTATCCAAACTTCATAGTATGTGGATGGTCTGCTAGCAGAGGTGCTTGAGAGTCCGTCTCACCCCATGGATAAAACCACACTTAGGTAGGCTTAGTTCGGGCTGGGCGTCACATCATCACATCGTAGTGCCTTCTGGATTCTACTTTAGATTTGGGACCTGCGAGACTGTTTTAACCTATTTTTAAAAAACGGAGGGAAATAATAATTTAAAAATGTAAAACCACTAAACTGATTCTAATCTGGTTGTTAAGTTGGGAATGTATAATACTAGAGCCTACTTGTTCTTGTTCAAACGTATTCTTCAATATAATATTCATCTAACCGGCTGTGAGATGGGGCGCCATTGTGTCCAGTGCAAGGGTAGGCCTACCTTATTTCTAAGTATGACAATAAATTTAATTTAAGGTGGGATGAAAGGGCCGCGAGAAAAGGTCTGTGTTTTTTCAGTTTTTATGTCAAAACATTTTTTGGCCAATATACGAGTAAATCAAATATTGCTCCAGTACAAACATAGAGTTTAAATTTCTTCACATGTTGATCTCAACAGTTCCTGAATATCTGTCATGAGCATGGCGGTATTAGATAACACACTTTTTAAATGAAGATAAAAAGTCTTCATTAAATTCTAGAACACCCTCCTTGACAGATATTCAATAAATGTTGAGGTCATCATGTGAAGAAAATTAAATTCTTTGTTTCTTCTGAAGCAATATTTATTTATTTTGGCCAAAAAAAGGTTTAACCCTAAAAAGTTCAAAAACACTGGCTATTTATCGCGTCCCTTTCCATCCCACCTTAAGTAAATAGCAATAACGAATGTTGGTAAGTTAATTCTTCGATAATGAGTACTCGAACCGGGGGTATAACAGTTGTAAGACCGAGGTTTCAATTTTCTTTTTTGCGGCCGTAAAGTTTTTGGAAAATTAATCTACTGTCGTAAAATCATTGGCGTATTTTGATAAAATTAATTTTAATGTGTTCTCTATAATCTGTAGGGGGAGGGGGGGGGTATTCGGGGTCTGAAGACTCTTAACCACCGTTGGCCAAGAAGGTCAAGGGATTTTTGCCCCGGGGAATATTTGAACATAAGTGCCTCTTAGGAAATTTGGTGCACCCCCTTCCCCTCTTTTCCATCTCCTATTTTTTTCTACTTATCCATATATTTGTTTGAATATCCAACTTTAGAGCCTTACATCTGAACCATGCACAAAACACACCAAAATGTGAATCTACCGATGATTACACTCAAATTGTAATATAATATCAACACACAGAACACCGCAGATCATCGTAATACTCACATAATCAGATATTTAAATAAGAATATGTGGGCCAAGAGTGGTACAAGCACATTCCTGACTGACCCACAGAGGCATAACCTAGCAATTGGCCGACTGTAGCTAAAAGTAACATTTCCATTTTTCAATTAATTGAGATATTTAACGTGCTCTTTCTGAGCCGACTGACTAAATCAGCACACGACTTATAATCTAACTTAAATCCATACAGACACAACACCAATCCACCCGGCCTCTAATTCACCACTGTGAAAGGGAATATCTACATTTCGCCAATCATACATTTTTTATCATACCGGAATCGAACCCGGAACCCTAAGTTCAGTGGCTAGACATGCTACCGACCGAGCTCATGTGTTGGACTCAAAGCAAGCAATACGCAAAACAATAAATACATTAAAATAGTAAAATGAACTGATACATGAATAAAGTGTGTATCAGAATTTGCCATAATTAAAACTATTTATTAAATATTAAATCACTTCACACAATATTGCTGTTTGGAAACAAAATCATTATAGTTTTAGAATGTATGCCTCAAAGCTATTTAGATCCATAAACGCTGATAACAATAACAAAGGGGAGATGTTATCCTAATAATACTCTATCGCTACGTCATTGGTTTGTTGCTAAGACATTTACTCATAACTTTTACTTTAAATAAATTATCTGAAAATAGTTTTTATTTGACCTTTTTCTGCTTAATCATCTTGAAATGGTGAAATCACACCCCTAACTTTTGGGATTCTTTGATGTATAATTATATAAAATCACAATGACCAATAATTAGATAATGTATGCTGCAAAAAATTATAGACTTATAAGAACTAATAGAACACGGTTAAAACTCCATAAATACTTAATACTAAAGAAAAAACAAAAACTCCAGCCTATGCATTTGAAAATATCCCCTGTTCCTCCCAACCTCACTCCATCGCGTGTACTCGAAAATGGTGGTAAATATGCTTGCCAAAAAACATGATGCTACATGTAGCTAGAATACATAAACATAATTCAATTTGTAATTATTTTATGTAATCTTACTTAAATTATACTAAATTATCAAAATAAATAATCATTATTACCTTGAATATTTTTTCGATAGTTTTGTTTGTTCGTTGATTTCAAGCAGAAAGTCTTGAGCTTCATAAGCTTGCAGGTATACCCTCTTGGATGAAGAATTAAAGAATTACTTATAACACGATATTATTGAATCATGAACAAATAATAATTTACATATGAATAAAAATTTATCTAACTACATTACACATATAGTTTAGACATGAATGTTTACACAGTTTTCACAAACAACATTGATTTAAAAGTCTAGTCTATATAATTTGGGTACGTGGTGCGACTGGCATACCCATAGAATACGCCACTGAGTCACATTGATGTTTTTAACCGACAAACGGGAAGTTTAGATTTGCACGGTGAAAATCCACGAAAGCTCCGACTGATGTTCATGTTTAATTTCTACTTTACGTATTATATTAGATTGATGCATTAAATATATTATATTTTAGTCGGTAAATTGGTTTACTATGTTGTAATAAACATGTTAGAGTTGCCACTTCTTATTTCATTCACAATTAAATACTTGTTCTCGTTTTAACATAATCTGTCCAAGACTGGCGGATTACGATGCGGCTCACTCTTGTGGAGTCAAGTGTGGCCCTCGGTCGCTTAAGTTGGAAACCCCTGGTCTAAGATGATAAACTCGCACTCCATCTGGTCTACATTGCATAGAAATTGGTTGTCGCCTTGCATCCTCGCAATATGCGATGTTTCATTTTCCACATGTGAGTTTTTACTGTGTATATTTATTCCCTACTTTCTCTACGCTAATAAATTTACTAAAATGGGGTAAATACGATGTCGGAATAACTTGAGAGGAAATGTACCGGCATTTGCGTGGATGGAGAGTAGAAATCCATTTAGGAAAAAAATAATCAGTACCCCCGGCCTTAATTTGAATCCCAATATTCCCGTCGCTGGGAAGCTGGACTAGAGGAGACTGACGTTTAGTGCGCATGCCCCAAGATACTGGAACACTTTCATCGTTGCTGTATTAGGTATTAACGATCATTCTTAAAATTGATTTTCTTTTCACTACCCGCATCTGTGGTAGCATGCGGTATAATTTTGGATTTCATTTAGTCTGGTTTTCTGAGGATTGGGGTTCGTAGCTTGAATCTCGGTTGGTTGTACTAAGGTTTTATCCCGATTGTTCACCATTCTTCCTTCACGCAACTACGGATACATTTCCTCTCAATTCTACCTTTCTCACACCATTAGCGTGTATAATATATTATGTGTACAACCCAAACAAAGAAGGTCTATTAAGACGTACTGAAAAACATTTTTCCGTCTATTGACTACCAAAACATTTGTGATTAGTTACACTTTAAAGGAAATTTAAGGAAATTAAATGTAAGAGAGGAAATCATGTATGTGTTTAGCTTAGCGTGAACGCTTATAAGCTCTGTCCTAGTATCGAACCCGATTCTTAGAACCCTTGCATTCGAGAGGGTGACTGAGGGAACGGGTGGGATGGGATGGGCTGGGATGGCTGCATAAACCGTTCAGGCGTGCATGGAGAGGGCGGAAATTAAAAGGGTGTCGAAACATTACGTCTGTTCCGGAGAATAATAGCACACGTTCCAGTTTCTCTGTTCCGACAGGCGTCACAGGGAGGGCTGGGAAATTTGACTCTTACAGTACACACAAATATTATTAGCTAATGCGTCCTTGAAATATCATTCCTTTTTGATTATGCCTGTCCATGCTATTCTTTATTCTGAATTTAGTAATTTGTAAGTTTGATCTATTGCTTTCACACTAATCATTTATGTCAATTACTGATTTAAATAAACTAATCACTAAGAATTTAACTTATTAGGTAAACCTTAACTTAATTATTTCATACTGATAAACATAAAATTATGATAATTTTTGTCATATGTAGACTATCTTATGTATTTTTATCCACTATATAAATGAGTTTTATTTGTATACATGGTTTGAACTTTACTGTCAATTTAAATCCGGGCCATACTCGTAGGTAGGGTATGTGCTAGGTGTTCCCACACACATCGTCTAAAAAAGTGTATATCTGTTTAAATTTATTCGCATAATATGCTCTTTGAGGTTTACAATAATTCGGATTGTATGTCTCATGCATTTAACACCAAATGGAGTGACTATAGGCCTAGTGTTCGGAATGTTGAACAAATTAGTTTACTCAAAATCATTACTCTTTCAAAACGTATTATAAAAACATACGTAAAGATTTTGTACATAAAGAATTGGGCACGTTAATTCTTTTTTTTTTCCTAGCACCTCTTCTTACTATCATTTCGGGTCATGCGCCTATTTACTTAATGGTTTAGCAAGTTATTTTCTACTTGATATTTTTTATCTAAAGATTACATCGACCAACTCTCTAGTCTTTTTCAAACAATCACAGAGCTAAACTATTTCCAATTTAATAACAAAATTTATTCTCAAAATGACGGACTTGCAATGGGTTCCCCTATTTCATGTATCATGTCAGAAATATTTTTACAAAAATATGATTCCATCATCTTTAATAACCTTAATAACATATTAAACATTAAATTATATTCTAGATATGTTGACTAAATCTTAATTTTATACGACAGCAACCCTGATCTCTCTGATATTTCTACAATTGTCAATAACATTCACCCCAATCTCTCTTTCACAATCGAATATGAAAATAATGGCAGTATTAATTATCTTGACCTCAATATCTCCAAAAATTTTAATAATCAATTAGTATACAAAATATACAGGAAACATACACACACTGATGCCATCATCCATAAATATTCTAATCTCCCTATCTCTCACAAACTCGCCGCCTTTAATAGTCTTGTTTACCGATTATTAAGCATTCCACTCAATAAATCCAACTATAGAACTGAGCTCAACACTATTAAAATAATAGCCACCAACAATGGTTATTCTCACTCCCTCATCTTCAAAATCATAAATAAGCAAAAGAAAAAATCAAATCGCATAATTTCTCAACCACCCATAACTGTTCGAATAATAAAGGTAATTGGGTCAACTTCACTTACACCGGTCCTGAAACCCATCGCATCACTAACATCATTAAAAAATATAATCCCAACATCGCTTTCTCCACCAACAACACTCTAAATAAAATCTTAGCAATAGCAATTTAAACAAAAATGATAAATTTAACAAAAATTGTGTTTACAAACTTACGTGTGAATGTAATAGCATCTACATTGGCAAGACTGTACAAAACTTTATAGTCCGTTATAAAGAGCATTTCTCAGAGTTTTATTCACAATAGGACCAAATCAAAATTTGCTGATCATCTCAAATATTCCAACCACCAACCTAAACCTATAGAAAAATGTATGGTACCCCTCCATATCGCTCACAAAGACACCAAATTAAATACTGCTGAATATTTTTATACAAGTGCTATAATTCAAAATAAATCCATCATCAATGAACAATTACAACAATCCAACCAAATTCTAGTAAACTAATTAACTAATTTCCCCAAAAATATTAAAATCCTATAACCTCTGGTTTTCCCTGCTTTTCCTTCCAGCGTAGTCAATGACCCGATCGAGCCGGTTTCGAGAAGATTTGTTTACCCTTCCTTCTTATTTTCATTTCTATTTATCTATCCATCCATGTTTTTATCTTATTTCACCTCCATTATTATTTTGCCTTTCCCCACCACCATGTTTGCACCATGATCATGTATACCTTCATTGCCATGGCAACATATCGACAGTCTTTTGTTTTTTACTCTCGTCAGTCGGGTGTAACCACACACTTATTCCGTCTCAATTTATAGTTCATAACATTACCTGTGCTCTCGCACGACGACCTTGGTAAGTTTATTTGTTTACTTATGTCTTTTTTTCTCTCGCGGTTTCATTTAACTTCTTCAATTTACTTTCTGTTCCCCTAATTGGTTTTAATGGACTTTAATTTCAATTTACAGTGCCATGAATATGGTATGTATGTACCGAAACATGTCGGCCAAGTTTAATCCGCTTCTAAACGCTGAAACTTGCCCAAGGAGTAACGGGACTGATATCAAGTTTAAGACTTCGTTTATTTACATAAACACTGGACATTTTTAATAGTTTGTTACGTTTTCAACCTTATTTTACACTAGATAGCTGTTGCCCGCGGCTTTGCTCGCGTGGAAGTTGATTATACACAAATACGAAAATATACATATGTATTTACAGATTAATTTAAAATATTACGTTACGTTGATGACCATAACTTGACCTCAGATCAAAAATAATGCAAGTCCGATACAAACTTTCACCCCTTTTTCATCCTTATTAAATAAAATTTCCAAAATCCTGAAAACGTATTTATTTGTTTTACGTCAATAACCGAAATACAAAATTTTGTTTATGTAACTTTCAAAATGACGGACTTTCATACATATTATCATAAATATTATCATCCCCTATTTTGACCCCTTTGGGGTGGAATTTTCTAAAATACCTTTCTTAGTGGGTGCCTACATAATAAAATGAATATACAGTCCAAATTTCATGCTTGTAGCCTTGATAGTTTGCGCTCGGCGAGATGAATCGATCAGTCAGTCAGGACATAGATTTATTTTATAAGTATAGATTATTTGTATTACCTGAAACTTAATACTTTTACTTGTTTACTCCATTTAAATCAACCCATCGTTTGATTGTTTTAATTGTTTGTTGCCCTCAATTCATTTCTGATATTAATTATTTTAATATGGTTTCATGTATTTATTTTTCTGAATGATGGTCACCATTTGACTTGACAATTATGTTATGTCATGAATCTTTTTAATCTTTTTAATTTTTATCTAATATATTTTAATGCTTATCGAAAGCGTAACTTGGATTTGTTTCTCAATATTAAAATATATTTAATTTTAACCTGTTAATAATTTTAAATTTTTTATTAATTTCTTTTGTATACTATCCTTTCACCTTTATATTATAACCTTAGTTCTTTCGAAGTCTTAACCATAACTACCAGTCACTAGTTTTTTTTGACCCCAGGAAATTAAAATCCAACCCGCAGTCGATTTTCATGGTCCTGGGGGGGTAGGCACGCTCCCCTAAAATTGCGCGTGCGTGCATTTACTTTTATATTACGAGTAACAGCTCAATATTTGATTTGCCACTTATTTTCCATTAATAAAATAAGACTCTACCATCCGCATGTCAAATCCAGTGGTTATGAGCCTCAGGTTCGAACCCGGGAATCCTGCTTTAAGATGCACATGTTTGTTCACAGGGCTACTCAATTTTTCAATTTCAGCCTCTACAGGTAGTAGATATCGCGCAATGCTCCTGATAGACAAACAAATTGTTCATTTTACTAATGTGGAAGCGTTTAACCCGAACGGGTAGTAAGACGTGTTACTTAAATATTATTATTATTATTATATGTGGATACGCTTGACCACATTAAAAGATTTTACTACAGTTTCAAATTTATTAATATTTGATCTTATTTTATAAATTGCTTCCAAAGAAAGCTACCATTAAAGTGAACGCACATTTTAAAAATACAAAAGGATAGATTATTATTAAACTTAGTTTAAATGTTGGATGACTAATATTGAAAATATTATCTTCACTATTGTTCAAAGCTCATGAAAAATTAATTTAAAAATATATAATAATATCGTATAATTAAACCATCCACGTCAACTGTTGAACCATTGTTGCACTGTGCTTTGCTTTCCTTACGTGCTGTCTGGATTTGAGTAACGCAGAGGCAGTGAAACTACTACATCCCACAGAACAAACAATGCTTGGCATATACTGTTACTTACAGAAAGCAGGCAAACAAACAAATAAATACCTCGTGAGCTAAGAGGAATTAATTCGACTCTCTCGCAACATTCGATGCGAATATTAATAATTGAATAGAGGGAACGCGCTGATATGGCGAGGGAGCTTTTGGCCTGGTATTTACTGTCGAACCACTAACTGGTTTATGCCGGTGCGAGTCGCGGAGAAATATTACCTGTATAGTCACTTGCAGAACAGCTCTACCACGCCTGGGTTCTCATCACATTGAACCTACACACTGGTGTGAACAAGATATAATTTAGAGGAAATGTACGCACTTATTTGGTCGAGATTCGAAACCCGATCTCATTGTTGCTGACTAATCAGGCAAGACGAGCCCGACATCTTTTTCGCGTGCCAATCGGTTCTGGCACGATACCTGACACGTATAATCGTACTATTTTAAAAAGGACATTTGTATATTAAAATTAAGGTTGTACTATTATTCAAACAAATTGTAAGTCTAGTTCTATTTTCTCATAATATTTATATCAAATACAGCCTTTTCTGCTTCATAATTTGAGAGTTTTCAAAAATTGTTTTTATAACCATGTTTAAATTTATTAAATAAATTGGTATAGTTGACCTTCAATTCATTACAACACAATACTTACAATCTAACTTAATATAAGACAGTGGCCAAATATTACACAATCAACCCTATTCCTAGATATGTATTGTAATTTTTGTATGTTCTGACAGACTTGTGTACAAAGAGGTAATACAAATCATCTTCAAGACTACCGTTGTCATACCAGGATCTCCTGAAATTATGGCTGACCACTCCAAACATTAGGGCCAGACAGGGGTGCGGCTAGAAACCAATTACAAGACCAGAATAGTGTCGTCTTGTATTAGTGTAGCACCACACTTGAGGCGTACTAGCTCTGGCTATGAAACTGTTCTTTAGCCATTGGGATGGAATGTCTGTTTATCGCTTCTTTTTTTTAAATGTATAAGTTCCAACTCTATCGTAGTCGTTGTGACCTCACAGGCAGACGGTAGAGTTGGCACCATCCTCGCGCTAACGCACACAATACGACCTGATTGCATTCACTTCAGTGGAATCTGATTCGTTTCACAGTTTTGTTTGAAAGTTGGCTGCGAAAGACAATTTAGTTGGCACGGAGGGGTTAATTAATTTGTTGGTGTATGAATATTAATTTAGGGTTGATGCGCGCCTTGCCCAATTCAATGCGTTAGCTCAAAAACAGTCCATGTCTAAAATGAGTGGTGAAAAATATTTGTCTAGTCTACTAAAAGAGTAGCACATTAGACTATGCGTACATCGAATCGGGCATACCTATAGTCAACCTCTAATCACTCAACCACGGCAATAAGCTATGATCACTCTTTACCAGAACTAAGATAGGCCGAGAATCATAAAAGGTCACTGAAAAATTAGAACATTATGCAATTTGAATTATTTTTATACCAGGGGTTATTCGCACAGGGCTACATTAACTACGCTATTGGAATAGGAATAAATAACGTAACACAAGTTTGGATTCTACATGGTTTTCCCTAAATGTTTTACCAATATCCCTCCACTAAAATGAATATACACTTCCTCTAAATTCAACCTTACTCATCCCTAACACATTCGCATAATTAACGCATATGCTTATAACTCGAACGAGTATAAAGACGCGGTGCTTAAACGGTATCTAGTTCGGTCACCCTGTATGTAGACTTTCAGCCGCTCTGGTGAAACAGAACGTTACCCAGGGTATTCCTACTTTAGAGGTTGTCTACACGTCATAACCTCAATTAGATGATGTGATGATATGGTTATGAAGGTGTGAAGCTGGTGGAAATCTTAAATCTACAAGACCATAGTGACCATAGCAAAAGTTCACCAGCTGGGAAAAATGCCTATATGATACCTCTGAGAATCGAACCCGGGATCTCTTGATCAGTAGCCAAGGTGCTATCAACTCGACCAAGAGGCCGGTCACTTGTCATTCAAAGCTCAAAACGGCCCTGGATATTATCCGTTTCTAGTTAAATAAATGTTCAGGTATTTACATTTGATTGAAAGTGTATAATCTAGTCATTAATTACAAGAAAGGTTTACCTGGTGGTCTAGGGTAAGGTGTCAAACTTCTGTGCTGGGGGTCCTGGGTTCAATCCTTTGTACTGGCACAGATTCATCTGTTTGTCGAACACTTCCTTCACCTCTGACAAGACGTGTATTAATCACAACTTGTGAATGTGTGGAATGTCAGGCCCCCACCGTGGTTCGGATCCTACGCTAAACTGTAGGTCCTCCATTTCATCTCACAATCACCCTACCATTACACGTTAGCGTAAGTGCGTATAACCCGAACAGGTAGTAAGACGCGGGACTAATAATAATAATAATAATAATAATAATAATAATAATAATAATAATAACAACAACAAGAAGCACCTTATCCGATGTTTCAACAAGTACCTGAAACTGCTTACGCCTATAGTTTTTTTTTGTTCGGGTTTTACTACCCGTCCGGGCTATACACATTTTATAGCCTTAATGACGTGGGGATGAGGTGGATATAATGTAGAGGAAGTATACTACCCATATTCGTGGAGGTAGATTAGAAAACCATTAAAAAAAATTGTCTAAGGAAAAACCTGTTGATATTCGAACCCCAACCTCCCCGTCACTGGCCAACCAGACTAGATGAACTTGACACATAGCCCTCGTGTTAACCAGTGTGGGTAATTACCTATTAACAAATTAGATAATAAGTTTTGCAATAATATCACTTTCGACAAATTGTTTCGACTCAAATAAGATAATAAAAAAATGTTTTCTATTGTTGATATTGAGAACAAAAAAGTTTTTCTCCTATTTTCCTAATTTCCTTTAAATGGCTCTCCACACTCTTTTTCCCTAAATGTGGGCACATTTCTTCTTAAATTCTGCATCTCTTATAATTAATTACCTCATTATAGTAGTAAATTATGATATCCTGGACTTTCATAAAAACGCGCATTAAAAAAAATGCTAAAAGCTGATCAATTTTTGTTATTTAAAAAAATCTGATAACATTTTATTATGTTGAGTATTATCATTTGTCAGTCCTAGATTTATTACTTTCTCGTATAGAGAAAGTACTGTAGTCTTGATATTTTTTGCTTTGAGATTAATATGGGCTTGGCGTTTTATGTATCTGTGAGTTCAAAAACCAGGGTCTGTCTCTCTTTCTTCCTGTAAGTATTACTAAATTCGAAACGATTTGACATAGTTCGTTAAAACATTTCATTAATACATTACTACATAGCCATACCTCGAAGCAAAGTCAACATTTTAACTCTAACTCTAAAATTAATATCACCGAAGACTTATTTTAAAAAATTCAAAATTTTTCGGAAAAGGCATTAGGCCTAACGTTTCAGTTCCAAAGTAATATCTGGGAATTGATTTACGTTGCAAATAATATTGTATAGAATTGTTTGTGTTTCGAAGAAAAAAATAAGGGTAGCTTACTGATGACTAATTAATTTTTCACACTCTTATAATCTTAGACATGAATGGTTTTTCATCCCAATGCTGTTAGCACCCCGAACAAGTAAGGTTAATGTGAGTTGTTTTGTGTTTGAAAATGAAGCATAATTGTGATTTGAAACTTTTGGGGACTCAACATTTGCAGTTCTGGGACACAATATCGCACTCACGCTTTTATATACAGTACGTGCTTAATTAGTTTAGTTTGCTTTGACTTCGCTCTAATGCCGCAGTTAATATGTTTCTATTTCTATAATAATGTTTTACAATTTAAATTAAATACATTTGGATTAATTTAAAATTAATACGATTTAGATAACAAAACACTTTTGTAGGCCAACTCTTTAAATAAAAATAAATTATAAAATTAAAAATTAAAGAAATGAAGATATGAAATATATAACAGTATATACAGGAATGGAATGAGGAAGTGAAAGAGTGTGGAATGAAATTTAACATGGCAAAGTGTGGAGTGATGGTAGTGACAAGGAAGAGGATAAGACCTAATAAAGCTTTAAGGTTGACTGGAGTAGAGCTGAGAAAAGTACAGAATGGAAAATATCTTGGACTCGTGATTAAGTGGAAAGGTGGAAGTTGAGAGGATCTGATGAGAAGAGGACAGCAGGAAGAGTTGTTCTATAGGTGTGTAAGAGATCTAATATGGAGAAGGAACTGCCCTTGAAGTGTAATGAAGTGTTGTACAGGGCGTACTTTGTACCCATTGTCACATATGTAGCAGAAACATGGACATCGAATGTAAGAGAAACAAGGTAAGTGGAGGATATGGAAATATAGTTTGTGAGGAGCATGTTAGCTGTCACAAGGAGAAACATGGACAGTGAATGTAAGAGAAACAAGGTAAGTGGAGGATATGGAAATATAGTTTGTGAGGAGCATGTTAGCTGTCACAAGGAGAAACATGGACAGTGAATGTAAGAGAAACAAGGTAAGTGGAGGATATGGAAATATAGTTTGTGAGGAGCATGTTAGCTGTCACAAGGAGAAACATAGACAGTGAATGTAAGAGAAACAAGGTAAGTGGAGGATATGGGAATATAGTTTGTGAGGAGCATGTTAGCTCTCGCGAGGAGAAACATGGACAGTGAATGTAAGAGAAACAAGGTAAGTGGAGGATATGGGAATATAGTTTGTGAGGAGCATGTTAGCTCTCGCGAGGAGAAACATGGACAGTGAATGTAAGAGAAACAAGGTAAGTGGAGGATATGGGAATATAGTTTGTGAGGAGCATGTTAGCTGTCACAAGGAGAAACATGGACAGTGAATGTAAGAGAAACAAGGTAAGTGGAGGATATGGGAATATAGTTTGTGAGGAGCATGTTAGCTCTCGCGAGGAGAAACATGGACAGTGAATGTAAGAGAAACAAGGTAAGTGGAGGATATGGGAATATAGTTTGTGAGGTGTGAGGAACATGTTAGCTCTCGCGAGGAGAAACAAGATTAGGAATGGAGTTATATGGGAAAGAGTTGGGGTACAGGAGTACATAAGATAGTAGAGGAAGCAGGACTGAGATGGTATGGACATGTAATGAAGATGGAAAAAGAAAGGATGTTAAAGATAATATTGGAAATGAAGTATGTAGAAAAAAGAGCGCAAGGGAGGCCAAGAAAGAGATAAGAGGAGCAGATAACAGAAAGTGTTCAAGTGAGAGAAGAAGATTGGAAGAAATTAAATTAGGAAGAATAGTGGTAGAATATATAAAGATGGAGGCATTTTACTAAACTGACCCGACCACAGTCTCGAAACAGATGATGATTATGAGTATATTAACCAGTCAAAGTTGATCAGCAATTAATTGTTTGGTTTTGATTATTGCCGGGATTGTTATCTTTGTCTCCGTTTGACATTTTAGCACATGTAACAGCGTGTTTACTGATATTAGAAATCCGGGGTTTGACTCCAAGCATAGCCCAAAAATTGATTAATGGATGATCAAGTTAGGAAGCTCTTCTTTGTTCACCGCTTCCTGACTATCTGAACATATAAACTAATGGTGTCGAAATGGAGGAGATAGAGTGTAGATAAATGTGTCCGAATATACTTGAAGGGAGAAGGGAAAGCCCTTTTTAAAAATAACTCAGTACTTCTGACAGGGATTTGAACCTAATATCCCCGTCACTGGCAAACTAATCTACACGAGAATGACGTCGCTGTCCGCATACCCACAAGTGCAAGTTAGGGGGTGAGGTATCTTTTTACGGTTAAGTTCGTTTTAGCTGGTGGGCTGATTGATATATTCAGTTGTTTCAAAAAGTGTTTGTCAAATAACATATTGGGCCTTAATAATGTCAATACAGATATACATATACAACTTATGTTTCTTATTTAGAATTCCCTCCACCGGTGGTACTAAACGTCACGTTTACTGAGGGTGTTTTCACAAAATGGTTTCCCCTCCCCGTCCACGCAAATAATGATACACTTAATCTAAATTCTACCCTCCTCGTCCCTAACTAATTAGCGTAATTAGTTAGTATGTGTATTACCTGAAAAGTAGCAAGACCCGTTGCTAAAAAAACAAATTTATATATATATTGAAAATATCGACCAAAATTGACAGCTGCGGATCAAATGACTTGCCGTATGAATACGTGAATGTGCCGGATAAGGTTATTTATAAGAAAATTAGACTTGCACATTTTTCTTGTTTTTACCTCGATATTTTAAGAATTCAAACTTTCATTAAATTTTTTTAACACCGCGTCTTGCTATCCTTTCGGGCTATACGCTTATGCACTAATTGCGCTAATATGTCAGGAATGAGGAGGGTAGAATTTAGAGGGAAGTGCGTGGACCCGTATTTGCGTGGAGATTGAGTGGAAAACCATCTAGGATAATTCACCTCAAGTACACCCGACCGTGATTATAACCTTGATCTTCCAGTCAGGGCAGTCCAGTCTTTTGCGAAAGTGACGCCTAAGACCATGCGGCCACTGAAGTGGGTTTATTCATTACTTAAGTCATACAGCTATTAAGGGCAATATTTTAACATAACATGTTACAGCCTGCGTTCATTTTTATTTTCTCATATCAAGCGAATGTTTTGTAACCGTGAACATTTTCGAGCTCAGAATTATGTTAAATCAAAAAATTTATGTCCACACGAATATAAAAAAAAGAAAGAAGAGGATTTTACAATATTTTCTGTTTGCCCCAGGCCATAAATCTGAAATGGTTTGATAGATTTTGTTCAAACTTGATCTATATATATAGGGCAAGGCCAAGAGATTTTTTATTTTGACCCTAGCTATAGTTCACTTTTTACTGCGCATAAACTATTTTACATGACTATAATTCACATCACACTACAAATAAATTACTTCCTCAGCAAGATGTTATGTCAGAACAGCCCCAAATCTCGAATTTTTGTTTTGAGTAAAAATTATCTTAGTAACCGTGGATATAGCTTAGCTAAAAGGTGAAATAGGTTGGCCAATAAGTTATTTCAAAAATTGTTTTGTGAAATTCATATTGATTTCTCTGAATAGCTTGTCAGGGGATTTCAAAGCATACAAACGTGGAGATATATTGTTTTAGCGTGGAAAAGTGGATAGCGTATTAATCGTCTGCGTCTTGTGCAGGTTCTACTTGCTGCGCCGAGTCTTCGGTCTGGATCGTGGATAGTCGCTGAAATCTGTGGTGACGATCAACCCGGGAGGATCGTCAAAAAGATGGATAAAAAGAGCGAGAAAAAGGAAAGAACCAGATGCTGGTGGTCTTTTTTTGGATGGGAAGTGGGAGGGGCAGAAAGCGAAGAAAGATTAAAAAGTGCTTGTGTGCTAAAATTTTCCGCAAAAGGAAGTGAGAGAAAGATGAGTAGATAACAAAAGGTAGCGGGAGCAGAAGAGAAATAAAGAACGCGAAAGATAGCGTGAGAGAAAGTAGAAATGGTATAAAGTGTGTGGGGCGGACCAAGATATTGAGTCTCTGTCTCCCCGGTTTTTGGCCGTTTATTTTATGGTGGCGAGCGACGCTAAGGGAGGCTGCGTCGCCGACCCCTTTCTCCTTGGTATCGCCTTATAAATGGCGGTGTGACTGCTCAGTTGCTCATTCTCTGTATATCAGCCTACTCCAACAAACGACGCAGAGCGCGACGCCCTTAACGGGATAGTGCCCTCAAACTGGCGGCGCCTCTACTGGCTGTGTGCATCTATTTTTCGTACACGTAATACTCAGCTCTATATCTCAACAACCAAACAAGCGACGCTAAGAGAGGCTACCTGGCGCCTCTACTGGCGGTGTGCTCATTCTACTGGATGCCTTCCTCCTCTCGCATAGGGCAAAAATAAACTCCAAATAGTGTATTATATTGTGGTACCTGTTTTATTAGACGTTGATAAATAAGTATTTATCGAGCTATTAATCACAAGTCTGGGGTTCATTGCCAATAGGTGACATTTGAGTTATGTTCCTCCTAGGTTGGTTTTAAGTTATCCATAGTCTGCTCTAACCCTTAACCTTGTCAATTATTTCAAAGTGGGTCGGTAGGGGTTGGGGTAGTCTTCGTCCCACTATTACAAAAATTATAATATTTATATACTCATTTGAATATAAATGAACTTGACTTTCTTTTAGTTATCTCATAGTCTCAAATCTACACACACAAGCGAGTTATCTGTTTGTTAAATCAACTATTTCATTTCTTTTTTAGTTTTTAGTTAGGGTTGATTTGAAACATGATTTATGAACAGGATACATTTGTGTTTGTACACTCTGTCAAAACCTTAAAAACAATATGTTCAAAGTGCTACAAACATGTTTGTACATAACACTCAAAAGAAAAATGGGTGAGCACAGAAAAATGGGAGCCGAATCTGAATAATGATATTGTACCAAATTTAAGAATATTTTTCGTTAAGAATAAGAAACAAATTATAATAGTTATATGATTGGATGGATAAATATCTGAAATAAAAAGGCAGGCTCGATGCTCCCAGCCCTCAGTAAAACCTGGGAGACCATAGGTTTGCTAGGGTTAAGCGTAACCGATCTAGTTTACAATAAAGTATATTTTTAGCTAGTATTTAACACAATTAATGTATTAAACATAACCTTAATAATAAAATAAATACAATGAAATGTATATAGTTGGCTTAAAAATATTTTCTAATTTAATATATTGCCTACAAATGTTAAATTTAAATTAATTTTAAAATGATCTATTTTCTGTGTTATGTGATTAGCTAATAACATTTATTTCACTTTATTTTTTGTGGAGCACACATCCATACGTGGTCGCTCGCTCAAAGGTGTCATCCGCGCAATAAACTGATATACAGTGTCTCAAAGGTCTAGGTTCGAATCGGTTGGATACTCTTCCTTCATGCAGACGCAGGTAGGCCTACGTTTATTCTAAATTCTACCTTCCTCGTTTCCGCCTATTAGTACTAGATAAGTGAATAGGGGTAGTATACTGCGCACAACAGAGACGGAAATCACATCTAATCCCCTCATTGATACTCAAGAGACTGTGATCTATTTTAGACCTTTCAAACTAGCATATATTTGGTGTCCCAGCATAGAACTCTGTTTAGGAGCAAAAAGGTTTACTTGTGTTTTCGCGTTCTTCTAAAACCTTTCATAACATTTAAGATCCATCTACTTGGCACGCTTGGCTCTAGTTGAAATAGTTTCACCATTCTCGCCTCTGCTCTAAAACTATCTGCTTGTGAGGTCCAATCAGTCCATGCGTTGTTGTGTAGCTAGACATAGGTTTGAATCTACATCGGCTGTAGTGAAGAGATTTAAAATAACTCATTAAATGTGGGGCGTCTATTTTGGGTTGTGCAACTTGCACAAATCTTAACCGAACCCGTGGTGTAATGGTCAATAAAGCTGGCTACGAGCCTACGGGTCCCGGACTCGATTCCCAGCTGGTACTATGGGTATTTTTTTTCCTGAAAAGGGAAACTACCCCACCGGTCACAAGGGTTTAGTTAATAAGGTTTAAGTTAGGTTCAATTGTTTACACTTAAACCACACACCCTATACTGACTATCACCTCACCTCATCTTATCGGAGCATGGAAAGAGCCTCCACGGAAAGGATGTACGATTAGTACATTTGGGCGTTCCTTGGGCATTGGTACATTAGTACTGGCTAATCTTTCCACTAACTGAGCTACGAATGATGTAGCCCACACGCTCTCTCTCTCTCTCTCTCTCTCTCTCTCATTATATATATATATATATAATATACATACATACATACATACATACATACATACATACATACATACATACATACACAACAACACACTACACACATACACACAATACACACATAACACATCAATAATTAATTGAAAATATACATCGTGACAATAATCTAAAAGTTAAGTTTATTTACTCATAAATAAAATGTGATAATCACGAGTTTATTTTCTTAGTAACATACATTTCTTCTAAACGAGTGAATCTCTGCGCCACTAAAAACAATCCTGTTGTTGTACGCTCTGACCCAGGGCTAGACTAGCCCTACAGAGGTTTGGCTCGTGTCCCGTGGGGTGGCAAACCCTACCCCTCGCCCCACAATGCGGTGACTGCGGGACTGTGCTGTCTGTGCCCATATACACCTACACAGGCCGACCTGCCACCGGGTTAAACGCGTTAACGTGGAATGAGTTAAGGCCAATATTTCTGCAGGTTTTCTTAGCGAAAATTATTTTTCCCTAAAATAAATCAAATATTGCTTCAGTAGATGCGTTTAGTTTAATTTTATACATGCACAATTCTAAAAACATTTTGAATATCTTTAATGGGCATATTGGGATTTTATGAGAAACTGTTTAAATCACGAGAGAAAGTCCTAATCAATCTCCAGGTAGGTTATTCAGAAACTCTTGAAATTACTACTTGAAGAAAATTATAATAAACCCACCTACAGAAGCTATATTTTATTACTTGTTCTAGAAATAAGATGGTCATAAAAACCTTAAAAAATCTGGCCTTAAATTGCGAGCCTATACATACCACCTTAAGGTTTTTGCGCACTGGGTCCACTCGGTTCATGTCAGTTCCGCCACCCCCTCCCCTCCCCGGTACTACGCACTGCATCGCAATAACGGGCAGCAGCCATTATTCAAAATGAACAGTTCAAGCGAAGAGGAGGCCGTAATTCGCATGAGAGGATTTGGAATGAATTCCCAGAGACTTGGTTGTGTACATTAAATTTGCTCGAAAAAGAAATAATTGGAAGCGTTCTATAATTTATTCCCAGACTTAATAAAACATGTTCGTAGTTAATACAACCGGTCACTTCAGTTTCTCTGTAATCTCTTGTCATACATTCTATTTATTGATATGTTTTATTTAGTTTTTATCACCGCGTCTTACTACTTGTTTCAGTTATTCGCATATTTGCTAACTAATCTAATGAGGTAGGGGTGAGGAATGAAGCATTTTAGAGTTTACCTTCCCGCGTTTGCGTGGAAGGAGAATGGGAAACCATTAAGGAAAAACCACCCTCAATAGACCTGACCAGGTTTGAATCCAGATCTCCCTGTCATCAGCAGCTTAGTCAAACAAAGGGGTGACGGCTACAACTATGGATCCCCAAACTTATTAAATGGAGGATCACATTAGGACTTTGGAAGAGCTAGGTTTGCTGGATTGAAACAATGACATACAGTATTCCATGACGCACACAATTAAACCTGAATAGATGTAAGTTTATTTTCTCAAGAGAAGAATAAAAAAAAGATAACTAGATACAACAACAATAAATTAAGTATAAGAGTTTTTTAGTTAAGAAACAATGGAACACGTGCTGTATGTATGTATGTATGTATGTATGTATGTATGTATGTCTATATTTAGGTATTTTGTATATTTCGTACAGGACCGCCATCATTTCGGTGTTATTATTATTATTTATTTCTTTTCATTTTGTCAAAGGGTCTGAGGGCTGGGCAAACTCATTCCACGGGCTGGAGTTTGGTAACCCCTGCCTTATACCATTTGGTCATTGAAACGGAGGTAACATTGTAATATGTTGTGTAAGTGATGATATATATTAAACGTGACTGCTGCAGATCACATGAACTGACGTATTAAATCGTCAAAGTAACTCTCATAGCTGTCAGATAAGGGTCTTCCGATGGAAATTGATTTGTTCTCCCAAAACATTAAAAGAAATTATCAACGCTTCAATTTGATATCGTAGAATTTATTTATAAGTTATTTGAAATATTTAACGTGCATTTTCTGAACTGACGAACGAGAATTTCTACGAGCGAAAGCGAAAGGGTTTACCAATTTAGTCGGGAAAGGTATCTTCACATAATCTTCCAGGGTTCTTTTACATGTCACAATCGACTTTTCCTCCGAAGGAAGTTATGCTACAGATTTTTAAGAACTCAAGAAAAATCCGTTGACCTCGTTTGGGTTTGAACTCATGAACATTTGAGCCTGACGAGAGCACTTTACCACAAGACCACCGAGGTTCATCAGAATTGAATTGAATACCGTCTCTTTGAGAATAAGTTTATCTTGAAGGGTGCGTAGGCTGGGGTTGTTGTGTTTGGGGTTTGCCCGCGTGGAAAGCAAGAGGTTAACTGCGTGATCTATCAGCAACCCTCCGAGTGTTTCTTATCGTATTCCGATAACCCTGCATTAGTGTTTCGTGGAGGGAAGACACGGGGTGGTCTCGTCCCTTAACCATCTACCGCCATATTGAAGTAGGAGGGGGGAAGCCCCCATTAGGATCACTAGCTTGACGTTCCCTAGTCAAATGCGAACAAGTTTAATACATTCCAGATAAGTCGAGAGCGGATGTTCACGTTGAAAACCGGGGTCACACGAGCGTTAATAACAACGGACATGATCAATAGTACCCTCCGTTGTTCTTTAGCATTGAAAGAAATGTGACCAGTCACATGAACGACGTCGGTACCCGCTTCGGTGGCAGCATGGTCTAAGGCGCTACTCTCCCAAGATATTGGACTGCCGATGATGAGATTGAGGTTTGAATGGTGGTCGGGTGTACTGAAAGTTTTTTTCCAAAAACTGTTTTTCACTCTTCCTCCACGCAAATGTGGGTACACTTTCTTTAAATTTTTACCTTCTTCGTCCCTAAAACCATCATTGTAATTAGTTCACAACCCGAAAGTGTTGTAAGAAGCGGTGCTAATAAAAACAACGTCCTTGAAAGAAAATGTAACGTCAGTACAACGCTCTTAACGGACGAAACATTCTGAAACGAGCGTTGGACGGCGACACAGAGCTGTGGCAGACATCCAGACACAATTGGTAATCAGACGTCCGTTCATTAATCATCCGAGAACAATTTTTCAGAGTTTATTATTATTAGCACCGCGTCTTACTACCCGTTCGGGTTATACGCACTTACGCTAATATGTAATGGTAGGGTGATTGTGAGATGAAATGAAGGACCTACAGTTTAACGTGGAATCCGAACCACGGTGGAGGCCTGGCATTCCCCACATTCACAAGATGTCTTGTCAGAGGTGAAGGAAGGGTTTGGTTTTCAGAGTTTATTATTTGAGTTATTTTAGAGAATGGCTTCTAAACTATCTATATAAGTAATTATAAAACGTTATTTTTTTGGGACTATAAAGATCAACATTTAGAAATAATCTAATGTTGGTTAAAAGTTACCGAAGAGTTCGAGTTGAAACCCATGTAGATGGTAAGTAGAAAATAATCATGTCTTCTACGTAATCAGTTTTGCTATTTTATCTACTTTTCATCGTATACTAACGTTCTGTACGAGCAAGGTAGTAACGTCCGTTGTTATTATTATTATTATAATTATAATTATTATTATTATTATTATTATCCTCATCATCATCATCACCGCGTCTTATTACCCGTTCGGGTTATACGCACTTACGATAATGTGTAATGGTAGGGTGAATGTGAGATGAAATGGAGGACCTACAGTTTAACGTGGGATCTGAACCACGGTGGAGGCCTGGAATTCCACACATTCACAAGTTGTGATTAACATACGTCTTGTCAGAGGTGAAGGGAGGGTTTGCTAATCAAACCTCCGTTGTTATTGCACTCGTGTGACCAAATTCTATGTAGAATAATTTAATTGGACTTAAGACGGCCGGCTCAGCAGCGAGAAAGTTTCAATCGTTGTAAGGTCTTACCTACTTTTCTATTGTGTATAAACTTATACTCCCTTCCGACCTCCACCTACAACCATCTTTTGTCATGTCAATAAGAAAGAGAGGAAAGAAAAATTACAGAACTTCTTATCTAAGAAAAGAAGCCCGCTGTTAGTTATCAAATATTTTAAAATTGTATGTTGTGATCAAATCAAAAAATAATTGTATTTGTTATTGGGAGGATAAATCTAAAGCCCTCTTTAATCAAGTCTACTTTCATAGCTTCACTAATATTATTTTTAAATCTGTGAAAATGAGCTAGTGTCATATATTCACACTTTTTTATTAATACAATTCAAACTATATAGGGTTGTTAGGGACAAAGAGCCCTGTTAGAATCTTTCGAATTTATTTTGATGTGGACCATATTTTGAAATAACGCATCTTAGGATTAAATATTGCGTTAGAGCTGAACGTCTGCGCATTAATTTCTCGCCCACCGAGTCGGCCCCCTTAAGGTGTGATGGAAGGGAAGGAAAGTATTTTTATACAATTTTTATGAAAATAATAATAATAAAAAAACTGTTAAACTAAATATATAAAAAATAATTAAATAAATACATATAGTATATTTTTCTACTTGTGATAATATCAACAGTTCATGAATATTAATTTTTTATGGCTAATCTGGAATTTGTTGATCACTTTTTCTCTTCATTTAAAAGGTTTATGCAATTGTCACGACGGATATTTAAGAACGTTTAGATCACCTTGCGTAGAAAATTAATCTAAACGTAGCTACTGAAGCAATAATATAAATATCTTTGCCAATAAGTCTTTTTGCTAACATTTTTTTTAAGTTTGCCCCTTAATTCGCGTTTTCATCAACCTCCGCCATAACCTACGAGCAGAGTATTATTCACGATGTCAGTAATAGAACTCTTGGTTAAAACATATGAAATAAAGTTTGGAATATAATATTTCATTTTAATGAAATGTAGCTTTTGATGTCATTAATTTTTTTTCTGTCAAAAATGATAAATTATAGCTATTTTTCGTGTGTTAAGGACTAAAGAGGGCAAATGAAATTGATTGATTAGGAACCATATTCATGCAAACACGGTATCCACGTATTTGACTGATTGCTTCAGTGGGATGATGAACCAACCGATAAAAGAATCGGAAACTCATTGTTTTTTTTATGGGGTGGTATTTAACGCTTAGATTTAAATACGTTTGTATCGGTATATGACTTACAAACTAACTTAACCTTTGACATGGCACGTAATACTTACTATACACTCATTTACAATGCCGAAGTTGAAGATAGACACACATAGCAAATTCTTATATCTTATACTCGTATATTAAATCATTTATTACATGGTTGTGGGTGGGGTACAAACGATAGTTATTTTTTATGGTTTATATGGTGTACCGTATCATTCGGGACCCACTTCAGTGGTGGACAAGAGACACAAAAATAATGAAAAAGTTAATATAAACATTATGTCCCATTTAACCTTTTTTTTACCACCGTGTCTTCCTACCCATTTGGGCTATACGCTTATGTACTAATTTCGCTAATGGTTTTAGGAATTAAGAAGGTTATATTTAGAGGAAATGTACCCTCATTAGCTAGGAGGAAGGGTGGAAAACATTTTTTTTTAACTCTTCAGTACACTCGACCGAGATTCGAACCTTGATATTGATCCCCCTCTCATCGGCAGTCTCTTTCACTGCGATAGTAGTGCCTTAGACCATGTGTCCACTGAAGTGTTTGTATACCATACTCGATATCTCTCGACCTGTTGACTTGTGTTCTCTGGGTTATTCCAGCACCCGGTATTTTTGATAGAGAGTGGTATTCTATGAGACTATGACTGCAGGCTCGCATTCAGGTCACTTTGAGACCTTCCTATAATGTTAAGCAGGTCCACATTACTAGAGTACAAATATTAATAACTCGGAAGCAAGGTCAAATGAGACACATGTTTCTATTAACTTTTTAAATTTGGTTTTGTCTCTACCGTCTTGTCTAATTTGACGTTGACTAGAAAGCCGGATTTTGAATTCTTGCAGGGTCCTCTGAGTTGATTCTCATAAAATTGATTCCCACTTTTCCTCCCCTCAAATTCTTGTACATTTCCTCTACATTATACTTTTCTTTGTCGCTTTCCCATTAGTGTAAATATGCGAACATCCCGGATGGCTATGGAGAACAGAAATACATAAAATGAAAACAAGTGCAGGAGTATTGGTAAATCAAACTTATCAGGCATTCATTCCTAAACCCAAGTTGGAACGATCGGGAGCCTGTGCCTCAAACCTCTTCATTGGTTCATCTAGGCTCAGTTTAGGTCAGTGCTTCTTGCCCCACCTCGATACTTCAAAAAAATTGATACCCCCTTCCCCCCATTAATGTAAAAACAAATACGGTGCTGCAAGGTTATACTAAAATTTACAATTTAATAAAAAAAAAATACCACTCTAAATTTACAATATACGGTATAAACACGGTCAATTTAAATCAAGATTTGTAGGTCTATCAGCCCTAGCTCATTAGGCTCAAGAAAAATTCATCGAGCTTGATTATAAGTTAGTGAGATCGTTGAGCTTGGTCTTTTTGATTTCAGGCACCAATTTAGTTAGCTTCAGTCTTAAGCGCCTTCGTTTTTTGATATCCAGCTGGTTTCTTTTTTTCTGTAGTAAGTCACTTACAACACTTAAACCACATTCCGCCAAATATGAAGATGGGAAAAATGGTAAAAATAGCCCTCTTGGCAAACCGTTTGAATTTGTGTATTTAGTCTTTCTCATCACAGAGTCACATCATGGTTCCTTTTACTTTGAATATAGTTTTCACAGACTCATCTTTTTGCATTTTGGACAATTCTTCTGGGTACTTCATGTCCACTTAAACAGGTTCACTGGCGATGGCTCAGTTAGCCAAGATGGAAAACTCACGATGAAAAAGGAAAATTATTTTTATTGTATTATTTTCGAAATTCCCCTATCTCTCTCTCTCTCAATATATATATATATATATAATATATATATATATATTATATATATATATTCATTCAAATTGTCCCTCTGTGGAGCGTGCGCCCCACGTTAAAAATCACTGGTCTAGGGGTTGCTTATACCTCATCCCCCCCTTTATATCATTAACTGGCCAAAGAGGGCGCTAACTGGAATTGATTCCCCTCGTGATCCAGATATCCCCGTTGTGAGAGGGTGCAAGTGGCTTCAATAGCATTTTAATGATTATTGCCAGTGTCGTTACAGCCTGCAACAAGCCTGTAGTCCTCGCGTGTGGGGTGGTCTCTCCGTAATGGCCGAGAGGGTAGTTAACAGTGGCCCACCCCCTCCCCATCATCGACCTCTGATTCTCACAGACGGTCGATCAGACGTTGGTCGCTTTGATTCAGTTTATCACTTTGGGTTTACTTATCGTAAAGGGATAATAAAATGGGGAAATAAAGATGGTTCTACCTGAAGGTTAAGCTAAGGTCTCTATATCAATAAGTATCATTATCACTTTCAGTTGTTTCTCAGGTCGATAGGTCTTTTTGTCGAAGAGAGTCTAAATGTACCTGTTAAATTTGATTGATCTCTCTTCAATTGGTTGGCGAACCAGCTTTCATTTTAATCTATGCGGGCTATTCGGGGACCACTATTATTCTCCCTATTAATAATGATCTACCATCGTCTCTGTCTTATTGAAAGAAGGGTTAGCTAGTAGTTTGGTTTAGTTTAGTTAAAAAATGTATGTTTATCTATCCGTCCGTGCTTTCAGCCCATTTTCAACAGTAGGATGAGAATGAGGAAGGTAGGATTGAGAAGAAATGTACCTGAACCATTTGAGGGGAAAACATCCTATATTGTATCCTGTCGAGATTTTAACACTCACCTCTTCATCACCGGTAAATCATGAGAGTTATATGTGTGCCTGTTGGTCTAACTAATATAATAACACAGGATGAGCAGGGGGGGGAGGGGACTTTAAGGAAGTTCTCCAAGGCTCGCTTTCACTTTCCTATTAATAGGATGTGTGTATTGACTTACACTAAGTTTGATTAACTTAAATACATAGTAACACATAGTAGACCTAGTGTACTGCCTCTATAAGACTACACATGTGAGTGAGTCAGTGTGGACAGAATTGAGTGAGGGTGGATCGTTACTTGCGGGGTTTCTATCCCGGACTCGACGTCTCCAGCGATGCTGCTTCCAAGGAGGTTGTGTCCCTCATTAGGCTAATTAACAGATGGCGCTTTAATTGCCCCTCCTACCCCCTTGCGAACGGTTGTCGAGAGGAGACGGTGACCCTGACTCGGGCCTCCCTCCAGGGGGTTAAAGAGAAGGAGAGGAGGGAACATTTGGAACCTTGGGTCGAGTAAACGGTCTTGACGGATTGAACAGGACACTGGTTCGATTAAATACTTCTACCGGATTATTTGTAGGTAGGACAATGTCACAGACAAGGAACTGCGTAAAGGATATTTTTCTAAACGGGTGAATTGGGGAGTGTTTTTATTTAACGTGATACTTTCATCCTTTCTTTTCAAGTGAATCCTGTAGCAGAATATTAATATACACATGTGTAACATAATTATTATCTAGACTTGTATAAAAGATTACAAATACATATTTTTTAATGTTATTTTTCAGGCATGTCTAGGTTAAATATGCCCGAAATTTCCTTTTGTTTTTTACCGTGCCTTGGTACTCATTCAGGCTATACGCATACATTAACTACACTAACGGGATAAAGACGAGTAAAGTGAAGTTTTAGAAGAAACTTGCCCACATTTTCCTATTTGGAGATTGTAAAACCATTTAAGAAAAAATACCCTCGCTATACCTGACCGAAACTTGAAGTCCGATTTCCCTCGCGTGAGTTGTAACCCAATACGAGAGTAAAGCGTTATATCATGCAACCACTGAACTATTCACAGCCAAGTTTTATTGGATACTCTGTTGGGATCTGCACCTGGTACCTTTAGTATGAGCCACTTCTTTTTACGGATGGACATATCTGACCGCTAGAAAAATCTACTAGATCCACTTTCACATATTCATGCGTCAAAGTAATGTGCTCAATAGTTTTCACTCTTGATATCTATAATAATAAAATGAAGTGTTTGTGTATGTGCGATGCCCAACTTAATCTACGGCAGTCGGAGATATGAAAATTTTAACATAGGTGAACGGAAGGGCTAACGCACCTCGAAGCCAGATTTATTAATTTTAATCAACTTTTTAATTAGGTTATTTTTAACAAATTTTTGATGTCATTCATTTTAGTCTACGTTAAAAATTAATACCCTTAATTTTTGATATAATAATTCTATTTCATGCATATTATTATCATCATTATTATAATAGTTTTACTAATACTTTTTCCAGCTTTCATACCACGCGAATACCAAGGGCCACTTAATTTGACCGGATCTGTTTGATATTCCTATTTCGGGAAATTGGTTGACTTCCGAGACTAGGCTATAAATACAGCCTTAGCTTTGTCCGACATATTATATTAGAAACATGTTATAGTAATAAGACAACGGTTAAGGACTTCATGCGTAGGCAAAAGCTCTAATTTGTTAAATATTTTAAACATTTCGAAAGTTTTACCCGTATTTTGGGGGCTTCGTCTTTCTCATTGTTCTTGTTTGAAAATTATTTCCGTGTTTTTTCCCCCCTTGAAAATAATGTATTATTATTATCATCCACACTAGGGATAGGATCTGAAATAGGTTTTCAGTTGCGTTCTTGCACTGAGCACTCCACTTTATGATGGTAGAACCTCTCAGAGATGCCGAATATTGCATCTCTCCCTTTAAAATACAAGTGCTATAACCGTAGACATCCTCCTCTACCCCACTCCTCCCCCCCTATTCTTACAATTTACCTCAGAACGGAGTACAAACTCGAACACGTTAGTAGTTTTGTTTCCACCTTGAGGAAATTTCACCTCAATTTTTCTCCCTGTTTAAAACGAGGAAAAAATACCCCAACTTTTTCGTGTGCATAGAATGAAATCTCATTTTTTGTTAACTTCTCTGCAGAAGTGTTACGTGACCTTTTATATTTTAAGGGTTGTGACCCCCTCACTGCCACCGAAGCTCGCAGCTATAAAGAGAGAGGGTGGTAAAAGTGTGAAAAAAAAAACCAACTAGGAAGAGTTGCGGGTGAAGGACAAAACTATTAACATTCTTCCTCTGAGAAGAAGGGCTTAAAAATCAATGGCCAGAGTCCAAAAAAAAGTAAAAGTCGGTGGAAAATTTTGGGACGGTAAAATGGGAAAACCATTTATGTCCTCATTTGGTTGGGGTAGAATAGCAAGTAATAACTCATCTACTTAAATCTTTGTACGACACACTTTGTCTACGTCCTCACCGACTACTGATTGACAATATTCATTACAGTCTCTGTCAAAATGTGAGCATTGTGTTTGGTTTCGAGCTTATCCTAACAAATTATTATTTACTTATCTCAATGTGTTTTGGATATAAATGGTTCTTGATCTCACAGCCTCAATTTTGTTAAGAGGAAAAGGGTTGTTGGAGTACGTGCCGTGTGGTGAAATGGTACGCGTTATTCCCACTACATGTCCCTTCGTGTTAAAAAAAAAAGCTAGAAGGGAGAGGGGGGTTCATAAGGTTTGAGAATATTAGCGCTGTGCAAACACAACGCACTCTAGTACCCCGCCCCCTTTTCATTTGGGTTTGCTGCCCTCTGTTATGGAATTTGACTTGACGCACAGGGTTTCTTGCAGAGGTAGCAAGTTTTTTTTTTTTTTGCTTTAACTCGTGCGTGCTTTGAGTGGAATTAGAAATAAGAGTTTTCTTTCTCCTGTGTGCTTATGGATGTCACATTTTACTACAATTCTTACAGTTTTTTTTTATTTGTGGAGGAAAATGTGAAAGAAGAATTATTCTCTGTGAAATGCAGACGTGAAAAAATCTCCCTCGTCAAAGGGCGTATCTAGACTTATGAAAGTCTAACTTTGTTTTGTTTAATTTTTTGCTGTAAGTTCATTTAAGCTTTTAAATGACGGGGTTTAAAGTCTGGATGAGTAGAATTAAGCGTATTTTATTAGATTAAGTTAGTTTAAAAGTCGTTTACTGATATAATCTGTGTGTTTAGAAAGTTCTCGCTAAATAGTCCAATAGAAAGAATTAACATTGGCGTAATCCTAATAAAAAGTCAAGTCGTAATAACAACAAAAATTTAATATCTTATTACACTCACAAATTTCATTTAATTTCCCATGTATTTGATAGCTACTAAGATTTAGGCTTAACATTATTATATCTTGGACAATCAATATGTTATATTTATTTCTTGGTCTTACTCAAGTCTCCTATTTTCTGTATTCCCTTCGCAGACTTTTGTCCCCGCGATGTGCATGCAAGTGCCTAAGTCAGAGGACTCGGACGATTTCACGCTACATATTTCAGAGGAAAAGAAAGTTTCTCAAGTTGAGTGGCCTCCACCATCCTCCACACAAGTGGAGGGAGGATATGGGGGTTCCCCGAGCATAAAGCTGTAGTCGGGACGGCGGGACCGCGCTAGTGGCGCCAACTTTACCACCCGCCAAGGGAGTTGTAGAAGTGGTCGGAGAAGAAAACGGGGATGGGGAACTTTGAAATGGGAGATGAATGGCCCGTTTGGAACGATGTCTTTGATGACTTCATAAAGATTTTTCCCTTCCTTGAGGGAAATAAAAATGTGAGGACGATAAGATAACACTGGGGGGGATTATTGAATTTTGTGCTTAAAACTTTCCTTGAAATCCATTATTTCGTTATGGTGTTGTCTGCATGGTCGTTCATTGAAATAAAGTTTGGCAACAAATTTTTGTTGTCTTTTTAGTAGGACAATTTATTACATTTGAAAGTAACTTAGATCTGATCTCATTATATCACTATTTAGCGGCCCTTTTTTGCTTGATGCTGTCTGAGAATTTCATAGAACCACTTATTTTGCTTATAATTAAAACACATAGGAAAAATAAATGTATTTACGTACTTTTCTTCATAATTTCAAAGTATTTATAGTTGGGGAGTTCATTATGACTTTATGATACACCTCTTTTGTAGATTAGATTATACATAATGTTATTGTGGCTGTGGCTGTGGCTGTGTTATCTGATAGCTCGCGATCTTAATGAAATCACACATTTGTAGCCGACGGTTTCAGCACGTCCATCACAGATGCTGCCTTAAAATATGAGTGAAGAATGACTCTGGCCACGGGACGATTCATGGATTCCTCAGTGGTAAGAGCATTGGCGTACTAAGACAAAAGTCCCTGGTTCGATTCCCGTGTCCAGGTGTCACTTTTAATTTTCAGAAAAAAATATTAAGATCATTTAGGATTGTCTTAGTGGTTTTGAGACTTCAGACGAAACAACAGAGGTACGATTTTTTCAAGTAGGTTGTGCCCCTTAAATACTTTTTTTTAAATTAGGTTTTAAGATTTGTTTGTTATTTTTGCATGTTTTATTTATGTCGATGTACAACGGTAGACTAATTAAATGATATGTTGTACTATCCTAAGATAATAAATTAAGCCTATAATTAAACCTCCAACTATGATTTTAAATAAGTCATCTATGTATTTTTATCTTATAGATAGTTAAAACATTTTCCATGAAATGGTTAATTTAACTCTACCAGCTATTTTATTTATGTTGTGTCTTATCTTTTGCATAATGTATATTTTTAATTATAACTACATAAGTGTCCCATTTTGTCCTCCATTTTCTTTTATATCTTAAAAAATTTAATCTTGAAGCACCCATATTTATCACATTTTCTTATCTTGCAATTTTTTCTCCCTCCCTCCTCCCTACCTTACACCTCTCCTTCGACCCTTCCATATTCTCCCTCGTCATATCTCATTTCTCTACACTTTATCTCTCCTTCCCCCCCCCCCCTTTCCAAGTTTTCTCTTTTTTTTTCATCGTGTGTTTTATTGCTGCGTTCTTCCCTCCTCATTATCTTATCCCTGCATCCCCCAACCCCCGACTCCAAGCACCCTGCTTCATCTTGCAACAAGTTTCCTGTAAATGTTTATTTTTGTAGTTTTTCTTACCCCCCATACTCCCTTGTCTCTCTTCGCTCGTGTTTTTGTCCTGGTCTAAATCAACGCCCTCTCCCGGGGCCATACCCACTTCAAAAAGACTCGCGACTATTTTTATTCTCTCTTTCTCTTGCTCATTTCACTTGCATTGACACACACTTCCGTTTTCACGCTATCTTTTTTTTTCCTTATTTAAAAAACTTTTTTTTTTGTTCATAAGCTATTTTTTAAGGGAAGGAGACGCGTGTGCTGTCTTGGTGTATTTATAGTTTACAGTGGTTAGAAAAACAGTCTAAACTTATATTTACAGTTGTTTAAAAACTTATGTCCCTGTTTGTTAACATTAAAAAAAAGTGTTTCTTTAATCTTAAAAAGAGAAAAATTCATGTATTGCGTAACATGTGTTGTGAGTTAACTAACATTACCGGTATTAATTATAAAATTCAATATCTAATCATGCCCATTATAATCAATTTAAAACAATATAGAATTATTCCTACTTTGAACTGCCCTCACGAAAACATCGTCGATATATTTTTGTTTGATTGAGAAGAGAATGTTAGTTAGACCTCGGGATGCGATCGAACCGATGACCTATTTCCGTCGTGATAAGAGAGTTCCTGTTATGAGTTACGCAACGTTTAAGGATCGTAATGTGGGTGTCGTGTGTAATCAGCCCTGCAACCCCCCCGGTTTGTTTGTCGCTGCCGATGAAACAGCGACGGAGAAATAACACGTTTCCCGGTACGCGGAGAGTTGAACTCTTATATTATGCGCGGTTGCGAGATTTGTACAGCAAACTGAACGGTTGGGCTATTTTCAAAAAAAAATTTCGAGTGTTTTTTCTATGAAAAGGGGCATAGTAAAGATTTCGGTTTTAAGGGGGTGGGGGTGGGGGGAAGAGGTAGAAGGACCAACACGAGCTTGAAGCACCCTCATAGATAAAGTTGATCCCTTTTATAAATCAGAATACACTGTCAACATTGACATCCCTGACACATGTGCAAGGAAGTTCCGTAGGAAACGGCTTTGATCGAAACTAAAAAATTAGTCATTGTCCCCATGCAAGCATCTTCAATACTCATCTCTGATTTAGGGTCGGCTGGCAGCCCCAAGGGTCCCCTTATCCTCGTTGCTACGCCCCTGAATATGACCAATCGCAACTTAACTAACCTTAACTCGATAAAAAATACAAGGAATTAACACAACTCTTTATGATAAAGTTAATATGTGGCCTTGAAATGCTGTTTAGTTTCCTAGTCTTCTTACAAAATACCATCATGGATTCCCTGTTCTTCTAAGAGAGTACGCACCCGATTTATCTATAATTCCTACATTTCATTGGACTTCTTTTTTGCATCGCGTCTTTCTTCCCGTCCTGGATATCAATACATACAAATCGTCTTGGGATATGGAAGGTTGAATTAAAAGAAACCTACCCGCATTTGCATAAAGGACTAGTGAGATAACATTTTAAAATAACTCATTACATTGGTGAAGGATTTGAAGCCCAGACTCCTCCATTTATGGCAAACCAGACTATAGATTGGCGTGTTTGATAGGGGTGTTAGGTCGGTTGGTCATCTCGTATTTAATTTCGATTTGCGTAATAAAATTGTATCTTGGGTTATACGAGGATATTTCATGCTGCATACTAATATTTGGGATACTTAATCTATAAGATCGATTTTTCTTAGCACCGCGTCTTACTACTCGTTCAAGTTATACGCTTATGTACTAATAACGATTTTAGAGATTAGGAAGGCTATATTTAGATATAGTGTATACGCATTTGTGTAGAAAGAGAGTTGAAAACCATTTTGATTATAACCCCCATCAATACCCCCTAGCGAGATTCGAACCTTGACTCCCCGTAATCAGCAGTCTAGTCTACTGTTAGAATAGCGCCTTAGACCATGTGGCTACCGAAGTGGTTTATTGGCGGTGTGTTTTATCATGGGGCCTAGACCAAACATACCTTCAGTAAACTGACAAACATACCTTCAGTAAACTGACAAACATACCTTCAGTAAACTGACAAACATACCTTCAGTAAACTGACAAACTACACGCATGAACATGTAAGACCGAATGAAAGAATAATAATTAATCATATAAGATAACCTAAATACGAGATCATGAGGCTATCTCGCGGACACATATACTACAGCCCAAATTTCGTAGGAAGGACCTTATCTGACAGTTTAAAGCTATTAGAGCTACTTTCGTGTATTTATACGTCAATTAATGTAATTGTCAACTGTCACGTTTGATAGATATAGTAAGTATCTAAAATATAACACTAATAATACAGTAAAATGTTATCATTCGTTGTTGACCTTAAAAAAAGTTAGTTTTTTTTTCTAATAGGCCCTTACTATATTAAATGATGTATATTGAAAGGTAATCCGGTGAGTCAAAATCTCTTCAAGCTGTGCGACTATTTCTCAAACACGTGTGTTGGAACATCTGGTTAACATCGCGGCCAACCATTAAGCGTTTATGAACCTTTAATTATTGTTTTGATTTTACATATAAAAACTATTTAAAATAAGACTATAACGAGAACACAAAATTAACATTAAAAATAATAATATATTTAAATTGTGAGAACTAGAGTGTTGCTTATTTCGGGCAGAAGTAATTTTGACGAGGAAATTAAATGTTTGCATGTTTATTAAAGGTAAAATTCCTATAAAAAAACGTGTACGTATATAATAACCATATAGGTGGCCGTGTGAAAAGAGATCTAGACTCGTACAACACAAAGTCGTCTTTTATGGGGAGGTAGAGGTTATAATCCGTACCAAGTATGCTCCATCTCAATAAGCAACCGTAACTTGAAATGTACTCGTATAACACTTTAACAAAGTACTTACGTTTCATCAAAAACTCTATATCTTAGCAACATTTTTTACACATAATTTACGTAATAAAATAAATCATTTTAACATTAGTAAAACTACCATCGGTCTTCGCATGGCCTAAAGCGTCGATCACTTAATTGGCAGGATTGCTATTGACAAAGAGATCGAGTTTCATACCCCAGTTGGGTGTACAGAGGGTGGATTTTCCTAAATTATTTCACACTTTACCTCCACAAATATGTTTGCACATGCCATTTAAATGTCACCTTCCTCATCGCTATCCATCTAGTGTGAACAAGCGGATAGACCAAAGGGATTTTATTGATAACAAAATATTATTTACACTTTGTCACTCTCTCAATATACTAGTCTGATGATGACGGGTATATCGGGGTTCAAATCCCGGTAGGAAGTACTAAGATGGATTTTCCTAAACGGTTTCCCACTCTCCGCGCAAATTTGGGTAAACTTCCTTTAAATTCAACGTTCTTACCTCTAACTCATCAGCGTATTTAGTAAGTATGCGTTTAACTTGAACGGGTAGTATGACGTTGCGCTAAATAAATATAATAATAATATAACCCACTGAATTTTAAACTCTTTTATTTGCATTATTTTTACTCGTTGTGATATAACTGATAGAAATGTGCTCCATCTGAAGGTTTTAAGGTGTTATTATCAAAATATTACCAACAATCTCTAATAGAGGGTAGTACCTTCCGAAACAATTATGTCTATATATCATTATTGGTACGGTTAGTTTATAATGTTCTTTGTAATTCTAGAAAAAACAGTTATCTCGATGTGCATCAAATACTATTCCAATACTACTCCAATATATAATTTGAAATAGTTATTTTGCTCAATATTAGGGATAGTTGTTAGATTGCACATTTTATACTCGACTGACGGTAAAATTATGCCACACACGAACACACTAAAAACAAACTAGCTCGCTCAGATCGCGTCACATGTTGCCCTGATATATTCAACCGTCGCATCGGAAATTCCTCACCCTTTCGTCCCCACGTAAAAAATTTACACACCACATACAAGAAAACATGTTGCCCCTCCTCCTGAATGTTTTAATGGCGATAATTTCATGTGACGTCATGTTAGGTAAAACTAGGATTGCCCATGTTAATTAATTTACGTTCAATTAGCCGAGTTTTATAGAAATTCGTTTAACATTGATTAAAAAACAATAAATTATATTTAAAATTTCTTAAATAGTCCTACGATGCCACAAAATTATAAATTTTTATATTGAATTAGTTTTTTAAACATATGTTTTATAAATCCTATGCAGCCTAGGCCAGGGCTATCAGTTGGCGGCCCGCGGGCCACATCTGGCCTGCCAAGCTTCGTAGTTTTGCCCGTGGATTGAAAGTCCAACTACTGTATCACTGGAGATGCGTTATATAGTTCAGAGTATGTAGAGGTGCCTGACCTTGAACGGCCAGAGAGATATTCAGTCTCTTATCAGTGGTGGGGAGCGTCAAGACCACTAGCTCAGTAGGCTTGATACAGAAAGACAATCTTCATTTTCAGAACTTACCAAGTTAAAAGAAGTTTATGCACTTTTTTTTAATGGCAAAACAATTATTGATGTTTGGTCTTGCTAATAATGGCATATTATTATTATTATGTTTAGAAAACTGATATTAATGGTCGGAGGGCTCTGTGTTGTTACCACATAACACCCTTTATCCACAAATGTGGCACTATAATGTTAACACGGAGACTCACCTGGGAGCTCACACTATTGATGTTGTTTTTTAAAATAAAACTTGTTTATTTTATTTTCAATTTAATCTAGCTGTGAAGCGATCATGGTAATGGAACATATGCTGACCAAATTTTGATAATTGGACTCACAGATCTATGGATATGGATGGATGGATGGATATGGATAACATTATTTGCTATGTTTTGTGCAAATTTTGGGACCTATCGATATTTTGTTTGCTGATACAAAAGTAAATTCGCTGTAAATGGATATGACTCTCTACGATACAACTCTTTCGAGAATGAAATAGAGCACTTTCTGTGGGAAAACGGCCCTTTTATTGTACCTTTACAACCACTGTGACCTTGGTTGGAGGGTTTTGGTTGCCCTTGCCCTCTTAGCTGTATCCTAATGTCCTCTCCAAAAGTTGATTGCTTTAATCCCTGGTACCAATATTTTTCTTTATAACTTCCGCGCTCTTATCGGACCATTGGCTATCAGCAATATAATACATTCTAAGGCAATGTGTTTTCTATATTGGATTAATTTTTATTAGGTGTGGAGCTAAGCTAATTAATACTCGTATAATATTCGCGAGATCATTCTGAATTAGGTCTTTACTTATGTGTCATCCTCTGATACGTGTTTAAACAAAAAGGCAAATTCACCTTCCATTTCCCCAGGCTTACTCATATTCAATACGTAGCCATTCTTAGTGTATTGGGTTTTTGTTTTAACTTCTCCAATAATAACAAGTATAATTGCGTTGATAACACTTGACGGGAGCATAGAGAGAACTATTACTGCATGTTTGTGTTGAGAGTGAGAGTCTTGAGAGTTGATTGTTGCGGATCCAGTGTGGGTTGACCCTTAGATAGATAATAGGTGCGGCCATTCAACCTTTGCCTTTTAACCTATAGTGCTGACCCTAGCTGTGCAATGTCTTAAGCGAGTAATATGTACACATCAGAGGTTATATATATTTAATATAAAATATACTCGAATGAAAACACATAACAAAATGAGAGATTTGGGCTTAATGCAGATCTTTAAAATATAAGATTCAAATTAGGATAATGTGGAGGAGCAAAAGGCTGTAATTACTAAATTTTTTCTCGTTCACCTTGTAATTATTCCATGGTTCCCAAAGGGCACGTATTCCACAAGTTTAAAACCAATATCATAACTAATTTTACTGAGACCACCTAATCTTAGTAATTATCATCTAGATATTGAACTAACATTGCTTTAGAACAGTTTTCAACCTTTTCAAAAATCCATGCTATCCCCAGACGCACAGATTTACATTGGGGTAATGTAGCAGGATCCTATTTTTCTGGTTTCGCTATTGACGGATTCATAACTATATTCGATACTGTACTGATGGTCTAGGGGTAAGGTGTCGTGTCAGACTTTTGTGATGAGGGTCTGGGATTCAAACCCTGGTCCCGGCACAGATTTATCGGATAGCCTAACCCTTTTTCACCTCTAACAAGACGTGTATTAATCACAGCTTATGAACATGTGGAATACCAGGACTCCATCATCGTGGTTCGGATCCCATTTAAACTGTAGGTCCTCCATTTCATCTCACACTCACCCTAACATTACACATAAGTGTAAGCGCGTATAATCTGAACGGGTAGTAAGATGCGTTGCTAATAATAAAAATGATAATTAATTTATTACAAGGGTATTGGATAATATATTTATTTAATAAAACCGCTTCATGTTTAAACTTCCTCATTCTGGTTTGGTGAAGACTGGGCTCAAAACCTTGAACATTAGTAAAGTCATGCAAATAAAAACTATCTACATTTTTATAAACTAATATGTCTTTCCTTATCATTAGTTACACATTGTCTGACTGGTGTTAATAAAACCACTGGTCTAGGAATGGTTTGCTGGAAATATTGAAAATATGACCCATTTAGTTAAAGAAAATCAAGAATATTAATCAGTAACCCGTTTAATTGGTCGATTGGGCTAAGGTGTAACCCTCGCAGTAGACTGGACTGTGAAGAAGGGGAGATATAGATTAGAATCTAGGTCTGGTGTCTTTAAGGTCCTTCATTCTCTCTTCCTTCCAGTGTAGATGCACTTCCTCTAAACTCCACCTTACTAACCTCTAACATATTAGCGTAATTAGTAATACATATTAGTTTAGCCAGAAGGAGAAGTGATGCGTGGTGATAAATAGCATAATTGTTAATTGGCTCAGGTGATAAAATAGTAGCTAGTAAAATCAATTTGATATTACTTGTTGTGTGCTTTTGTTTCTTTAAGTGGTTGTTTTGGTAACTAAATATCATATTTTAATGCCTTTTTTTATAACATTTTCAAGTGTCTAAGAAACCGCTCACTGGTAATAGCTATTGGCTACAAACCCAGGTTCTATTCCCTGCTATGTCTTTAGTTCGACTACAGATAGTAAGTTGATCCCGGTAGAGCTGTGCTAGATGAGTCCTTGTACGAGCAGAATGAACGCGTCAGAGAGGGTTGAGGAACGTTCCCCCGATAGAAGAGGTTTCCCGTTTTGCGAAATACTTGAATGAGTGAACTATTAACAGCTCTTATTACAACACAAAGGTCATCTCCACGGACTAAAGGACAATTGTTTCACTTTTTATGAAATAATTATTTGCACCACATCTTACTAGCCGTTCGGTTTATACGCACTAACGCTAATGCGTAATGGTAGGGTGATTGTGTGATAAAATGTAGGACCTACAGTTTAACGTGGAATCCGAACCACGGTGGATGCCTGGCACTCCACACATCCACAAGTTGGTATTATTACTTATTGTCAGAGGTGAAGGAAGGGTTTGGTAATAAAATAAATCTGTCTCGGGCCGAGGATTCACATTTTATAAAATTCGGGAATTTCAAGATTAAATACTAGTTAAATAAATATTGTATGTTGATGATAAGGCTTCCTCTTTCTCTTTCAATTAACTAAAATTGAAAGTTAACTAACTACAATTCAACAAATTATTTAAAAATACAATATAAAACATTAATATTTTGACATAACATGAAATATAGCTGAAATTAAAATGTTAAATCACTAAAATTATTGTTAAAGTGTATGACATAAGAAATATTTTTTAATTAAACTTAAAGTAAAGATAACACACACTCAAACACACGTGCATGCGCGCGTAAAAATAGGGAGCACTTTAACAATTTTACGGTGACTCACCTATTATTCGAAAATTACACATGTCAGCCATTTATATTAAGTAATTTAAACTAGGCACTCATTAACTTTTATTTCTACATAGAACTGCTTACCAAAACAAAATATGTTGTATTAATGTTTTTGTAATAAAAATTAAATACTCTTTATCTCCATTTTTTCACCCTCACACTCGAACACACAAGATAATAATGCGACAAGACGTGCCAGGTGTTGATCGCGATTCTTTGTTTTTATTGTGTTTCGAGGTCTAAACTGTTTCTATATTGACAAATATTAATTTATATCTAAATCAAAATCGCAATCAACCCGTAACAAGATATCGATATCACATTGCAGCTAGTTATGAGTCATATCAATAGGTCATCTACGCTTCAATCGAATAGTAATATCGACAATCATCTTGCGAGAGTCGCTATGTACTCATATCGACAGGATAACTTTTGAAGGATCCAAATCAACCTTAATGCAATTATCGATTAATAACTTTTTACTCGTCAAGCAAAAAGTCCTCTCGTCACAAACGAGAAGACGAGGCTTTTTTCAAGCCCATCAAAAAGAGAAAGTATCATAAAAGTCCCACACCCCAAACGTCACTTTCACGACTGAGTTCTCAAACGCAGTGAGTTTGCTCAATTAACAGTGAAAACATTAAATTTTAAATAGTTTATATCATCACGTAAAGTTTATTTAGAAACAAAATAAAAATGAGTTGCTTTGTGTGCGTTAACACTTGCAGCCCTTCCGAGATATATTTACAGAATTTAGTTAAGTTAGAAGAAGGTAGAGTTTAGTGGAAATATATCCGCATTTGTTTATGTGTTGTGTGGTGGTCATGATATGAACCTTGATATCGCCTTCATTAACGTAATAAATTAGATTACTCTGGAGCCCTTGAGTGGATATTTAACGTCACCGGGTTTCGTCGTTACAGTTGGTAAAAAATTGTTGTATAATATATTACGGGTAATGTGGAGATCTGGATAATATCAATATTAGCCGGTAAATGTCACTATTATCCCAGTGCAGTGGATAAAGTCAGAAATAGAAAGTAATTTATCTAATTTACGACCTTATCCGAATGATTTCGACACTATCCAGCAAGACTTAGATAACGCTGATTAATATTTGTAAAACTAAGCAAGTTTCAATAGGAATTTTATATTGAAACAATATTTTGAAATTGGATAGTAAATTGGATCGTAGCGGTCTACAAACATTTTAAATTCTTCATTTTATGCTTTGTTTTCTACTAATCTAGCCTAACTTAAACTAATATAACATAGCTCACACTCACCTATCTTAATATAAGTTAACCTAGCCTAACCTAACTAACTTGACCTCAACCATAGAAATTGCCACTATCCAAGTCAATACTATCCGGATAGTATTGAGTTTATCAGTTTGCCAATCATCGTTAAATGTACAGAATTAGCAGGGTACATTTAAACAAATGTATCAACATTCTCCAGATGAGATACCGTGTGTGTGTGTGTTCGATAATAATTACTCTTATTGTTATTAGTTCTTATAATTGCTACTAGCCCGCAACATACAGGTATACTGACTGCTCTCTAGTGGACATTGTGGTAGTATTTATTATTATTGGAGCCACAAAAGGTCAAAAGATGTCGTCTTAAAAATAAAGTTGGATCACCAAGACTTTAGTTTAAACATTAATATTAAAGTTTAGCAAATATATAACTCTAAATATAATTTATAAAAAATCTTATTAACTTTTCCAAGATAATGTTTTTATTGTATATTAAAGAATAATTACGTATCCTGGGTATTAATAACAAAAAGTGTTGCTACGATACAGATCCTTGTTGTAATTTATATATTTTATTTTATTCCTATATATTTCATAACCGCGGTGGGTGAAACGGTTGAGGCATGGACTGCTCTTGGGATTGATGGAGAAATCTGTCGCTCGAGGGCGGGACCATGAGATGCAAACAGAAGCAGAATCTGCCGCGGTCTTTTTTTCTAAATATAGACATACTCGTTTTACACTTGAACAACACATGAGTAATTAAAAGGTAAATATTAGTCAAAATTACACACGTAAATGAAGAAGGTTCGATCCCAACCAGAAGCAACTTTTTTTACACTTTTTTTTTACTGTTGAATCAATTATGTGACTAAGTGATCTCTAAATTTTAATACAAAATAAATATAATTTTAAATGGTGTACAAATGCCATGGGAATATTTATTGCACCAAATCATAATACAGTCCAGTTCTATAGTAATAGACGGGTGGCTTGGTGGTCTATGGGTAAGGTGTCGGGCTTCTTTGCTGGGTCCGGGGTTCAATCATCGGTCCCGGCACAGATTTATCTGATTACAAAACCCTTCCTTCACCTCTGACAAGACGTGTATTAATCACAACTTGTGAATGTGGGGATTGCCAGGCATCCACCGTGGTTCAGATTCGTCATTTAACTGTAGGCCTCCATTTATCTAACAATCACCCTACTACACATTAGCGTAAGTGCGTATAATCTGAACGGATAGTAAGACGTGGTGCTTTATAATAATAAATAATAATAATATTATAATAATATATTAATAATAATAATATTGTAATATACCTTATTTATCAGCCATGAAAGCTTCTATATTTAATATCACGTATTCACTCTTTAGGTTACATGATCCACAACTATGTATTTTGATATATAATAATTAATACCTATAAAATTTAAACAAAAAATATATAGCAAAGAAGTATTGAATAGTAGCAAAGAATAGTAGCAAAGAAGTAACGAAGTGTGTGTCAATAGAGTCATAGTTTATGCCTTGCCGCGAATTGAAAATCCCACTCCATCTTAAATTTTACCTACAGTTAATTAACACCCCTTATTTACTCCTCTTGTTCTTAGCCGTTGCAATCATGGGAACAGAATAGATCAATTTTTAGGTCGCTCCTATATCCTATGTTGAATATCCTTCCATTTGGTGCAAATACATACAAATTCTGGGCATTGGACACACGTGAACTTGCTACATATAGCTAGCCATGGGTAAAACATGGGTTTTCCAAATGAACCCCTGCTACCTGCAATGTTTGCCCTTGCGCTTTGTTAATAGTAATAGCAAAACTAAGTTTGATTGGAAACTGGAGTCTTTTGAATTGAAATGGTAGGTCAGTGGGGATTATTGGGATTCGCGGTATGATTACACCTTCCCCTTTTCCCACACCTGTTAAAATGGTGGTTCAGATTATATTTTTCCTAACTGTGTAAACCGAAGCCTCATCCCATTACATAATCGGGGTGAAACTAAATTTAGCATAAGTATAACTGGTACGCCTAATTTCAATTGTGGTTTATGCGAGGGTACACCCGATAGCTCCAGAGAATTTAAAAATTCAGCGGGATATGAAGTGCTCTGTTCTGTGTCCATGATTGTATCTATTGACAAATACTCCTTTATTTCTCCCTGCACCTCTTTCAAAATAGCGTTGTTGATTTTGTTAAGGATTTCATTTTTCTGTGCAAGAATGTCTCTTTCACACAACCAGTGATCACAATTAAAATCTCGTTGTAAGTCTGGGTAAGCTTTAGCAATGAGCTCCACAGCATTTTTCAGCAAATTACAGAATTTCATGATGATCGGTCGAGTAGTTTAGGCGTGAAAGCGTAAACAAAACAAACAAACTCACATTCGCATTTATAATATTAGTTAGGATTACATACGTACCTCATAAACTCTTGAGGCTATTTTTGGAAATATGAAATGTTGTTTAAATATTAGGTCTAGTAAAAATAAGCACCAATTGTGACAATTCACGACACCTACGCTGGGGAGCCAATTATGGCAATCTACTGCTGCTCCAGGATTTGGCACCTTTATGACTAACCACGTCACCTCCCCACAGTTAGGGCACCTATTAGGATGATCCTGTTGTATTAACTCTCGGTTGAGAGACGGTGGTTTTCCTCTCGCGTGTATCCTGGGTTAAGCTCAATTCATGAGATGACGCTGCTATAGTGGTCTCTTTTCGGTGCATGTCCCACAGCGAGCTATCTTGGGTATTATCAATATAGATTCTCACTGCTTTATACCGCCGATGATGAAACCTTTTCTTTAATAAATGTATACACTTGGTTTGATTTATGTATTTAGATTTTATTGTTTTATCACGTCATAAATACTTGACATATATACGTATAATATTATATTTGACCAAATCTTTGTAACATTTTACATTTATAATATCACCGCACGTCCCATCGTCTAAGGTGTCATGGAGCGTCTATGTTTGTGTGTTTATCTCCAAGAAACTCCCTTTACACTTCTCTACTTACGTCAGAGACCACTCCAATATGAAACAGTAATTTGGACCTATCGTAAGAATGCTGTTTAAATATCAGCTTCCTGATTGGTTGGACAATGTCCCCATCCGATCCTGAGAAAATACGGAGATTTCTCCAAACGAAGCCAAACTGCTGGCCTCAGTCTTTTGCTTTGTTCACTGTCCAGTTCCCCCTGTAAGAACATTTATTGTAAAATAAATATATTAACTAATAAATTGCCTGAATAACTTAAATATGCTAAAATGAATAGTTAAAATAATATTAGGAAATATAAAACCCGAATTTAAAAGATGAAATAGAAATAACATTCAAATCTTCCATCTCATCCTTAGATAAAGTATGTGAGGAAATACACCAACAGTATTTAACACAGAAACAAATTACAGTAAGTATAAACCCAGGTTCTATTCCCTGCTAGGTCTTTAGTTCGACTACAGATAGTAAGTTGATCCCGGTAGAGATGAGTCCTTGTACGAGCAGAATGAACGCGTCAGAGAGGGTTGAGGAACGTTCCCCCGATAGAAGAGGTTTCCCGTTATTTGCAGTACTTGAATGGGTGAACTCTTTAAACATCTCTTTATTACAACACAAACCGTCATCTCCACGGACAAAGTGACTTTATTTTAAATACAATTATGAGATTTCGGAAATTAATAATTATTAAAAAGGAATTAATCGGCTTGTCTAAAACAAAAGCGTTACTTACATTTAAATGATTGTAAATAAATAAATAGCTAAAAAACAAACTTTCACACTAATATTGATATACAAATTTTAATTTAAAAATAAAAATTTCTACTTTTTTCGATAATTACATAATGTATACTTGGAAACAATAAAACAATAATTTATCAGTGTTTTTAATATCCTAAAACTTGCTCGAGCTATCTCTATATTTACACAAATTATGTAGGTTAGAATAAGAAATATTTATAGATGGTGATTCCGAATTTGCTATGAAGTCAAACTTATTTTAGAAGAGGAAGTAAGTCACAATACTATAATTTTTACTTAAGTAAACTGCCAAGTATTTTCCCTTGAAACTCGCACTCGATAAAGGCTTACTATCGTCTGGTTGGTTTTGACGATTGTGAAAACATCAGAATTTGAAAGCCAGATAGGTACACTAAGTTGTTTCTTTTTACCAGATGTTAGCTCACTTTACTCCTTCCAAACTAAGTTACAATTCTTTTAAATTGTATTTCCCTCATCTCTATCCAAATAATTCTGATATGCTGATATTTCATACAGGAAATGTAACGGCGTTCAATAGAACGTTAAGAACAACATTTTTACACAATTTAATGTTACATTTATTTTTTATTAACTAAATAGAACACATTAATTACAGAATAGATACACAGTAATTAAATGTAAAATACACTTGACTCTGGTGGGGATCGAACCCTCTTCCTAAACCTGTACAAATTTGATTACTATTTCAGCTTTATTTCAATAAAGGTGTACTAATGTTTGAAACACACGGGTCTACTATTTATAAAAAATGTCCGCGGGCTGACACTCTAAGGTAGGCCTCTCACTCTACTGAATCAGAGCGACTAATTTGCGCATCTAACTCCTCAACGGTACATGGCATAGCCACTTATCCTACCGTGGACATCAAATATATCAGAATAAAATAACATATTTATATTGCAACAAAGATCTGTATCATAGCAACATATTTTCAGTGTTTAGTAACCGGAATATGAATTTAATATTCAATATTCAATATTATTTAAAAATATAATATTTTGTTTGTCTTTTATTTTTTCTCACATATAAACTTTCTAATATTATATTTTGGTGTAGAGCCCAAAATTATCATCTAACTTTATTTAAACACGACATCTGTTGACCTTTTGTGGTTTCACTTAGAAACATTACTAACAATGTCCACTAGGAGGCAGTTAGGAAGAATTGCACACCGTGGAATATAATTTTATTTGATTTGTATTTCTCATTTATTAATTTTGATTTTTAAAGTGTTATTTATGTTACAAAATAGCGTGAAAGTTTTTTTATACATCATTTTTGATTTGCAAAAATGAATAGTTAATCCTTTGTATATGTATGTTAAAATGGAAGCCTTATCTTTACCATTAATCTCTGGAGACTCCTGAGCTTCAAACATACCTTCAGTAAAATAACAAACTACACACATGAACATGTAAGACCAAACTAATGTATAGCAATTAATCCACAAGTTAATATAACTACAAGATCATTACGATTTTCGCGGACACAAAAGCTATAGTTAAAAGTTCATAATAAAGTCATTATATGACGGCTAGGAAGGCTACGAGATCTATTTTCATGTATTCTTACGTTAATTAATTTGGTTTGCATCAGTCACATTTGATAAATATTGTAAATACCTAAAATATAACATTAATAATATATTATTTGTAATTTAATTGGTGTATAGTAAAAAGTTGGTAAAAATAAGAATTATTCATGACCATTAATTTTAAATCATAAAGAATGATTTCATAAAATTTTATTTTAACACGACAGTCCATTTATCAGAAATTAACAAATAATAATATTAAATTTATTACTTTAACATATTATGCTCATGAGCATTAATCTAATATTATTATTGTCAAACACAATTTAATGATATTCACTAATTATTATAATATCTATTACTGAAGATGACTTATTTTATTTTATTAATTTAATTTAATTGAAACAGAATGACTAATGAATATTGAGTTTCGAACCCTGTTTGGGTGTACAAAGGGTGTATTTTCCTAAATTATTTCCCACTCTTCCCTCACAAATATGTTAGCACATGTCATCTAAATTACTAACCTCGTCGCTACCAAATCATTTAATGTGAACATGCGGCTAGCCCAAACGTGTGTACAAATTTAAAAAAACCAAGGGAATGATTTTATAACTAACATAATATCATATTTTACACTTTGTCAATCTCTCAATAGACTAGTCTGATGATGACGGTTAGATTGGGGTTCAAATGCCGGTAGGTTGTACTAAGCTGGATTTTCCTAAACGGTTTCCCACTCTCCGCGCAAATTTCGGTAACTTTCTTTAAATTCAACGTTCTTACCTTTAACTCATCAGCGTATTTAGCATGTATGTGTTTAACTTGAACGGATAGTATAACGTGGCGCTAAATAAATTTAATAATAATAATATAACTTACTGAGTTTTAAACTCTTTTATTCGCATTTGTTTTACTCTTTGTGAAATAACTGATAGAATGCGCGCCATCTGTAGGTTTTAAAGGTGTTATTATCAAAATATTACCAACAATCTCTAATAGAGGGTAGTACCGTTCGGAAACAATGCTGTCTATCTATCATTATTGGTACTTGTAGTATATAATGTTCTTTGTATTTCTAGAAAAAACGATTATCCCGCTGACCGACAAGTAAAAATTATATTTATTTTACTTCAATATATGATTTGAATGGCTTATGTTGCTCGTTATTTTGGGTAGCTGTCATGTTGGACCATTTATAGTCTCCTGACGGTCAAATTATGCCACATTCGGACAAATTAACAACGAACTAAATCGCTCAGATCACGTCACATCTGGCCCTAATGTGTTCAACCGTCGTATCGGAAATTCCTCTCCCTTTCTTCCGCAGGTAAAAAATGTACACACCACATACTATTGAAGCCCCAAGAAAACATGTCGCCCGTTTTCTGAATGTTTTAATGGCGATGATTGCGTGTACGTCATGGTAGGTAAAAGAAGGATTTCTTTGTAAAGGAATTTACTTTCTATTTAACGAGTTTTATAGATACTTGACTAACCATTAATTCAAAAAACAAAAATTCTTTTTAAAAAATCTAAAAATAGTTCTATTTTACAATATTTTTTTTTAATTTTCAGGTAGTTTTTTTGTAAACTTAATTCTTATAAGTCCTCTACTACTTAAGCTATTTTACTTATTTATTAAAATTTTTTAAGATTTCCTGCCTGGATTTAGATTAATAATTCCATATTAGTATACGTCCTTCGGAAATTGAGAACAAGAAAAGGGAGATATGAAATGTGTCTTAGTAAGATAGTGCTTAGACTGCTTAGGTTCGTCAAGTTAAGATGAAACACGCTTTGCTAAATAGCTTCGAATCTTCAAGTAGTCTACTTCTTTAATGTTTGCTACCAACAAATTAATTAACTATGATCAAATTAAACGAACCGAATTGATTTTTTTTAAAGAAGACAAAGTATGTGTAAACCAAAATTGTTTTACTCGAACCCTGTCCTCTAGACTCGTTGACAAAAATACTTATGCACAATCATTGCAACAATTTGCCACTATTATGTTTCTAATGTACAGAAAATAATTCAACTGTAATATGCGGTGATATCATTGCGCGTTGAGATACTTCTAGATGCAACCTGTTTGTTACTTATGAAATGCAGGGAACATATTATTAAGGTTTACACTAAAATACAAATATCGCGGATATTATTTTATTCATTTATTTGAGCTATTTAACGTTTACTTTCTGAAGAGACGGAGTGTTCAACACACGACTTATATTACGAAGAACCAGATGTAAACTTTGGAGTGTTAATTGGGTGCACCCATTGCTTCCGACACCTTTTCCTTCCTCTCTTTAGCAGCAACAATACCACTGCATCTTCTTCAACATCCTTCATAGATCTGAAATAACGAGTGTTTTACGTGTGGCCGATCTTGTGAAAGGTCACTTGGTGATTTAAACTTGACACATACCTGTGTCTACCGAGAAGTTAGCTAAAAAACACCCGATATCTTGGGGCTTTCCTTTTATCTTAATATTGCGGGTTCTCATTTCATTTATTATGTTTCTTTTATCCTCTTTCTCCACGTTATTTCTTCCTTCCGCAACATCAGCAGTTTCTTGAATACCATCACAGCTAAAATTTCTCCTCTTTATGGATCTTGTCCTCGTCTGCATGATTTTATCTCTCGGCGATACCACCGGTTCCCGAAATAGGACATTGGTGCCAGCTAACACTTTCCACCCTTAATACACCTCTCCTAAATGGATACAGAATGGGAATGGGAAATGGTGGGTTAAAATACAATAAACACAATTCTAGGATTTTATTATAATCATTAATATGTGGTTTGATGCACAATCTCACACATGTAAACAAAGACTGAGTGGTAGACGAATGGAGCTAGTACAAAGCCAAAATACGAGTTGGAATGAATGGAGTGTCATATGGTTCCCAATTATTGGCTTTTACTCTAAAGGGAGTAATAATGAGGGAAGTAATTAAAGGCAATTGCACATGCTTTTGTTTTAGCAAAATATGATGAAACCACAATAATAAATCGCCTTTTGAAAACTACGATTATTTCACCCTACTGAGAGTCAACCTCAACCCTCCCATTACCTTCAATTCAGTATATTGACAGTCTTAGTATTATTTACCACCATTGTGGAAGAAAAGGTTTCTTATAGAAAGGTTTGGACAAACAAACTACAAATGTTCTTAAATTTACAACCCCTCTTCATTGATAATATAGTTCGAAATGAGAAAATCCAAAAAATCAAATTGTTTATGAATTTTTGTTTGAAATATTCATTTATAGAATAGTTAGTCTTATTTCCAGCATTTTTGGTATCTAATATATTAAATGTCAAAATAAATTAATGAAATATGTATGTTTTATGTATATGTGGCGGTAGACACCCTGAACGACATGATATCTAGCGATTTACGTCAGCTCCAAAATCCTAGTTTGTTGTTTATTTCTATCTTATGAAGTGTTTCAATTTGAGCCTGTGGGCCGCACAGAACGTACTAGAGGGGTCACGGGATGGAAATGTCTGTATTAGAGTAGGCCTATACAATCAGTGAAGTGGATTATCATATACTTATTATCAGAATTAGAATGTATAGTGTAATATAATATATTCACGGAGTTCCTAAACGCTAATAAAACAAAAGTTTACATCTAAAATCATGGAAAATAACTAATGCAGTAAGCCACCTTATATTAGTATTGCAAGCATTCTCGCTCTATTCTGTGTTTATTAATGTTAAAATAACCCTCCCTCCTCCCCTGAAGGTAAAATGACCTATCAGATAACTTGTTCCTGCGACTGGTTCATTTGGACCAATGAATGGAAATGATAGTTCTCTCGCACGCTATTCGCTAGTCAAGAAATGTATTAATATTATTAGGTCACGCAGACACGAATATCCACAAACACAATTGATGTGTTGCGTAAACGTGTATTGGATCGGCGAGATGGTTACTGCGCTGTGTTTTACTGCACACTGAGTCCGACCGCAATGTTGATGGTCGGATCTTCAAAAAGGTTATTATAAATATTTTAATGTGTTCGTACGTCAAATCAAATCTTTTGCACCTGTCACTTTTGACAGATTGCATCGATCCTGATAAAACAATTATAGGAGTAACAAAAATTATTATTTTCTGATATTGTTTTAGCGAAATATCCGCAGTATTTTTTTATCGATACAGATTATTAAAATTGGTATTATGCATAAATTTTACGATACTAAACAAGTACATATACATATATCCCTACGCAGTTTGCCACACTGCTTTAGAGTGGACATTGTCAGTTAACTTTCTAATTGAAACCTCAAAATCCATCCATGGGTCATATTGTTCTAAAAAACAATCAACAAACAATGGCATCATGATAATCTTAACTTAAACACTAATATATAACTTTAGTAAGTTAATAAGTGGAGGTAAAAACCTTCAAAGGCTTATCTTGAAAGAGTAAGCCCGTAGACATTTTTTATAAATAGTATTTGTGTTATAAACATTGGTAGATCTAGATTGAAATATTGCTGAAATATTGTTCACGTTTGTACATTTTTAGGGAGAGGGTTCGATCTTCACCAAAAGCAAGTGTTTTTTGAATTAATTACTTTGCAGTTCTTTTTTGATCAAAGTGTTATTTTCAAGTGATATAAAATAAATTTAACAATACATTTTTTTAATGTTGTTCTTAAGGTTTAATTGTGCTGCGTTTTATTACCTGTACGGACTAACAACATATTAAAACTTATTGGGTAGTTTTGGGAAAGTAATTGTTTTAAAAGAAATTCACTCAATGAACTCATTTGGCTTTTGAATTGTGACATTTTCATGATCTTCAAAACCGACCATACGATGATAAGCCTTTTCCCGTGAAGTAACAGAACGAATATCTTATGAGTATACTTGACAGTTCACTGAGGTAAAAACGGACTTACCGTCGTTACTTCTTATAAAATTAACTCGAGTTTAAATACAGGTATATTTTACTTTATTTTTATTCAATGTATTTAAAATGCACTTTTTGAACCAACTGATATCAGCACCCTTAAATAAAAAGGCTTAAAACCAAAACAGACACAACACCCCGCCCTCGCCCATTAATTAATAACTCTGTACTTGGAAACCCACATTACACCAATTAAATATGTTTGGGTTATGCAACAAATCTTTGACATTCATTTAAGTAGATAAACATGTTACTGACTTAACTAAGATTTAACAAACAGGTAGCTGAAGCTGCATGCCGATAATATTGATATACCAGCAAACTAACCACTGGTACACCGACACCTTCAATCAGTGAAGATCTATAAACCACCAAACTAACCATTGGTACACCAACACCTTCAATTAGTGAAGATCGATAAACCAGCAAACTAACCACTTTTACATCAACACCTTCATAGAGTGAAGATCGATAAACCAGCAAACTAACCACTGGTACACCAACACCTTCATGTAGTGTAGATCGATAAACCAGCAAACTAACCACTGGTACACCAACACCTTCATGTAGTGTAGATCGATAAACCAGCTAACTAACCATTGGTACACCAACACCTTCAATTAGTGAAGATCGATAAACCAGCAAACTAACCATTGGTACATAAACGTTGAAAAATTATTATTGCTCTATCAACATCCATTCCCCACGCACATCTCTATAATTGTTCTTACAGTTGGATATTCTGCTGATACTTAATGTCCACACTTTTATCTATTACCACACTATTTAACAACGTATGAGCTCGTATTTGCTAAATTGGATCTAATTCGGCATCAATATTTATGTTATTGTCATTTTCACTGAATGGCTCCTGTGCAGTCTTATACAAAACATCATTAGATACACTTTTTTAACATTTTTCTAATATTTTTTTATACTTAATACACTTGAAGGTTGAGCTAAATTCACTCTAGCACACAGAGTTTCACCTTTAATCTTGCCTTTACTACACTTCTGAGACAATAAACTAACCTCACATTTACATCAAAATACTTGTCAGTTTTCTTAGAAGTATAAACTAAACACAATATTTACAAACAATCTCCAACAATGATGCTAAACCCTTCCACTCGTCAGTAATCTCGCAGATTTCCCTTAGTCTTCTAAGCCAAAATTCTTGAATTTACACTTTTAAATAAATTTAATATAATCTTAGAAAAATATTTAATGGTAATCAATTTACAATCACCAAACATTTTGTTTTAGAACAGATCCTACATATTTGTAAACTTGTATACCTCAAATCATATTCAAAACAACAAAAAAACAAACAAATTTAACAAAATAATTTAGTCAAACTACTATTTACTAATTAATTAATTCGTGAATAAATAAATATAAAATCATTACATAATTAAAATATGTCATAATATTCAGAAAACAAGATAATAATAAACCTGATAACTTACAATTGTATTTTTTTTAAAGTTACACAAAGGGCTACATAATATGTAATAATTGAATATCTCCAGAATATTCAAATAAACGTCATGGCAAAAATTCTTTAGAAATGCCCCAGCGCACAAGATCTGAGACTACAATTATTTGGGTTAAATATCTATAACATTTTGACATTTCAATAGGGTTAGTTTTTAGGTATTTATACATTTTACAGATAGAGAATGCATCAGTACAAGAACTAACTTAGGAAGAAAAGTGAAGGAAGATTTAGTAACTATTCTATATAGTAGATCATGAAGGAACTACTTATGAAAAGTTTATGGTAGTTATTTATAGTTCGAAGACCAGCTATGTAATGTTTGGTGTTTTATCGTTTATTACAAAAATAATATTTATTAATTATTGTACCTTATCATTAACTTATCTACTTTATTGGTTTATTTGCCTCTTCATATTCTTACCAGCAAGATTAGATTGAAAAGAGAAGATCAACGAATAAAGATGACCTTTTTATTAAAAATAGATATTGTTAAATGTATCTAATATAGTGTTGTACTTGTAATATTTTTCCACAGTGAGTAACATTTTCCAATGTATCAAGCTGTAGGCTACTTCTTGTATGAACCCAGGTTCTATTCCCTGCTAGGTCTATAGTTCGACTACAGATAGTAAGTTGATCCCGTAGAGCTGTGCTAGATGAGTCCTTGTACGAGTAGAATGAACGCGTCATGGAGGGTTGCGGACGTTCCCCCGATAGAAGAGAGTTTCCCGTTTTGCGAAATACTTGAATGAGTGAACTATTAACACTCTTATTACAACACAAACCGTCATCTCCACGGACTAAAGGACAATTGTTTCACTTTCTATGAAATAATTATTTGCACCACATCTTACTACCGTTCGGTTTGTACGCACTAACGCTAATGCGTAATGGTAGGGTGATTGTGTGATAAAATGGAGGACCTACAGTTTAACGTGGAATCCGAACCACGGTGGATGCCTAGCATTCCACACATAAATAAGTTGGTATTAATACACGTCTTGTCAGAGGTGAAGGAAGGGTTTGGTAATCAGATAAATCTGTCTCGGGACCGAGGATTCACATTTTATAAAATTCGGGAATTTCAATATTAAATACTAATTTAATAAATATTGTATGTTGATGATAAGGCTTCCTCTTTCTCTTACAATTAACTAAAATTGACAGTTAACTAACTACAATTTAACAAATTATTTAAAAATACAATATAAAACATTAATATTTTGACATAACATGAAATATAGCTGACATTAAAATGTTAAATCACTAAAACTATTGTCAAAGTGTATAACATAAGAAATTATTTTTAATTAAACTTAAAGTAAAGTTAATACGCACTCAAACACACGCGCATGCGTGCGTACAGATAAGGAGGGCTTTGTCAATTTTATGGTGACTCAACCTACTAGTCGAAAATTACACATGTCAGCCATTTATATTGAATGATTTAAACTAGGCACTCATTAACTTTTATTTCTACATAAAACTGCTTACCAAAACACAATATGTTATATTAATGTTTTTGTAATAAAAATGAAATACTCTTTATCTCCATTTCTTCACCCTCACACTCGAACACACAAGATAATAATGCGACAAGACGTGCCAGGTGTTACTCGTGAGTCTTTGTTTTTATTGTGTTTCGAGGTCTAAACTGTTTCTATATTGACAAATATTGATTTATATCTAAATCAAATCGCATCAACCGTCACAAGATATCGATATCACATTGCAGCTAGTTATGAGTCATATCAATAGGTCATCAAACGCTTCAATCGAATAGTAATATCGACAATCATCTTGCGAGAGTCGCTATGTACTCATATCGACAGGATAACTTTGAAGGATCCAAATCAACCTTAATGCAATTATCGATTAATAACTTTTTAATCGTCAAGCAAAAATGTCCTCTCGTCACAAACGAGAAGACGAGGCTTTCTTTAAGCCCTTCAAAAAGAGAAAGTACCATAAAAGTCCTACACGTCACTTTCACGACTGAGCTCTCAAACGCAATGAGTTTGCTAAATTTAAATTTAAAACATTAAATTTTAACTAGTTTATATCGTCACGTAAAGCTTAGTAAAAAAACAAAATAAAAATGAGTTGTTTTGTGTGCGTTACAACTTGCAGCCCGTCAGAGGTATTACTATAATTACAGAATTTAGTTAAGTTAGAAGAAGGTAGAGTTTAGTGGATATATATCCGCATTTGTTTGTGTGTTGTGTGGTGGTCATAAAATGAACCTTGATGTCACCATCATTATCGAAATAAATTAGATGACTCTGGAGCCCTTGAGTGGATATTTAACGTCACCGGGTTTCGTCGTTACAGTTGGCAAACATTTGTTATATAATATATTACGGGTAGTGTGGAAATCAGGATAGTGTTGATACTAGCCGTTAAATGTCACTATTATCCCAGTGCAGTTTGGATAAGTCAGAAATAGAAAGTAATTATCAATTTACGACCTTATCCGAATGATTTCGACACTATCCAGCAAGACTTAGATTAACGCTGATTAATATTTGTAAAACCAAGCAAGTTTCAATAGGAATTTTATTTTGAAACAACATTTTGAAATTGGACAGTAAATTGGATCGTAGCGGCTACTAACATTTTTAATGCTTCATTTTATGCTTTATTTTCTACTAATCTAGACTAAATTAAACTAATATAACTAACTCACACTCACCTATCTTAATACAAGTTAACATAGCCTAACCTAACTAACTTGACGTCACCCATAGAAATTGCCACTACCAAGTGGAGTGGAACAATGTCAATAAACTGGATACACTCCTAAAAACATTATTTAATTACCTCTCTCTTACCATTAATTACATATTTTGGATAACATCATTACTATCCGGATAGTAATGACTTTATCCGTTTTCCAATCATCGTTAAATGTACAGAATTAGCAGGGTACATTTAAACAAATGTATCAACATTCTCCAGATGAAATACCGTGTGTGTTTTGTTCGATAATAATTACTCTTATCGTTATTAGTTCTTATAATAGCTACTAGCCCGCAAATACAGTATACTGACTGCTCTCTAGTGGACATTGTTGGTAGTATTTATTATTGGAGACACTAAAGGTCAAAGATGTCGTCTTTAAAAAAATAATCAGTTGGATCACCAACACCTTGGTTTAAACATTAATATTAATTTTAGCAAATATATAACTCAAGATCTAATATATAAAAAATCTTATTTATTTTTTCAAGATAATGTTTTTATTGTATATTAAAGAATAATTACGTATCCTGAGTATTAATATCAAAAATGTGTTGCTACGATACAGATCCTTGTTGCAATTTATATATTTAATTTTATTCCTATATATTTCATAACCGCGATGGGTGAAACGGTTGAGGCATGGACTGCTCTTGGGATTGATGGAGAAATCTGTCGCTCGAGGGCGGGACCATGCGATGCAAACAGAAGCAGAATCTGCCGCGGTCTTTTTTTCTAAATAGTAGACATACTCGTTTTACACTTGAATAACACATGAGTAATTAAAAGTGAAATATTTGTCAAAATTACACACGTAAAGGAAGAAGGTTTGATCCCAACCAGAAGGAACTTTTTTTACACTTTTTTTTTTTACTGTGAATCAATTATGTTACTAAAGTGATCTCTAAATTTTAATACAAAATAAATATAATTTTAAATGGTGTTCAAATGCCATGGGGAGTATTTATTGCACCAAATCATAATCCAGTCCAGTTCTATAGTAATAGACGGGTGGCTTGGTGGTCTAGGGGTAAGGTGTCGGGCTTCTTTGCTGGGGTCCGGGGTCCAATCATCGGTCCCGGCACAGATTTATCTGATTATAAACCCCTTCCTTCACCTCTGACAAGACGTGTATTAATCATAGCTTGTGAATGTGGGGAATGCCAGGCATCCACCGTGGTTCAGATTCCTCATTTAACTGTAGGCCTCCATTTCATCTAACAATCACCCTACTACACATCAGCGTAAATGCGTATAATCTGAACGGATAGTAAGACGCGGTGCTAAGAATAATAATAATAATAATAATATTGTAATATACTTTATTTATCAGCCATGAAAGCTTATATATTTAATATCACGTATTCACCCTTAAGGTTACATGTTCCACAACTATGTATTTTGATATATAATAATTAATACCTATAAATTTTAAAGAAAAAATATATATTTATTGCCGTTATATTACGTTATTATTTTAGGCAAGTCCATCCCCTATGAAAATTAGATGTGCCCACAAGGACCAGTGGAATATCTGTTCTATTTTGATAAGTATGGAGGATTTATTTTAGATAAGTTGCGTGTACATTTGCATGGAAAGAAAATTGGAAAAACCCTCTTAAAATAACTTTAAAATAACTTACGTAGAACGAGCCGTGATCTCAACCTTCCCCACCCCAACCCCACGTAAACCAGAATAAACTAAAATTACTCCTCAATCTACGTGGCCACTGGCACGATTTATCGTTCGATATTTGTACAACGTGTATGTATAGTTAGTAATAAAGTATAAAGTTACCTGTATAATGTATGTATGTATGCATGTATGTGTGTTATGTATGTGTATTTGTGAATGTATGTGTCTGTGTGTATGTATGTGTATGTGTGTTTGTATGTACGTATTTATATTACTTTTTGTTTGTAAGTTACATGATATAGTAATTGGCACGTGGTCATTACATTACTTGGGTTGTTGCTTTAATAAAAACAAGCAGACACATTTTAATATTTATGTTTATTATATATAACAATACTTCAACCCATATACACACAGCCATGAACTTATTAATATTATAATGACTCGCTACCCAACACGTCCTCACCCCAGCGGTGAACCAGTCTCACAACCTTTTCTACCTATCATTTCCCAGTCACATTGCTACCCTCTCTTCAACCGTGACTAATGGACAGATATACCCACACCAACTTTCCACTAGTCATCTCAGCTATACAATCATAACAATATACATTCACCCTTAAACAGCACATAATAAACATGTACCTATTCGTAAACATATTCATATAAAATTCAAAATACAAGTACATCCAACGTTGGTTTCATCAAGGTATTGTAACAAGATGAGTGTCAGACCTGGGGCAGACGTGTTCGCTCTTTGTTCTCTCTCTCTCCCTCCATTCTTTTAGTGGATACTCATCCTGCCCTAATGACTGTGGATTTTAGTGGGTTAGTGGTGTTAAGGAGGAGGGGGTACTTGAAAGGAAAGTTACATATTTAGAAGAATCTGAACTCGTGATCTTCGAACTCATTATTCTGAAAATGGAGACGTCCAGACTCTTAATGTGACCCCTAAATATACACGGCCGGCGGTCAATAGAGGGACCCCTAGTCCGTGATCTGCCTAGTTATGTGAGTGGACCAGCGTGTCCGGAATTGATGTAGGTTGGTCAGCATGGTGTTTCGTGCTCGGGAACCAGTCACAATCGACGTGAATAGTCGTGTTTTCACGGTTGACCTGATATCACTGTCAACGAAATGTTTATGACCGGGACGATACCAGAGCTTGGTTTGGTAACGCTTTCCTTGACCAGACGAAACAGTCGGGTTACGTCCAATGAGTCAAGAATGTTTTTGCCAATTTAAAAACTGCAACACTTCTTATATTAGATCCAAGCGAGTATAACTTGGTAATCTCTGGATTAATATTTTTTGTAAACTTCACAAACTAATTAAATATGATTAAGATAAACAGGATGAACTGAATCTACTAAATAAGAAAAGAAGACAAAGTATGTATAAACCACCATAATTTGAATCGAACCCCTTCCTCTAGAGTTGTTGACAAGAATAGTGCACAACCGTTTTAACAGTTTTCCGCCATTATGTAGTTAATGGTCAGAAAAAAATTCACCATTTAAAATGCAGTACGATCAAAGCGCCGTGAGATAATTCTTGATGCAACAAGCTTGTCAATTCTGTAGTGCAGGTAACATACAAGTGGCGGCGACAGTAATATACGAATATCGCGAATATTATTGTATTCATTTATTTGAGATATTTAATGTTTACTTTCTGAACAGACGGAGTATTCAACACACGACCTATTAACTAACCTAATTCTATAACAGACACAACATCCATCCCCCTGCCGTTAATTCATTACTTGGAAAGGGAAAACCTACATTTCACCACTGTTAAATTTTAGGCCATGGTCGAAATCAAACCCGGTACTCTTAACCCAGCAGACTTACACACTACACGCTGTTATAAGTTGTTGAACCCTTCTCGCAATAAATCACACACACTGGATTCAGATCTACAAGGTTGTGTATTTAATATCTTTTCATTTTCCGTTTTGCTATCTAATTGCCCCCATGGTGTAATGTTCATTGCATCTTGCTCGGAGTCTTGGCGTCCTGGGTTCAATTGCTGGCTCTTACATTGGGTATTCACCTCAACGGTAACCTGTGATTGTTGTATAGGCCTTATTTTAGTTATATGTGTTTCCACTGGTTCAACACCCTTATACTCATTATCAACATCACCTCATCTTATCGGGACATTGAAAGGATGTACGATTAGTACATTCCGGCGTCCCCTGGACAACACATCAGGACATTAGTACAACTTTATATATCCAGTCATTATATAAGGTTTTATTATGAGTTTGTATTAATAGTGGTATTTAAGTTTTTTTGTGATTTGTCTATGTTTGTATTCTGTTTATAAAGTGTACGTTAAATTCTCCAATCATAATTAAAGTATCGCATTAAACTTGAGTGGTTGTTGTCCAAACAAGTTCATCGATATCTTTATATTCTGACGTGTTAGATCACTCTGCATAGACAGCTCAGTGCCTTAGATCACACTACTGTTGTAGTCGGAGGGAACAGGATGTGGAGTGGATGGTAAAAATAAACTAGTATTTGTCTTTAAAGGGCTTGTACATTTCTTTTTTAAATTAGTCATTTTTTAAAAAACATTAGGTCTTATTACCTGTTAAGCTAGGTATGAGTAAGTTGAAATTAGAGGAAATGTACCCACACTTGCATGGAAGGAGAGTTTAAAACTACTTATAATAAAACATTCTCAATACACTCATTGGGATTTGAACTTTGTCCCTGTCATTAGATTTCTGGTAATTGCGAGAGTGACGCATTAAACGATATGGCCACCAAATAAAATTTAGCCAATTATTCTATTCTTGTTAAGGACCCTCCATTTATTATGACATGTTAAAATAATGTAATCATTGGTAAAATTAGTTGGTATTCTCACCTTTTGAGTTGTTGTGGTGTGTGTGTCGGGTCTGTCCTTGAAGTTAGTTTTTGATCCGTGCGTAGGAATTATCATTTTGATCAGAAGTTTAAGACTAAATACTAATAATCAAATAAAAATCTCTTGTTCATTTTTTATCTTAATCTTGCTCCCAACATTCTCTTAGGGGCCTATTTAGGAAGATCTCATTAGTCTGTGTTTATTGCCCCGTGAGATGGTTCTTGATACAACCCTCCGTTCATTTCTGTATTGTAGGTAATATAATTCGACATTGCCAAGGGTAGTTCATGATTACGACCGTACATAGCAGAGCTGGCCACACAATATTTTGTTGAGAAAATCCTAGTTGCATATTAAAGAATGTTTAATAGTTTCATAAATCTACTTTTAGTTAAGTTGTGCAATAAATCGATTTTATAAAATTTACGTTATAAACAAATTAAAAATAAATATATAACCAAGGATCTATTTCCCACTTGACGTAGTTAACTAATAATATTAACTACAGCCAACTTTTAATTTGAAGAACCAGTTTAGCTAAACTATAGTATCTACATTCTATTATTCATACGTCAAGCTCTTTTATATGAATGTCACTTTTAATTAATATTATAAAGTATTAAATTGTTATCGATGTTGGCTACTAAAAGTTTCCTCGTCAGAAGTTTGGACTGTACACATCTGTTACTTTAATTACAAATCATAAAAAATAAAAATAAAATTGACACGGAGTCATGAACTCGTGACATTTGGAAATAATCGCTGTTCTCTCAATAACTAGTTGTACAGGTTGCTCCTATAAACCTGCTGACTGGGTCACGAGTTCGATTCACGTGACCATCAGTTCATTATCTAATTTGAAACTTTTGTGAGCACATTGTTCTTGGTATTGTCGGTAACAACTTGCACTGCGAAGCTACTTTTCACTCAATTCCAAATCTTTGTTTTAGAGTTTATACCTACTTCCTCCAAAATAACTTTCCTTTCAAAATGTCTTCTTCTCTTTTCGTGTCTTCCACGTGTGTCTCGACCACGTGGGTTGATCAAAAGCTCGTTAAAAAACAACTAACATCATCCCCCCCCCCCCACCCCCCCACCCTCACACGGCCCTAGAGTGGTCATCGGGAAAACATCTTTACACGCCCTGGTACAACTCACGCTAATGTGTTAAAGGTGAGATAGGTTGATTTTGAGAAAGTGTCTCTTATTTGCGTGGAAACAAAGAGAGTGGAAAACCTCTAAACTAAATCAAGCCTCACTACACCTGACTGGGTAAAACCCATAAAAACCCTAAATCACCGTTCATTGCCAGTTTAGTATATTGTGTGAATCATGCCTTAGACAATGCGACCATCGAAGCGGGTCACAAAGTTAGTGAATTATTTGTTCGAGGAGATAATTTGTGATAGTGGTAAGTAGTAACGTACCAGCATTTGCCTGGAGGGAAGATGGCGAACTTCAACTTTAAAACAACTAAACCTTAGTACAACCGGTTGAGGTTGAACTTGGCCTCACGAATCAGAGTATTGCGACCTCAGGTTATATTGGGTGTTAAACATTGAGTCGAATGTATTTTTCTTTCGCACCGCGTCTTACTAGAAGTCTGGGATTTAACCATTAAATTAAACTATTTGAGTCGAGTTAAGAAAAGTATAATTTAAATGCAATGCACCCGAATTTTTCTAATAAAGGAGTGGTAATTTACTAAAAGAAAAATGTGGTACACAATTTCAGTATTACAAACCCCGTCTTGCATATTCTTATCATTCTTTTGTAAATTTTTCAAAATACTAAAAGAATTATCCACATATCTTTCTGACATCCTGAAATAATCTAAAGCTTTTGATTGATTTTGACTTTACATATTATTAAGAACCATATGAAACGTTTGAATGTTAATTGGGTGCACGCATAGCTTCCAACATCTTTTTTTCCTTCTCTTTTATGGCAACAATATCACTACACCCTGTTCAACATCCCTCATAGATCTGAAATAACCGAGTGTTTCACGTGTAGGCGACCGTGTGAAAGGTCACTGATTTATACTTGACATATACACGTGTCATGCACGCGTCTTCATAGAAGTAGTCTAAACCAACCAACAGATATCTGGAGCTTTTCTTTTATTTCACAAAAAATTCTTAATATTTAGGGTATATATTTTTTACTATCTTTTCAATTCCCCTCACTCCACTTCATTTCTTCTCGACGCAACATTAGCATTTTCTTGAATACCATCACAGCTAAAATTTCTCCTCTTTTTGGGATCTTGTCTCTTTTAACCCTCCTCTTCAGCTTATTCTCCCCCTTTCTCCTCCCGCCTAACTGTTCCTCGTCTGCATGATTTTATCTCTCGTGACACCACATGTTCCCCAAAATATTACGTCAGTACCAGCTAACACTGTTCACCCTTAATACACCCCTCCTAAATGGATAAAGAATGGGAAACGGTGTTGATTAAAGACAAAAAACCATGTCAAGGATTTTATTATAAACATTAATATGTGATTTGATGCATAATATCAAACTTGTAAATAAAGACTGATTGGTAGATGAATGGCGCTAAAACGAAGCCAAAATACGAGTTGCTGTGAAGGGGGTGTCGTATGGGTTCCGGATTATTGGACCTTTCTGAATAAGGAGTTAGGACGAGGGAAGTTGAAAACTTCGCTTATTTCACCCTGTTGAGAGTCTAACTTCAACCTTACTATTACCTTATATTTAATATATTGTGAATCATAGTCTTCTTTACCACCATTGTAGGTGAAATGGTTTCTTAAAAATACTATTGTAAAACTAAATTGATAATTCCATTTTCATTGGTCACAGAATAGACGCACCGTAATTAAATGTAAAAAAATATTGTTTCTGGTGTGTTCGAGTCTTATTCCTTTAATTATACATTTTCATCCATAATTTCGGGTTTGTTTCAAAAATGTGTTTATCATGTGTAAAATATGTATGTCTAGTAATCACAAAAAATAATCCTGGATGTTGAAAAGCCACTGGCGTCATCGCAAGCTTCCGTTTTCGAGCGACAGATTTTTCCTTCATCTCTGGAGCGGTACATGCTTCAGCCACTTAGAATATCGTGCTCTTTATATATATATATATATATATATATATATATAATATATATATATATATATATATATATATATATTAAAACAATTATGTAAACTGCAACAAGGATCTGTATCGTAGCAACACATTTTTGATATTAATACCCGGGAAACGAAATTTTTATTTAAAAAATCTAAGAAATATTATTTATACATATTTTCTGCATTTCTTTTTTTTCAGATTCATACTTAACTAAATTTTCAGAGTATTTTATTAACAATAAGCAACTAATTCTGGAAAAACACACAATGTGTTACTTTTTGTTGTTTTTTATTTTAAATATTACCAAAATGTCCCATATAAATCAGTTGTTTACCAGTATTTTTTATTAGCACTCGGAACATTGAAATATAGTTAGTAAAACACACACAACTTAACACACTCTCTTTTTGCAAATGATTTATTTGATAAAAATTCCATTTTCTAATAATACAGCTGATTATATAACTGTTTGGTTTAATAGTTGTGCATTGATAGACACTAATCACATACATAGTATTAATATTTTTACTAACAGCATTGACATAAATTTACACAGATGGGTACGCAGACTAAGGTGTTAGTTTCATATATATATCGTTCCACTCTTAAGATTCTATTTCAAATCTTATTGTGACAGCACTTTATAATTTATCCTCTTAAAACAGAATAAATATCGTCATATTCGAAACTTAAAATGTAAACAATTGAAATGTGGTTTCTGTCAATAATTGTATATTATTATTTTGTTATTATTAACAAGATTATTATTACTATTATTATTATTATTATTATTATTATTATTATTATTATTATTATGGCCCACACCACCAACGAACCGTTAACCGATATACATTTTAATACAAACACAGGAAAATATAAAAGCTTTAGTGCATTTTCAAAACAACTTTAAAAACTCGATTAATTTTAACTTGAATGTGATCGCGTGGCATGTCATATCTCCAAAAAGGAATTGGAGTGAAATTTATTTATTTTTAAATACGTTAGCTAATTTTTTACTTACTGAAACGAGGCTAACAAACTAACAAGTAAATTTTTCCAACATAGAATGATATCACACTTATATTATTGTAAGGATAAAACTAGAGGTGGTGGAGTAATTTTTATTGGTAAAAAAATTCATTCAGCTCTCATTTAAACCAACAAAACACAAACCATTTTGAAGCATTCAAGAGACACTGATTACAAGTTAAAAAAAAAATACAACATAACTTTATATAAACAACCAGTAAACAATAAATGTAACTTTATACAAGAGCTTGACAAGAACTACACCATCCTACATAGGAAAGCCTCATTGTAGCAGGTACATAAATATTAACATAGAAGACAAATATATCCCAGTATATACTCGATATGAAACTATGATATCAGAAAGGAGCCTAAAAAATCTAACTAATAAGTGTACTCGTGAAGAGTTTTCTAAAAAGAACTTAGTTATGTCATTTATTGACCTCTTATTTATACTTATATGAAAAGATCACTATGCTGTAATACCTGGAATAATTCGTATAAAATGTAAGATCACTACCTTACAGTGATGAAAATAATGTATAAAATACTCTAAAGAAATGCTTACTGTCTCGCCCAATCAAAAATACTCAAAATAAATAGTAAGTCTGCGTTAAGCAAACTAAAAGCAATAGATTGGTGAAACATGACTATGGACTTACAGACTGAACAAAAAATATGACAAAATAATCTTAACTCTTAAGGAGGTATATAATACAACAAATTGGCCAATCTCGGAACAGAATACAACTGACGTAATTTGGATTAATACTTACCTTTTAGGAAATATTAAAATCAGAGATAAACTCTATCATCAATAGATGTAAAGTCCAACCAATATAATTTATTAGCAGGAATATAAAAAAGGAGAGGAAAAAGGTAAGAAGTGCTATACATAAAAACAAAATTGAACATCATAGGAAATTATTTGGGGATTTACAAAGTAACATTAAAAACACGAGGTGCGAAGTAAACACAGTTGTAGGTAAAAGTAGCAAAAATAACATAGATGAGAGCTTATGCACACATTAAAAATACAGAGAACTTGAAAACTGTGTGTAAAAATTTTGCATTTTATTTTGATAAAAGAATAATTTAAATTTTGCAGAAATGTGATATAAAACTAATTACACAAATGGATGACACAATACCCAACTCTTCATTATTTATACCTAAAACTACCTCTACAGAAATGAATAAACTTATCTCTTCATTGAAACCAAACAAATGGACTGGCTATGATAACTTTACAATGATGGAAATACGAAAGATAGGACTAAATTTAATTCCGACACTATTAGACGTAATAGATACCTCAATAAAAACCGGCAAATTTCCCAAACAAATGAAATGCTCTCTTATTACACCCATTTACAAAAATGGGCGCCATTTAGACAACGGTAATTACAGACCAATAGCAATACTACCAACTTGAGAGAAGTTATTAGAAAAATACATGGCTAACAAATTGACTGATCATTTAAATAAATTCAATATAATAAACCCAAGGCAATATGGATTTAAACAATACAAAAAGCATGTTTTGTCTCTATTGACCTCAAAAAAGCGTTTGACACATTCGACATTGATATGTTATTTAAAATATTAAAAATGGTTTGAATTGATGGAGCATACCTTGGATGGTTTAGGGACTATCTCACTAACAGACTTTTTTTTATATACAAATTAACACCCAAAAAAGTGAAACCAAAATGACAAATATGGGAGTACCACAAAGCTCAATACTAGGACCTTTTCTATATCTGATTTACGTAAATACTATCACATCACACGTAAAGCAGGGACACATCTACCTGTATGCAGACGACACCGCAATACTAACTATTCACGAAAACCTCCAACTAGCAGAATACAACCTGCAACAAGACTACAACGAGATACAAATATGAACTCATAATTATCGTCTAATAATAAATGTAAAGAAAACTAAAGTTATACATATCTGTTCTCCTAAAATGCACCATAAGAAGAGTCAATATTACGCATCACAGCTATAATTGTTTACATAACTGAACTCAAAATATGCTAAGACTATCAAAAAACTGGGCACAACAGACAGTCATACTTACCTTGGACTAATAATTGACAAACATCATAAATGGAACAGGCACATTCAAAAACTTGAGAATAAAATAAAAGGATTGACATGTGTTTTTTACCATCTTAGAATGTACTTGGATACCAAAACGATAGTAATATAATATATAAATAATTAGTTCAATCAATAATATCGTATGGAATATCCATCTGGGGAGAAACTACAGAATGTTACACAATCGAAATTTCACATTTGCAAGAAAAAGTTCTGAAAGTTATATTTGGTACCAAAAATGTTAACAACCGGACATACATTCAACATAAAATTTTACTTCTTAACCAATTATATGAGTACAACCTCTTTATAGGATATTACCATTCCGATAGATACAAGCAAATAAAAACCCATTCCCTTAAAACCGCCTCAATTTTTAACAAAGAAGTGTATACAATTGGTAAATACTCTAATTATTATGGTAGTCAGGAACTGAAATGTGCCATCCCCAAATTGGCCATCACCGGCACTCATAGAAATCCCTAAATTAAGAATAGCGATAAGTAAAATTATAGACTCGATACTTCACGGCATAATTCTAACAAGTATGTAGATATTATTGAGGGGAAATGTTATATGTGTAAAACTTTTAGTTTTTTAATTATTTTACTATCATTATTTTATTAGTTTTATTAAAATATCTAACTGAAAGACCTGAAATCTATTTTACGTACTTTGGTATTAATAAAAAAATATTTATGTAATTTTCTTTTAAATCATAACTAAACAATGTTCGATTGTCATTAATAATAATAATAATATAATAATAATAATAATAATAATAATAATAATAATAATAATAATAATTAATAATAATAATAATAATAAATAAAGCCTTAACGAAGTTTAACTAGACACCGCACAGAGTCAAGTTTGATAATCATGTTGGGGTCTGAATTCTACATGTCGAACTGAAAATGGTTATCCAGGTCGGTTCATTCCAATGGTTTTACCTTCCTATGTTCATATTTTGTGTGTTCACTTTATTATACAAATATCCAACTAATCCATACGTTATTAGATTTATAATAATATAATCAGTTGTTTATAATGTGCTTGTTAGGTTGGCACCAGGCTAATATGTTATTTCGAGATGAAGTGACGTCACCTCCAGACGGCAAAGGCGCTTGGTTGCGAAGCGTGATTAGGAGGGTCAGCGGTTCGAGCTCGATCATTCGCAGTAACGGGTCATTTGCAGTGAGAGGTCACTTGGACTAAGAGGTCATTTGAAGTGAAAGTTCACTTGGACTAAGAGGTCATTCTCAGTGAGAGGTCACTTAGACTAGGAGGTCATTCGTAGTGAAAGGTCACTTGGACTAAGAGGTCATTCGCAGTAAGACGTCACTTGGACTAAGAGCTCGTTTAGAGTAAGGGTACGGCCAGACTGAGCGCGCGAGCGACTAAAATATAAAATAGAACACATTGGTTGTAATGGGGGTGGCCACACTGGAGCGAGCGAGCGACTGAGCGCGCGCGCTTGAAAGATAGAACTGGTTTTATTTTTCAAGCGCGCGCGCTCGACCCGGTACAGTCTAGTTTACAGGCGCTAGGCAACATTATTGTATGTTGGTTCATTGAGTGCTGGGGAAACTTCTCATTTTGACATGATATTTGACTTTTTTCTATCAGTGATAGGTTTAACACACTTGCTATTAATGGCCCGGTGACCTGGCGGTCTAGGGGTAAGGTGTCAGACTTCTGTGCTGGCGGCCAGGGTTCAATCCTCGGTCCCGGCACAGATTTATCTGATTTACAAACCCTTCCTTCACCTCTGACAAGACGTGTATTAATCACATCTTGTGAATGTGGGGAAAGCCAGGCCTCCACCGTGGTTCGGATTCCACGTTATACTGTAGGTCCTTCATTTCATCTCACAATCACCCTACCATTACACATTAGCGTAAGTGCATATAACCCGAACGGGAAGTAAGATGCGGTGCTAATAATAATAATAATAATAATAATAATAATGGCCTCATTTAATTGGTAAGACCATAAATAGTATAATGTATATATGTAAACCCGATATGTTAAAATAATTCAATATTATAATCAAAGTAGGCCTTTACAAATAAGAATCACCATTAGTTTGGAGAGAGTATGAAAAAACCACAACAATAAATAGGTTTTAAAAATCACCTTCAGTTCACTGAGCCAAGATTCGAACCTTTGCCTCCTAGTCAAAAGCTATCGAGTGCAACGCACCATTCCGCCACTGGTGCGGCAAATCTGATTTTAAAACACTTCAGTACAGTACCATACGCATTTCTCAATTTATTAATTGGATGCACTTCTACTTTTTTATTTTTTATAAATACACAATATTTTCTGTAAGAATTTTCGAGGAGCAGAGATGTACTAAGTGTGTTTGACAGATACATCTTCTCTAACTAGGGGGGGGGGGGGGTGACCTAGTGGTCTAGGGGTAAGGTGTCAGACTTCTGTGCTGGCAGCCGGGGTTCAATCCTCGGTCCCGGCACAGATTTATCTTATTTCCAAACCCTTCCTTCACCTCTGACAAGACATCTTGTGAATGTGGGGAATGCCAGGTCGCCACCGTGGTTCGGATTCCACGTTAAACTGTAGGTCCTTCATTTCATCTCACAATAACCCTACCATTACACATTAGCGTAAGTGCGTACAACCCGAACGGGTAGTAAGACGCGGTGCTAATAATAATCTAACTAGGGTCCGCTAATTACGCGCTCGCTCGCGCGCTCGCCAGTTTGGCCACCCAGTCGCTTACGCGCTCGCTCGCTCGCACGCTTGTCAGTCTGGCCGAACCCTAAGACGTCACTTGGACTAAGAGCTTGTTCACAGTAAGAGTTCAGTTGAACTCAGAGTTGACTTGTAGCAAGACTGGGGAGGCGACGTGTAGATATCAGAGAGTGGATCGTACGTCTCGCTGATTTAGCCTCGTGGACGAGACTTGTTAGTGGCCGTGTGGAGTGGATAGAAAGAGGATTTATTTGTACAACACAATAATAAAGTTCAGGAAAACACGATAGCATTGAGTGTATCTTTCCTGTTTGATCCCTGTGTTTGTCTAAGTGGAGATATCTCACCGAGCAGTGGCGAATCACGAGGTTCATTTAACTCGCCAAACACCAAGTAACGCTGCACCAAAGTAATGACAGACACAACACTAATGTCCTACGACTGTTAAGACATATTTCATTGTTAAGTTTAAATCGGCGGTAATTTATTTTTCAAATAGAACTTGACCTTACATTTCCGGGTATTATATTTAGAAGGATATGGTAACAGTCCTAAACTAATCAATGTTATTATATTTATACAACTTATGACTGTGTTTTTGCTTGAAATTCTTTACATGGCTCCCAAACTCAGTTGCCAAACGCGCCTTCATGCCATAATGAGGTTTTAAACTCATTTAATTGATTATTGCCATGATTCTAACCCTGACCTGATTACTTAAATTGACTAAATGTTGTGTGACATTAAGAAATATATATACTTAGTTGACATAGCCCTTCAGTATTAAACTTTAGCTTAACGGTGTTGTGCTCTTCAAGGCTATTTGGGGTCAAATTCAATAACCAATCACAAATAAAGGGGAGTTTTTGTTCTCCCTTGGTAGTTTCCAAGAATAAATTCAAACTATTCTTACAATTTCTGAAATATAATATACCCAAGTCGATGAAGAATTTTATTTCAAGGCAAGCTGTTCTTATTTTACTTTAAATATTTCAATAGATAAAACAAGCTTTAATTTTTTCTACGCTTCATATTAAGTAGCTCCATTTAACCGCTCCAGGCGTTGTTCATAACTATCAGATTAATACAGCACCTAATTTGATGATGAGGATTTTAATATTTCGGTTAGAATTAAAGCCAGTTGTACAGAGGTAATTTTAATAATTTTCCTGGCACACCCACGCAACTGAAGAACTTTCTCTAAAATTATACCATCACCATATCTACACAATTATAATTAATTATCTGAAAATACTTATTAACATGATACAATTTTTATAGTAAGGTCCTTTTAAAAAATATTATTTTTTGCCGAAAATTTTAAAATCTAATATTGTTTTGGTTTTTATTTATAGGTACTAATAATATCTTTACAGAGCCATTGCTTCAGATCATGTGCCTAGACATGACATTAGATCTAGTAGGTTTCATCAATGTGAAATAATCCCCTTTATATGAAATTAAGACTTTATTAAAGTGCGGTGTAGATATTATTCAATGGAACATTTTAATCCATTTAATTTCGTATTTATCTTAGATTAATTGAAGAGAACACATTTATCTCTGTAGACACGAACAATAATTAAATGTAAAAAACACTAAGTTCTGGTGGGGATCGAACCCTCTTCCAAAACCTGTATAAATTTGATTAAATTTCAGCTTTATTTAAATAAATGTATACTAATATTTGAAACACACGGGTCTACTATTTATAAAAAATGTCCGCGGGCTGACACTCTAAGGTAGGCCTCTCACACTACTGAATCAGAGCGACTAATTTGCGCATCTAACTCCTCAACGGTACATGGCATAGCCACTTATCCTACCGCGGACATCAAATATATCAGAATAAAATAAACATATTTATATTGCAACAAAGATCTGTATCATAGCAACATATTTTCAGGTATTTATAAACGAGATACAAAATTATTATTTATTATACAAAAATAATTCTATTTAAAATACTTAAAATAATCTACTACTTTTATTTTTTTATTTTTCAATATTCACTAATCTGTTATAAATTGGTTTAACCAAATCTTTCCATGATATCATCGCTTTAGAAAAACATTCAATCTGTTGACATTGTATGGTTTTATTCCTAAATATTACCAACAATGTCCACTAGAAAGCAGTGAGACTACCTGTATGTTGCTAGCTGGTAGGCATTATTAGAGCTAATAACGATGTAAGTAAGTAAAGAACACAGTCATTCTTTTCTAACAAATGATGATACATTTCTTTATATTTACCTTTCTCATCCTTTCTTAACTACTGTGAGCAAAAATTACACAGTTTAATGGTAATGACATTATAGACATAGATTATAAATAAAACACCTGCTATCACCATCATAGACAAAAACCGTCGGTTTTTTTTTTTTAAGTTGTTTTACTGGTGATGGTAAGCTCGGGGCTTGAACCACGATCGGGTTTTCCGAACTTGCTTTTCCTTAATAGTTTCACACCACGATACCACTAAAATGCGTATACCTATCCTTTAATTATAATCTTCCCCGTAAATACTCATTTGTGCGAATTTATGTACAGCTCTCACGGTTTGTGGGAGGCTAAGAACACAAAATTAAATTATTATTGTTTTCAACATTAAATGTATATTAATCTCCGAGGATTACTCAATTTTATAAAGAGTAAAACAATTGTCCTTTCGTCCGTGGAGGTGGAGATGACGGTTTGTGTTGTAATAAGAGATGTTAATAGTTCACCCATTCAAGTACTGCAAATAACGGGAAACCTCTTCTATCGGGGGAACGTTCCACGACCCTCTCTGACGCGTTCATTCTACTCGTACAAGGACTCATCTCTACCGGGATCAACTTACTATCTGTAGTCGAACTAAAGACCTAGTCGGGAATAGAATCTGGGTTCACAGAAGACGTAGCCTACAGCTCTGATACACTTGAAACATGTTACTCACTGTGGGAAAATATTATTAGTCAAACACTATTACTTTTAAACATACAAATAAATTTAGTTTTATCTTTAAGTCTAATTATTGTTATTATTTTTCGCCATTCGTTTCCTATAGATAATACAATCGTTTCTTTTTGTCCGATTCTTTAATCCAGTTTTCGCAGTTCCTATCTACACATTCTGAGGTCCCGGGTTGGATCACTGGCTCTTCCTAAATTTATCTGTGTAGAGATATGTTTGGACCTGGGTCTGACTAATGAGTATAAATGAGGCGCTACTTGAACAAATAATTAGTAGCTCCGGCTTAGAAAACTGATATTAATGGTCGGAGGGCTCTGTGTGGTGATCACATAACACCCTTTATCCACAAATGTGGCACTATAATGTTAACACCGGAGGCTTACCTGGAGCTCACAATCTATTGATATTGTTTTTTTTAAATAAAACTTGTTTATTTTATTTTCAATTTAAACTAGCAGTGAAGCGATCATGGTAATTGAACTTATGCTGACCAAATTTTGGTGATTGGACTCACAGATCTATGGATATGGATGGATATGGATAGCATTATTTGCTATGTTTTGTCCACATTTGGTGACCTATCGATATATTTGTTTGCTGATACACAAGTAAATTCGCTGTAAATGGATATGACTCTCTACGATATAACTCTTTCGAGAATGAAATAGAGCACTTTCTGTGGGAGACGAGCCCTTTTATTGTACCTTTACATCCACTAATGACCTTGGTTGGAGGGTTTTGGTTGTAGTTGCCCTTACCCTCTGGGCTTTATTTATCCTGATGTCTTTTCTAAAAGTTGATTTCCTTTAACCCATGCACCAATATTTTTCTTTTAAACTTCTGCGCTCTTATCGGAACATTGGCTATCAGAAATATAATATATTCTAAGCCAATTGGTTTTCTATAGTGATGGGGTAGTTGTGGGTTTTCAAATATCATGGGTATTAATATTACTGTAGTCTCCCTTTTAGTGTTTTACTGAACCAAGTTTGCATTTTATGTGTATTGGCGCTGTTATTGAGTCTAGACTTGCTCATTTGAGTGAGTTGCAGTTTGTTTGCTGATATGATCAGTCGATTTGTTGCACTTTAAATATTTAAGATATAAGGTAAATAAAAAATTCCCCTATTTAAAGTCAAACTTATTTTAGAAGAGGAAGTAAGTCACAATACTATAATTTTTACTTAAGTAAACTGTCAAGTATTTTCCCTTGAAACTCGCACTCGATAAAGACTTATTCTCGTCTGGTTGGTTTTGACGATTGTGAAAACATCAGAATTTGAAAGCCATATTAGTACAATAAGTTGTTTCTTTTTACCAGATGTTAACTCACTTTACTCCTTCTAAACTAAGTTACATTTATTTTAAATTATATTTCCCTCATCCCTATCAAAATAATTTTAATATGGTGATATTCCATACAGGTAATGTAACGGTGTTCAATAGAATGTTAAGAACAACATTTTTACACAATTTAATGTTACATTTATTTTTTATTAATTAAATAGAACACATTAATTACAGAATAGATACACAGTAATTAAATGTAAAATACACTTGACTCTGGTGGGGATCGAACCCTCTTCCTAAACCTGTACAAATTTGATTAATATTTCAGCTTTATTTCAATAAAGGTGTACTAATGTTTGAAACACACGTGTCTACTATTTATAAAAAATGTCCGCGGGCTGACACTCTAAGGTAGGCCTCTCACTCTACTGAATCAGAGCGACTAATTTGCGCATCTAACTCCTCAACGGTACATGGCATAGCCACTTATCCTACCGCGGACATCAAATATATCAGAATAAAATAACATATTTATATTGCAACAAAGGTCTGTATCATAGCAACATATTTCCAGTGTTTAGTAACCGGAATATGAATTTAATATTCAATATTCAATATTCAATATTATTTAAAAATATAATATTTTGTTTGTCTTTTATTTTTTCTCACTTATAAACTTTCTAATCTTATATTTTGATGTAGAGCCCAAAATTATCATCTTCTAACTTTATTTAAACACGACATCTGTTGACCTTTTGTGGTTTCACTTAGAAACATTACTAACAATGTCCACTAGGAGGCAGTTAGGAAGAATTGCACCCCGTGGAATATAATTTTATTTGATTTGTATTTGTCATTTATTAATTTTGATTTTTAAAGTGTTATTTATGTTACAAAATAGCGTGAAAGTTTTTTTATACATCATTTTTTGATTTGCAAAAATGAATCGTTAATCCTTTTTATATGTATGTTAAAATGGAAACCTTATCTATTCCATTAATCTCTGGAGACTCCTGAGTTTCAAACATACCTTCAGTAAAATAACAAACTACACACATGAACATGTAATGTACAGCAATTAATCCACAAGTTAATATAATTACAAGATCATTACGATTCTACGAACACAAAAGCTGCAGGTATAAAGTTTATAATAAAGTCATTATATGACGGCTAGGAAGGCTACGAGATCTATTTTCATGTATTCTTACGTTAATTAATTTGGTTTGCATCCGTCACATTTGATAAATATTGTAAATACCTAAAATATAACATTAATAATATATTATTTGTAAATTAATTGGTGTATAGTAAAAAGTTGGTAAAAATAAGAATTATTCATGACCATTAATTTTAAATCATAAAGAATGATTTCATAAAATTTTATTTTAACACGACAGTCCATTTATCAGAAATTAACAAATAATGATATTAAATTTATTACTTTAACATATTATGCTCATGAGCATTAATCTAATAATTATATATTGTCAAACACAATTTAATGATATTCACTAATTATTATAATATCTATTACTGAAAATGACTTATTTTATTTTATTAATTTAATTTAATTGAAACAGAATGACTAATGAATATTGAGTTTCGAACCCTGTTTGGGTGTACAAAGGGTGTATTTTCCTAAATTATTTCCCACTCTTCCCTCACAAATATGTTAGCACATGTCATCTAAATTACCAACCTCGTCGCTACCAACCCATTTAATGTGAACATGCGGCTAGCCCAAACGTGTGTACAAATTTAAAAAAACCAAGGGAAAGATTTTATAACTAACATAATATCATATTTTACACTTTGTCAATCTCTCAATAGACTAGTCTGATGATGACGGTTAGATTGGGGTTCAAATGCCGGTAGGTTGTACTAAGCTGGATTTTCCTAAACGGTTTCCCACTCTCCGCGCAAATTTCGGTAATCTTTCTTTAAATTCAACGTTCTTACCTTTAACTCATCAGCGTATTTAGCATGTATGCGTTTAACTTGAACGGATAGTATAACGTGGCGCTAAATAAATTTAATAATAATAATATAACTTACTGAGTTTTAAACTCTTTTATTAGCATTTGTTTTACTCTTTCTGATATAACTGATAGAAATGCACGCCATCTGTAGGTTTTAAAGGTGTTATTATCAAAATATTACCAACAATCTCTAATAGAGGGTAGTACCGTTCGGAAACAATGCTGTCTATCTATCATTATTGGTACTTGTAGTATATAATGTTCTTTGTATTTCTAGAAAAAACGATTATCCTGCTGACCGACAAGTAAAAATTATGTTTATTTTACTTCAATATATGATTTGAATGGCTTATGTTGCTCGATATTTTGGGTAGCTGTCATGTTGGACCATTTATAGTCTCCTGACGGTCAAATTATGCCACATTCGGACAAATTAACAACGAAATAAATCGCTCAGATTACGTCACATCTGGCCCTAATGTGTTCAACCGTCGTATCGGAAATTCCTCTCCCTTTCTTCCGCAGGTAAAAAATGTACACACCACATACTATTGAAGCCCCAAGAAAACATGTCGCCCGTTTTCCTGAATGTTTTAATGGCGATGATTGTCTGTGACGTCATGGTAGGTAAAAGAAGGATTTCTTATGTTAAGGAATTTACTTTCTATTTAACGAGTTTTATAGATACTTGACTAACCATTAATCAAAAAACAAAAATTCTTTTAAAAAATCTAAAAATAGTTCTATTTTACAATTTTTTTTTTAATTTTCAGGTAGTTTTTTTTGTAAACTTAATTCTTATAAGTTCTCTACTACTTAAGCTGTTTTACCTGTTTATTAAAATTTTTTAAGATTTCCTGCCTGGATTTAGATTAAATAATTCCATATTAGTATACGTCCATTGGAAATTGAGAACAAGAAAAGGGAGATATGAATGTGTCTTAGAAAGATAGTGCTTAGATTGCTTAGGTTCGTCAAGTTAAGATGAAACACGCTTTGCTAAATAGCTTCGAAATCTTCAAGTAGTCTACTTCTTAATGTTTGCTACCAACAAATTAATTAACTATGATCAAATTAAACGAACCGAATTGCTTTTCTTAAAAAGAAGACAAAGTATGTGTAAACCAAAATTGTTTTACTCGAACCCTGTCCTCTAGACTCGTTGACAAAAATACTAATGCACAATCATTGCAACAATTTGCCACTATTATGTTTCTAATGTACAGAAAATAATTCAACATGTAATATGCGGTGATATCATTGCGCGTTGAGATACTTCTAGATGCAACCTGTTTGTTACTTCTGAAATGCAGGGAACATATTATTTAGGTTTACACTAAAATACAAATATCGCGGATATTATTTTATTCATTTATTTGAGCTATTTAACGTTTACTTTCTGAAGAGACGGAGTATTCAGCACACGACTTATATTAAGAAGAACCAGATGTAAACTTTGGAGTGTTAATTGGGTGCACCCATTGCTTCCGACACCTTTTCCTTCCTCTCTTTTGCAGCATTAATACTACTGCATCTTCTTCAACATCCTTCATAGATCTGAAATAACCGAGTGTTTTACGTGTGGCCGACCTTGTGAAAGGTCACTTGGTGATTTAAACTTGACACATACCCGTGTCTACCGAGAAGTTAGCTAAACCAACCAACAGATATCTGGAGCTTTTCTTTAACTTGACAAAATAATCTCAATATTGCGGGGTCTCATTTCATTTATTATGTTTCTTTTATCCTCTTTCTCCACGTTATTTCTACCTTCCGCAACATCAGCAGTTTCTTGAATACCATCACAGCTAAAATTTCTCCTCTTTATGTGATCTTGTCCTCGTCTGCATGATTTGTTCTCTCGGTGACACCACCTGTTCCCCGAAATAGGACATTGGTGCCAGCTAACACTTTCCACCCTTAATACACCCCTCCTAAATGGATACAGAATGGGAATGGTAAATGGTGGGTTAAAATACAATATACACAAGTCTAGGATTTTATTATAATCATTAATATGTGGTTTGATGCACAATCTCACACATGTAAACAAAGACTGAGTGGTAGACGAATGGAGCCAGTACGAAGCCAAAATACGAGTTGGAATGAATGGAGTGTCATATGGGTTCCCAATTATTGGGTTTTATTCTATAGGGAGTAATAATGAGGGAAGTAATTAAAGGCAATTGCACATGCTTTTGTTTTAGCAAAATATGATGAAACCACAATAATAAATCGCCTTTTGAAAACTACGATTATTTCACCCTAATGAGAGTCAAACCTCAACCCTCCCATTACCTTCAATTCAGTATATTGACAGTCTTAGTATTATTTACCACCATTGTGGAAGAAAAGGTTTCTTATAGAAAGGTTTGGACAAACAAACTACAAATGCTCTTAAATTTACAACCCCTCTTCATTGATAATATAGTTCGGAAATGAGAAAATCCAAAAAATCAAATTGTTTATGAATTTTTGTTTGAAATATTCATTTATAGAATAGTTAGTCTTATTTCCAGCATTTTTGGTATCTAATATATTAAATGTCAAAATAAATTAATGAAATATGTATGTTTTATGTATATGTGGCGGTAGACACCCTGAACGACATGATATCTAGCGATTTACGTCAGCTCCAAAATCCTAGTTTGTTGTTTATTTCTATCTTATGAAGTGTTTCAATTTGAGCCTGTGGGCCGCACAGAACGTACTATAGGGGTCACGGTCTGGAAATGTCTGTATTAGAGTAGGCCTATACAATCAGTGAAGTGGATTATCATATACTTATTTATCAGAATTAGAATGTATAGTGTAATATAATATATTCACGGAGTTCCTAAACGCTAATAAAACAAAAGTTTACATCTAAAATCATGGAAAATAACTAATGCAGTAAGCCACCTTATATTAGTATTGCAAGCATTCTCGCTCTATTATGTGTTTATTAATGTTAAAATAACCCTCCCTCCTCCCCTGAAGGTAAAAATGACCTATCAGATAACTTGTTCCTGCGACTGGTTCATTTGGACCAATGAATGGAAATGATAGTTCTCTCACACGCTATTCGCTAGTCAAGAAATGTATTAATATTATTAGGTCACGCAGACACGAATATCCACAAACACAATTGATGTGTTGCGTAAACGTGTATTGGATCGGCGAGATGGTTACTGCGCTGTGTTTTACTGCACACTGAGTCCGACCGCAATGTTGATGGTCGGATCTTCAAAAAGGTTATTATAAATATTTTAATGTGTTCGTACGTCAAATCAAATCTTTTGCACCTGTCACTTTTGACAGATTGCATCGATCCTGATAAAACAATTATAGGAGTAACAAAAATTATTATTTTCTGATATTGTTTTAGCGAAATATCCGCAGTATTTTTTTATCGATACAGATTATTAAAATTGGTATTATGCATAAATTTTACGATACTAAACAAGTACATATACATATATCCCTACGCAGTTTGCCACACTGCTTTAGAGTGGACATTGTCAGTTAACTTTCTAATTGAAACCTCAAAATCCATCCATGGGTCATATTGTTCTAAAAAACAATCAACAAACAATGGCATCATGATAATCTTAACTTAAACACTAATATATAACTTTAGTAAGTTAATAAGTGGAGGTAAAAACCTTCAAAGGCTTATCTTGAAAGAGTCAGCCCGTAGACATTTTTTATAAATAGTATTTGTGTTATAATCATTGGTAGATCTAGATTGAAATATTGCTGAAATATTGTTCATGTTTGTACATTTTTAGGGAGAGGGTTCGATCTTCACCAAAAGCAAGTGTTTTTTGAATTAATTACTTTGCAGTTCTTTTTTGATCAAAGTGTTATTTTCAAGTGATATAAAATAAATTTAACAATACATTTTTTTAATGTTGTTCTTAAGGTTTAATTGTGCTGCGTTTTATTACCTGTACGGACTAACAACATATTAAAACTTATTGGGTAGGTTTGGGAAAGTAATTGTTTTAAAAGAAATTCACTCAATGAACTCATTTGGCTTTTGAATTGTGACATTTTCATGATCTTCAAAACCGACCATACGATGATAAGCCTTTTCCCGTGAAGTAACAGAACGAATATCTTATGAGTATACTTGACAGTTCACTGAGGTAAAAACGGACTTACCGTCGTTACTTCTTATAAAATTAACTCGAGTTTAAATACAGGTATATTTTACTTTATTTTTATTCAATGTATTTAAAATGCACTTTTTGAACCAACTGATATCAGCACCCTTAAATAAAAAGGCTTAAAACCAAAACAGACACAACACCCCGCCCTCGCCCATTAATTAATAACTCTGTACTTGGAAACCCACATTACACCAATTAAATATGTTTGGGTTATGCAACAAATCTTTGACATTCATTTAAGTAGATAAACATGTTACTGACTTAACTAAGATTTAACAAACAGGTAGCTGAAGCTGCATGGAGATAATATTGATATACCAGCAAACTAACCACTGGTACACCAACACCTTCATGTAGTGTAGATCGATAAACCAGCTAACTAACCACTGGTACACCAACACCTTCAATTAGTGAAGATCGATAAACCAGCAAACTAACCACTTTTACATCAACACCTTCATAGAGTGAAGATCGATAAACCAGCAAACTAACCATTGGTACATAAACGTTGAAAAATTATTATTGCTCTATCAACATCCATTCCCCACGCACATCTCTATAATTGTTCTTACAGTTGGATATTCTGCTGATACCTAATGTCCACACTTTTATCTATTACCACACTATTTAACAACGTATGAGCTCGTATTTGCTAAATTGGATCTAATTCGGCATCAATATTTATGTTATTGTCATTTTCACTGAATGGCTCCTGTGCAGTCTTATACAAAACATCATTAGATACACTTTTTTAACATTTTTCTAATATTTTTTTATACTTAATACACTTGAAGGTTGAGCTAAATTCACTCTAGCACACAGAGTTTCACCTTTAATCTTGCCTTTACTACACTTCTGAGACAATAAACTAACCTCACATTTACATCAAAATACTTGTCAGTTTTCTTAGAAGTATAAACTAAACACAATATTTACAAACAATCTCCAACAATGATGCTAAACCCTTCCACTCGTCAGTAATCTCTCAGATTTCCCTTAGTCTTCTAAGCCAAAATTCTTGAATTTACACTTTTAAATAAATTTAATATAATCTTAGAAAAAGATTTAATGGTAATCAATTTACAATCACCAAACATTTTGTTTTAGAACAGATCCTACATATTTGTAAACTTGTATACCTCAAATCATATTCAAAACAACAAAAAAACAAACAAATTTAACAAAATAATTTAGTCAAACTACTATTTACTAATTAATTAATTCGTGAATAAATAAATAAATATAAAATCATTACATAATTAAAATATGTCATAATATTCAGAAAACAAGATAATAATAAACCTGATAACTTACAATTGTATTTTTTTTTAAAGTTACACAAAGGGCTATATAATATGTAATAATTGAATATCTCCAGAATATTCAAATAAACGTCATGGCAAAAATTCTTTAGAAATGCCCCAGCGCACAAGATCTGAGACTACAATTATTTGGGTTAAATATCTATAACATTTTGACATTTCAATAGGGTTAGTTTTTAGGTATTTATACATTTTACAGATAGAGAATGCATCAGTACAAGAACTAACTTAGGAAGAAACATGAAGGAAGATCTAGTAACTATTCTATATAGTAGATCATAAAGGAACTACTTATGAAAAGTTTATTGTAGTTATTTATAGTTCGAAGACAAGCTATGTAATGATTGATGTTTTATCGTTTATTACAAAAATAATATTTATTAATTATTGTACCTTATCATTAACTTATCTACTTTATTGGTTTATTTGCCTCTTCATATTCTTACCAGCAATATTAGATTGAAAAGAGAAGATCAACGAATAAAGATGACCTTTTTATTAAAAATAGATATTGTTAAATGTATCTAATATAGTGTTGTACTTGTAATATTTTTCCACAGTGAGTAACATTTTCCAATGTATCAGAGCTGTAGGCTACTTCTTGTATGAACCCAGGTTCTATTCCCTGCTAGGTCTTTAGTTCGACTACAGATAGTAAGTTGATCCCGGTAGAGCTGTGCTAGATGAGTCCTTGTACGAGTAGAATGAACGCGTCAGAGAGGGTTGCGGAACGTTCCCCCGATAGAAGAGGTTTCCCGTTTTGCGAAATACTTGAATGAGTGAACTATTAACAGCTCTTATTACAACACAAACCGTCATCTCCACGGACTAAAGGACAATTGTTTCACTTTTTATAAAATAATTATTTGTACCACATCTTACTACCCGTTCGGTTTGTACGCACTAACGCTAATGCGTAATGGTAGGGTGATTGTGTGATAAAATGGAGGACCTACAGTTTAACGTGGAATCCGAACCACGGTGGATGCCTAGCATTCCACACATAAATAAGTTGGTATTAATACACGTCTTGTCAGAGGTGAAGGAAGGGTTTGGTAATCAGATAAATCTGTCTCGGGACCGAGGATTCACATTTTATAAAATTCGGGAATTTCAATATTAAATACTAATTTAATAAATATTGTATGTTGATGATAAGGCTTCCTCTTTCTCTTACAATTAACTAAAATTGACAGTTAACTAACTACAATTTAACAAATTATTTAAAAATACAATATAAAACATTAATATTTTGACATAACATGAAATATAGCTGACATTAAAATGTTAAATCACTAAAACTATTGTCAAAGTGTATAACATAAGAAATATTTTTAATTAAACTTAAAGTAAAGTTAATACGCACTCAAACACACGCGCATGCGTGCGTACAGATAAGGAGGGCTTTGTCAATTTTATAGTGACTCGCCTACTAGTCGAAAATTACACATGTCAGCCATTTATATTGAATGATTTAAACTAGGCACTCATTAACTTTTATTTCTACATAAAACTGCTTACCAAAACACAATATGTTATATTAATGTTTTTGTAATAATAATGAAATACTCTTTATCTCCATTTCTTCACCCTCACACACGAACACACAAGATAATAATGCGACAAGACGTGCCAGGTGTTACTCGTGAGTCTTTGTTTTTATTGTGTTTCGAGGTCTAAACTGTTTCTATATTGACAAATATTGATTTATATCTAAATCAAAATCGCAATCAACCCGTAACAAGATATCGATATCACATTGCAGCTAGTTATGAGTCATATCAATAGGTCATCTACGCTTCAATCGAATAGTAATATCGACATTCATCTTGCGAGAGTCGCTATGTACTCATATCGACAGGATAACTTTTGAAGGATCCAAATCAACCTTAATGCAATTATCGATTAATAACTTTTTAATCGTCAAGCAAAAATGTCATCTCGTCACAAACGAGAAGACGAGGCTTTTTTTAAGCCCTTCAAAAAGAGAAAGTACCATAAAAGTCCTACACGTCACTTTCACGACTGAGCTCTCAAACGCAATGAGTTTGCTAAATTTAAATTTAAAACATTAAATTTTAACTAGTTTATATCGTCACGTAAAGCTTAGTAAGAAACAAAATAAAAATGAGTTGTTTTGTGTGCGTTACAACTTGCAGCCCGTCAGAGGTATTACTATAATTACAGAATTTAGTTAAGTTAGAAGAAGGTAGAGTTTAGTGGATATATATCCGCATTTGTTTGTGTGTTGTGTGGTGGTCATAAAATGAACCTTGATGTCACCATCATTAACGTAATAAATTAGATTACTCTGGAGCCCTTGAGTGGATATTTAACGTCACCGGGTTTCGTCGTTACAGTTGGTAAACAATTGTTATATAATATATTACGGGTAATGTGGAGATCTGGATAATGTCAATATTAGCCGGTAAATGTCACTATTATCCCAGTGCAGTTGATAAAGTCAGAAATAGAAAGTAATTTATCTAATTTACGACCTTATCCGAATGATTTCGACACTATCCAACAAGACTTAGATAACACTGATTAATATTTGTAAAACCAAGCAAGTTTAAATAGGAATTTTATTTTGAAACAACATTTTGAAATTGGACAGTAAATTGGATCGTAGCGGCTACTAACATTTTTAATGCTTCATTTTATGCTTTATTTTCTACTAATCTAGACTAACTTAAACTAATATAACATAGCTCACACTCACCTATCTTAATACAAGTTAACATAGCCTAACCTAACTAACTTGACCTCAACCATAGAAATTGCCACTATCCAAGTGCGAGTGGACAATGTCAATAAACTGAATACACTCCTAAAAACATTATTTAATTACCTCTCTCTTACCATTAATTACATATTTTGGATAACATCATTACTATCCGGATAGTAATGACTTTATCCGTTTTCCAATCATCGTTAAATGTACAGAATTAGCAGGGTACATTTAAACAAATGTATCAACATTCTCCAGATGAGATACCATGTGTGTTTGTTCGATAATAATTACTCTTATCGTTATTAGTTCTTATAATTGCTACTAGCCCGCAACATACAGGTATACTGACTGCTCTCTAGTGGACATTGTTGGTAGTATTTATTATTGGAGCCACAAAAGGTCAAAAGATGTCGTCTTAAAAAAAAAAAAAGTTGGATCACCAAGACTTTAGTTTAAACATTAATATTAATGTTTAGCAAATATATAACTCAAGATCTAATATATAAAAAATCTTATTTATTTTTTCAAGATAATGTTTTTATTGTATATTAAAGAATAATTACGTATCCTGGGTATTAATATCAAAAATGTGTTGCTACGATACAGATCCTTGTTGCAATTTATATATTTTATTTTATTCCTATATATTTCATAACCGCGATGGGTGAAACGGTTGAGGCATGGACTGCTCTTGGGATTGATGGAGAAATCTGTCGCTCGAGGGCGGGACCATGCGATGCAAACAGAAGCAGAATCTGCCGCGGTCTTTTTTTCTAAATAGTAGACATACTCGTTTTACACTTGAATAACACATGAGTAATTAAAAGTGAAATATTTGTCAAAATTACACACGTAAAGGAAGAAGGTTTGATCCCAACCAGAAGGAACTTTTTTTTACACTTTTTTTTTTACTGTGAATCAATTATGTTACTAAAGTGATCTCTAAATTTTAATACAAAATAAATATAATTTTAAATGGTGTTCAAATGCCATGGGGAGTATTTATTGCACCAAATCATAATCCAGTCCAGTTCTATAGTAATAGACGGGTGGCTTGGTGGTCTAGGGGTAAGGTGTCGGGCTTCTTTGCTGGGGTCCGGGGTCCAATCATCGGGCCCGGCACAGATTTATCTGATTATAAACCCCTTCCTTCACCTCTGACAAGACGTGTATTAATCATAGCTTGTGAATGTGGGGAATGCCAGGCATCCACCGTGGTTCAGATTCCTCATTTAACTGTAGGCCTCCATTTCATCTAACAATCACCCTACTACACATCAGCGTAAATGCGTATAATCTGAACGGATAGTAAGACGCGGTGCTAAGAATAATAATAATAATAATAATATTGTAATATACTTTATTTATCAGCCATGAAAGCTTATATATTTAATATCACGTATTCACCCTTAAGGTTACATGTTCCACAACTATGTATTTTGATATATAATAATTAATACCTATAAATTTTAAAGAAAAAATATATATTTATTGCCGTTATATTACGTTATTATTTTAGGCAAGTCCATCCCCTATGAAAATTAGATGTGCCCACAAGGACCAGTGGAATATCTGTTCTATTTTGATAAGTATGGAGGATTTATTTTAGATAAGTTGCGTGTACATTTGCATGGAAAGAAAATTGGAAAAACCCTCTTAAAATAACTTTAAAATAACTTACGTAGAACGAGCCGTGATCTCAACCTTCCCCACCCCAACCCCACGTAAACCAGAATAAACTAAAATTACTCCTCAATCTACGTGGCCACTGGCACGATTTATCGTTCGATATTTGTACAACGTGTATGTATAGTTAGTAATAAAGTATAAAGTTACCTGTTTAATGTATGTATGTATGCATGTATGTGTGTTATGTATGTGTATTTGTGAATGTATGTGTCTGTGTGTATGTATGTGTATGTGTGTTTGTATGTACGTATTTATATTACTTTTTGTTTGTAAGTTACATGATATAGTAATTGGCACGTGGTCATTACATTACTTGGGTTGTTGCTTTAATAAAAACAAGCAGACACATTTTAATATTTATGTTTATTATATATAACAATACTTCAACCCATATACACACAGCCATGAACTTATTAATATTATAATGACTCGCTACCCAACACGTCCTCACCCCAGCGGTGAACCAGTCTCACAACCTTTTCTACCTATCATTTCCCAGTCACATTGCTACCCTCTCTTCAACCGTGACTAATGGACAGATATACCCACACCAACTTTCCACTAGTCATCTCAGCTATACAATCATAACAATATACATTCACCCTTAAACAGCACATAATAAACATATACCTATTCGTAAACATATTCATATAAAATTCAAAATACAAGTACATCCAACGTTGGTTTCATCAAGGTATTGTAACAAGATGAGTGTCAGACCTGGGGCAGACGTGTTCGCTCTTTGTTCTCTCTCTCTCCCTCCATTCTTTTAGTGGATACTCATCCTGCCCTAATGACTGTGGATTTTAGTGGGTTAGTGGTGTTAAGGAGGAGGGGGTACTTGAAAGGAAAGTTACATATTTAGAAGAATCTGAACTCGTGATCTTCGAACTCATTATTCTGAAAATGGAGACGTCCAGACTCTTAATGTGACCCCTAAATATACACGGCCGGCGGTCAATAGAGGGACCCCTAGTCCGTGATCTGCCTAGTTATGTGAGTGGACCAGCGTGTCCGGAATTGATGTAGGTTGGTCAGCATGGTGTTTCGTGCTCGGGAACCAGTCACAATCGACGTGAATAGGCGTGTTTTCACGGTTGACCTGATATCATTGTCAACGAAATGTTTATGACCGGGACGATACCAGAGCTTGGTTTGGTAACGCTTTCCTTGACCAGACGAAACAGTCGGGCTACGTCCAATGAGTCAAGAATGTTTTTGCCAATTTAAAAACTCCAACACTTCTTATATTAGATCCAAGCGAGTATAACTTCGTAATCTCTGGATTAATATTTTTTGTAAACTTCACAAACTAATTAAATATGATTAAGATAAACAGGATGAACTGAATTTACTAAATAAGAAAAGAAGACAAAGTATGTATAAACCACCATAATTAGTATAGAACCCCTTCCTCTAGAGTTGTTGACAAGAATAGTGCACAACCGTTTTAACAGTTTTCCGCCATTATGTAGTTAATGGTCAGAAAAAAATTCACCATTTAAAATGCAGTACGATCAAAGCGCCGTGAGATACTTCTTGATGCAACCATCTTGTCAATTCTATAGTGCAGGTAACATACAAGTAACGGCGACTTTAATATACAAATATCGAGGATATTATTGTATTCATTTATTTGAGATATTTAATGTTTACTTTCTGAACAGACGGAGTATTCAGCACACGACTTATAAATTTACCTAATTCTATAACAGACACAACATCCATCCCCCTGCCGTTAATTCATTACTTGGAAAGGGAAAACCCACATTTCACCGATATCAAATTTTAGGCCATGGTATACATCAAACCCGGTACCCTGAACCCAGCAGACTTACACACTACATTCTGATATAAGTTGTTGAACCTTTCTCGCAATAAATCACACACACTGGATCAGATCTACAAGGTTGTGTATTTAATATCTTTTCATTTTCCGTTTTGCTATCTAATTGCCCCCATGGTGTAATGTTCATTGCATCTTGCTCGGAGTCTTGGCGTCCTGGGTTCAATTGCTGGCTCTTACATGGGTATTCACCTCAACGGTCACCTGTGATTGTTGTATAGGCCTTATGTTAGTTATATGTGTTTCCACTGGTTCAACACCCTTATACTCATTATCAACATCACCTCATCTTATCGGGACATGGAAAGGATGTACGATTAGTACATTCCGGCGTCCCCTGGACAACACAACAGGACATTAGTACAACTTTATATATCCAGTCATTATACAAGGTTTTATTATGAGTTTGTATTAATAGTGGTATTTAAGTTTTTTTGTGATTTGTCTATGTTTGTATTCTGTTTATAAAGTGTACGTTAAATTCTCCAATCATAATTAAAGTATCGCATTAAACTTGAGTGGTTGTTGTCCAAACAAGTTCATCGATATCTTTTAATTCTTACGTTTTAGTTCACACTGCATCGACAGCTCAGTGCCTTAGATCACACTACTGTTGCAGTCGGAGGGAACAGGATGTGGAGTGGATGGTAAAAAATAAACTAGTATTTGTCTTTAAAGGGGTTGTACATTTCTTTTTTAAATTAGTCATTTTTTAAAAAACATTAGGTCTTATTACCTGTTAAGCTAGGTATGAGTAAGTTGAAATTAGAGGAAATGTACCCACACTTGCATGGAAGGAGAGTTTAAAACTACTTATAATAAAACATTCTCAATACACTCTATTGGGATTTGAACTTTGTCCCTGTCATTAGCTTTCTGGTAATTGCGAGAGTGACGCATTAAACGATATGGCCACCAAATAAAATTTAGCCAATTATTCTATTCTTGTTAAGGACCCTCCATTTATTAATGACATGTTAAAATAATGTAATCATTGGTAAAATTAGTTGGTATTCTCACCTTTTGAGTTGTTGTGGTGTGTGTGTCGGGTCTGTCCTTGAAGTTAGTTTTTGATCCGTGCGTAGGAATTATCATTTTGATCAGAAGTTTAAGACTAAATACCAATAATCAAATAAAAATCTCTTGTTCATTTTTTATCTTAATCTTGCTCCCAACATTCTTTTAGGGGCCTATTTAGGAAGATCTCATTAGTCTGTGTTTATTGCCCCGTGAGATGGTTCTTGATACAACCCTCCGTTCATTTCTGTATTGTAGGTAATATAATTCGACATTGCCAAGGGTAGTTCATGATTACGACCGTACATAGCAGAGCTGGCCACACAATATTTTGTTGAGAAAATCCAAGTTGCATATTAAAGAATGGTTTAATAGTTTCATAAATCTACTTTTAGGTTAAGTTGTGCAATAAATCGATTTTATAAATTTACGTTATAAACAAATTAAAAATAAATATATAACCAAGGATCTATTTCCCACTTGACGTAGTTAACTAATAATATTAACTACAGCCAACTTTTAATTTGAAGAACCAGTTTAGCTAAACTATAGTATCTACATTCTATTATTCATACGTCAAGCTCTTTTATATGAATGTCACTTTTAATTAATATTATAAAGTATTAAATTGTTATCGATGTTGGCTACTAAAAGTTTCCTCGTCTGAAGTTTGGACTGTACACATCTGTTACTTTAATACAAATCATAAAAAATAAAAATAAAATTGACACGCGAGTCATGAACTCGTGACATTTGGAAATAATCGCTGTTCTCTCAATAACTAGTTGTACAGGTTACGCCTATAAACCTGCTGACTGGGTCACGAGTTCGATTCACGTGACCATCAGTTCATTATCTAATTTGAAACTTTTGTGAGCACATTGTTCTTGGTATTGTCGGTAACAACTTGCACTGCGAAGCTACTTTTCACTCAATTCCAAATCTTTGTTTTAGAGTTTATACCTACTTCCTCCAAAATAACTTTCCTTTCAAAATGTCTTCTTCTCTTTTCGTGTCTTCCACGTGTGTCTCGACCACGTGGGTTGATCAAAAGCTCGTCAAAAAACAACTAACATCATCTCCCACCCACCCCCACCCCCCACCCTCACACGGGCCTAGAGTGGTCATCGGGAAAACATCTTTACACGCCCTGGTACAACTTACGCTAATGTGTTAAAGGTGAGATAGGTTGCATTTTGAGAAAGTGTTCCCTTATTTGCGTGGAAACAAAGAGAGTGGAAAACCTCTAAACTAAATCAAGCCTCACTACACCTGACTGGGTAAAACCCATAAAAACCCTAAATCACCGTCATTGCCAGTTTAGTATATTGTGTGAATCATGCCTTAGACAATGCGACCATCGAAGCGGGTCACAAAGTTAGTGAATTATTTGTTCAAGGAGATAATTTGTGATAGTGGTAAGTAGTAACGTACCAGCATTTGCCTGGAGGGAAGATGGCGAACTTCAACTTTAAAACAACTAAACCTTAGTACAACCGGTTGAGTTTGAACTTGGCCTCACGAATCAGAGTATTGCGACCTCACGGTCATATTTGGTTGTTAAACATTGAGTCGAATGTATATTTCTTTCGCACCGCGTCTTACTAGAAGTCTGGGATTTAACCATTAAATTAAACTATTTGAGTCGGGCTAAGAAAAATATTATTTAAATGCAATGCACCCGAATTTTTCTAATAAAGGAGTGGTAATTCACTCGAACAATAATGTGGTACACAATTTCAGTATTACAACCCCCGTCTTGCATATTCTTATCATTTCTTTGTAAATTTTTCAAGAATACTAAAAGAATTATCCACATATCTTTCTGACATCCTGAAATAATCTAAAGCTTTTGATTGATTTTTACACTACATATTACTAAGAACCATATGAAACGTTTGAATGTAAATTGGGTGCACCCATAGCTTCCCACATCTTTTTTTCCTTCTCTTTTATGGCAACAATATCACTACAGCCTGTTCAACATCCTTCATAGATCTGAAATAACCGAGTGTTTCACGTGTAGCCGACCGTGTGAAAGGTCACTGATTTATACTTGACATATACACGTGTCATGCACGCGTCTTCATAGAAGTAGTCTAAACCAACCAAAGGATATCTGGAGCTTTTCTTTTATTTCACAAAATAATCTTAATATTTAGGGTATATATTTTTTACTATCTTTTCAATTCCCCTTACTCCACTTCATTTCTTCTCGACGCAACATTAGCAATTTCTTGAATACTATCACAGCTAAAATTTCTCCTCTTTTTGGGATCTTGTCTCTTATTAACCCTCTTCTTCAGCTTATTTTCCCCCTTTCTCCTCCCGGCCTAACTGTTCCTCGTCTCATGATTTTATCTCTTGTGACACCACATGTTCCCCAAAATATAACGTCAGTACCAGCTAACACTTTCCACCCTCAATACACCCCTCCTAAATGGATACAGAATGGGAAACCGTGTTGATTAAAGACAAAAAACCATGTCAAGGATTTTATTATAAACATTATATGTGGTTTGATGCACAATCTCTCTCAAGTAAACAAAGACTGATTGGTAGATGAATGGCGCTAAAACGAAGCCAAAATACGAGTTACAATGAGGGGGGTGTCGTATGGGTTCCGGATTATTGGACCTTCCTGTATAAGGAGTTAGGACGAGGGAAGTTGAAAACTACGCTTATTTCACCCTGTTGAGAGTCTAACTTCAACCTTACCATTACCTTCAATTTAATATATTGTGAATCATAGTCTTCTTTACCACCATTGTAGGTGAAATGGTTTCTTAAAAATACTATTGTAAAACTAAATAGATAATTCCATTTTCATTGGTCACAGAATAGACGCACCGTAATTAAATGTAAAAAACCATTGTTTCTGGTGTGTTAGAGTCTTATTCCTTTAATTATACATTTTTATCCATAATTTCGAGTTTGTTTCAAAAATGTGTTTATCATGTGTAAAATATGTATGTCTAGTAATCACAAAAAATAATCCTGGATGTTGAAAAGCCACTGGCGTCATCGCAAGCTTCCGTTTTCGAGCGACAGATTTTTCCTTCATCTCTGGAACGGTACATGCTTCAGCCACTTAGAATATCGTGCTCTTTATATATATATATATATATTAAAACAATTATGTAAACTGCAACAAGGATCTGTATCGTAGCAACACATTTTTGATATTAATACCCGGGAAACGAAATTTTTATTTAAAAAATCTAAGAAATATTATTTATACATATTTTCTGCATTTCTATTTTTTCAGATTCAAACTTAACTAAATTTTCACAGTATTTTATTTCAATAAGCAACTAATTCTGGAAAAACACACAATGTGTTACTTTTTGTTGTTTTTTATTTTAAATATTAACAAAATGTCCCCTATAAATCAGTTGTTTACCAGTATTTTTTATTAGCACTCGGAACATTGAAATATAGTTAGTAAAAACACACACAACTAAACACACTCTCATTTTGCAAATTATTAATTTGATAAAAATTCCATTTTCTAATACTACAGCTGATTATATAACTGTTTGGTTTAATAGTTGTGCATTGATAGACACTAATCACATACATAGTATTAAGATTTTCACTAACAGCATTGTCATAAACTTCCACAGATGGGTACGCAGACTAAGGTGTTAGTTTCATATATAGATCGTTCCACTCTTAAGATTCTATTGCAAATCTTATTGTGACAGCACTTTATAATTTATCCTCTTAAAACAGAATAAATATCGTCATATTCGAAACTTAAAATGTAAACAATTGAAATGTGGTTTCCGTCAATAATTGTATATTATTATTTTGTTATTATTAACAAGATTATTATTATTATTATTATTACGACCGCACCACTAACAAACTGTTAAATGATATACATTTTAATATAAACACAGGAAAATATAAAAGCTTTAGTGCATTTTCAAAACAACTTTAAAAACTCGGTTAATTTTAACTTGAATGTGATCGCGTGGCATGTCATATCTCCAAAAAGGAATTGGAGTGAAATTTATATATTTTTAATACGTTAGCTAATTTTTTACTTACTGAAACGAGGCTAACAAACTAACAAGTAAATTTTTCCAACATATCACAACATCAATATCACACTTATATTATTGTAAGGATAAAACTAGAGGTGGTGGAGTAATTTTTATTGGTAAAAAAATTCATTCAGCTCTCATTTAAACCAACAAAACACAAACAATTTTGGAAGCATTCAAGAGACACTGATTACAAGTTAAAAAAATTACAACATAATAACTTTATATAAACAACCAGTTAACAATAAGTGTAACTTTATACAAGAGCTTGACAAGAACTTAGACCACCATCCTACATAAGAAAACCTCATTGTAGCAGGTGACATAAATATTAACATAGAAGACAAATATATCCCAGTATATACTCGATATGAAACTATGATATCAGAAAGGAGCCTAAAAAATCTAGCTAATAAGTGTACTCGTGAAGAGTTTTCTAAAAAGAACTTAGTTATGTCATTTATTGACCTCTTATTTATACTTATATGAAAAGATCACTATGCTGTAATACCTGGAATAATTCGTATAAAATGTAAGATCACTACGGCAGCGATGAAAATAGGTTAATATAACTAAAAGTGTGGACTGGGGAAACCTGACTACGGACTTACAGACTGAAAACAAAATATTACAAAATAATCTTAACTCTTAAGGAGGTATATAATACAACAAATTGTACAATCTCGGAACAGAATACAACCGATGTGATTTGAATTAATACCTACCTTTTAGGAAAAATTAAAATCAGAGATAAACTCTATCATCAATGGATGTAAAGTCCAACCAATATAATTTATCAACCGGAATATAAAAAGGAGAGGAAAAAGGTAAGAAATGCTATACATAAAGTCAAAATTGAACATCATAGGAAATTATTTGGGATTTACAAAGTAATATTAAAAACACGAGGTGTGAAGTAAACACAGTTATAGGTAAACGTACAAAAATAACTTAGATGAGAGCTTATGCACACATTAAAACTAAAGAGAACTTGAAAACCGTGTGTAAAAATTTTGAATTTTATTTTGAGAATGGAATAATTTAAATTTTGCAGAAATATGATATAAAACTTATCACACAAATGGAAGATACAATACCGAACATTCTTTATACCTAAAACTACCTCTACAGAAATGAATAAACTTATCTCGTCATTGAAACCAAACAAATGGCCTGGCTATGATAACTTTACAATGATGGAAATACGAAAGATAGGACTAAATTTAATTCCGACACTATTAGACGTAATAAATACTTCAATAAAAACCGGCAAATTTCCCAAACAAATTAAATGCTCTCTTATTAAACCCATTTATCAAAGATGGGCGACATTTAGACAACGGTAATTACAGACCAATAGCAATACTACCAACTTGAGAGAAGTTATTAGAAAAATACATGGCTAACAAATTGACTGATTATTTAAATAAATTCAATATAATAAACCCAAGGCAATATGGATTTAAACAATACAAAAAGCATGTTTTGTCTCTATTGACCTCAAAAAAGCGTTTGACACATTTGACATTGACATATTATTTAAAATATTAAAAATGGTTTGAATTGATGGAGCATACCTTGGATGGTTTAGGGACTATCTCACTAACAGACTTTTTCTATATACTAATTAGCATCCAAAAAAGTGAAACCAAAATGACAAATATGGGAGTACCACAAAGCTCAATACTAGGACCTTTTCTATATCCGATTTACGTAAATACCATCACATCACACGTAAATCAGGGACACATCTACCTGTATGCAGACGACACCGCAGTACTGACTATTCACGAAAACCTCAAACTAGCAGAATACAACCTGCAACAAGACTACAACGAGATACAAATATGGACCAATGATCATCGTCTAATAATAAATGTAAAGAAAACTAAAGTTATACATATCTGTTCTCCTAAAATGCACCATAAGAAGAGTCAATATTACGCATCACAGCTATAATTGTTTACATAACTGAACTCAAAATATGCTATGACTATCAAAAAACTGGACACAACATACAGTCATACTTACCTTGGACTAATAACTGACAAACATAAATGGAACAGGTACATTCAAAAACTTGAGAATAAAATAAAAGGATTGACATGTGTTTTTTACCATCTTAGAATGTACTTGGATTCCAAAACGATAGTAATATAATATATAAATAATTAGTTCAATCAATAATATAGTATGGAATATCCATCTGGGGAGAAACTACAGAATGTTACACAATTGAAATTTCACATTTGCAAGAAAAAGTCCTGAAAGTTGTATTTGGTACCAAAAATGTTAACAACCGGACATACATTCAACATAAAATTTTACTTCTTAACCAATTATATGAGTACAACCTCTTTATAGGATATTACCATTCCGATAGATACAAGCAAATAAAAACCCATTCCCTTAAAACCGCCTCAATTTTTAACAAAGAAGTGTATACAATTGGCAAATACTCTAATTATTATGGTAGACAGGAACTGAAATGTGCCATCCCCTGATTTGCTATCACCGACACTCCTAGAAATCCCTAAATTAAGAATAGCGAAAAGTAAAATTATAGACTCGATACTTCACGGCATAATTCTAACAAGTATGTAGATATTATTGAGGGGAAATGTTATATGTGTAAAACTTTTAGTTTTTTAATTATTTTACTATCATTATTTTATTAGTTTTATTAAAATATCTAACTGAAAGACCTGAAATCTATTTTACGTACTTTGGTATTAATAAAAAAATATTTATGTAATTTTCTTTTAAATCATAACTAAACAATGTTCGACTGTCATTAATAATAATAATAATAATAATAATTAATAATAATAATAAAGCCTTAACGAAGCTTAATTAGATACCGCACAGATTCAAGTTTGATGATCATGTTAGGGTTTGAATTCTACATGTCGACCTGAAAATTGTTTTAAGTCAGATCATTCCAATGGTTTTACCTTCCTATGTTCATTATTTTGTGTGTTCACTTTATTATACAAATATCCAACTAATCCATACGTTATTAGATTTATAATAATATAATCAGTTGTTTATAATGTGCTTGTTAGGTTGGCACCAGGCTAATATGTTAGTTCGAGATGAAGTGACGTCACCTCCAGACGGCAAAGGCGCTTGATTGCGAAGCGTGATTAGGAGGGTCAGCGGTTCGAGATCGATCATTCGCAGTAACGGGTCATTTGCAGTGAGAGGTCACTTGGACTAAGAGGTCATTTGAAGTGAAAGTTCACTTGGACTAAGAGGTCATTCTCAGTGAGAGGTCACTTAGACTAGGAGATCATTCGTAGTGAAAGGTCACTTGGACTAAGAGGTCATTCGCAGTAAGACGTCACTTGGACTAAGAGCTCGTTCAGAGTAAGACGTCACTTGGACTAAGAGCTTGTTCACAGTAAGAGTTCAGTTGAACTCAGAGTTGACTTGTAGCAAGACTGGGGAGGCGACGTGTAGATATCAGAGAGTGGATCGTACGTCTCGCTGATTTAGCCTCGTGGACGAGACTTGTTAGTGGCCGTGTGGAGTGGATAGAAAGAGGATTTATTTGTACAACACAATAATAAAGTTCAGGAAAACACGATAGCATTGAGTGTATCTTTCCTGTTTGATCCCTGTGTTTGTCTAAGTGGAGATATCTCACCGAGCAGTGGCGATTCACGAGGTTCATTTAACTCGCCAAACACCAAGTAACGCTGCACCAAAGTAATGACAGACACAACACTAATTTCCTACGACTGTTAAGACATATTTCGTTGTTAAGTTTAAATCGGTGGTAATTTATTTTTCAAATAGGACTTGACCTTACATTTCCGGGTATTATATTTAGAAGGATATGTTAACAGTCCTAAACTAATCAATGTTATTATATTTATACAACTTATGACTGTGTTTTTGCTTGAAATTCTTTACATGGCTCCCAAACTCAGTTGCCAAACGCGCCTTTATGCCATAATGAGGTTTTAAACTCATTTAATTGATTATGGCCATGATTCTAACCCTGATCTGATTATTAAAATTGACTAAATGTTGTGTGACATTAAGAAATATATATACTTAGTTGACATAGCCGTTCAGTATTAAACTTTAGCTTAACAGTGTTGTGCTCTTCAAGGCTATTTGGGGTCAAATTCAATAACCAATCACAAATAAAGGGGAGTTTTTGTTCTCCCTTGGTAGTTTCCAAGAATAAATTCAAACTATTCTTACAATTTCTGAAATATAATATACCCAAGACGATGAAGAATTTTATCTCAAGGCAAGCTGTTCTTATTTTACTTTAAATATTTCAATGGATAAAACAAGCTTTAATTTTTTCTACGCTTCATATTAAGTAGCTCCATTTAACCGCTCCAGGCGTTGTTCATAACTATCAGATTAATACAGCACCTAATTTGATGATGAGGGTTTTAATATTTTGGTTAGAATTAAAGCCAGTTGTACAGAGGTAATTTTAATAATTTTCCTAGAACTCCTACGCAACTGAAGATGAACTTTCTCTAAAATTATACCATCACCATATCTACACAATTATAATTAATTATCTGAAAATACTTATTAACATGATACGATTTTTATAGTAAGGTCCTTTTAAAAAATATTATTTTTTGCCGAAAATTTTAAAATCTAATGTTGTTTTGGTTTTTATTTATAGGTACTAATAATATCTTTACATAGCCATTGCTTCAGATCATGTGCCTAGACATGACATTAGATCTAGTAGCTTTCATCAATGTAAAATAATCCCCTTTATATGAAATTAAGACTTTATTAAAGCGCGGTGTAGTAATTATTCAATGGAACATTTTAATCCATTTAATTTCGTATTTATCTTAGATTAATTGAAGAGAACACATTTATCTCTGTAGACACGAACAGTAATTAAATGTAAAAAACACTAGGTTCTGGTGGGGATCGAACCCGCTTCCTAAACCACTAGAAATATGAACAATAATTTATCTTTATTTCTAGAAAGGTGTACTAATGTTTGAAACACACGGGTCTACTATTTATAAAAAATGTCCGCGGGCTGACACTCTACGGTAGGCCTCTCACTCTACTGAATCAGAGCGACTAATTTGCGCATCTAACTCCTCAACGGTACATGGCATAGCCACTTATCCTACCGCGGACATCAAATATATCAGAATAAAATTAATTATTTATATTGCCACAAAGATCTGTATCATAGCAACATATTTTCAGGTATTTATAAAGAAGATTCAAATTTATTTTTTAATATACAAAAATAATTATATTTAAAATACTTAAAATAATCTACTACTTTTATTTTTTTATTTTTCAATATTCACTAATCTGTTATAAATTGGTTTAACCAAATCTTTCCATGATATCGTCGCTTTAGAAAAACATTCAATCTGTTGACATTTTATGGTTTTATTCCTAAATATTACCAACAATGTCCACTAGAAAGCAGTGAGACTACCTGTATGTTGCTAGCTGGTAGGCATTATTAGAGCTAATAACGATGTAAGTAAGTAAAGAGCACAGTCATTCTTTTCTAACAAATGATGATACATTTCTTTATATTTACCTTTCTCATCCTTTCTTAACTACTTTGAGCAAAAATTTCACAGTTTAATGGTAATGCCATTATAGACATAGATTATAAATAAAACACCTGCTATCACCAGCATAGACAAAAACCGTAGGTTTTTTTTTAAGTTGTTTTACTGGTGATGGTAAGCTCGGGGCTTGAACCACGATCGGGTGTTCCGAACTTGCTTTTCCTTAATAGTTTCACACCACGATACCACTAAAATGCGTATACCTATCCTTTAAATATAATCTTCCCCGTAAATAGTCATTTGTGCGAACTTATGTACAGCTCTCACGGTTTGTGGGAGGCTAAGAACACAAAATTAAATTATTATTGTTTTCAACATTAAATGTATATTAATCTCCGAGGATTACTCAATTTTATAAAGAGTAAAACAATTGTCCTTTCGTCCGTGGAGGTGGAGATGACGGTTTGTGTTGTAATAAGAGCTGTTAAGATGTCACCCATTCAAGTACTGCAAATAACGGGAAACCTCTTCTATCGGGGAACGTTCCTCAACCCTCTCTGACGCGTTCATTCTACTCGTACAAGGACTCATCTAGCACAGCTCTACCGGGATCAACTTACTATCTGTAGTCGAACTAAAGACCTAGTGGGGAATAGAACCTGGGTTCATACAAGAAGTAGCCTACAGCTCTGATACACTCGAAACATGTTACTCACTGTGGGAAAATATTAATAGTCAAACACTATTACTTTTAAACATACAAATAAATCTTAGTTTTATCTTTAAGTCTAATTATTGTTATTATTTTTCGCCATTCGTTTCCTATAGATAATACAATCGTTTCTTTTTGTCCGATTCTTTAATCCAGTTTTCGCAGTTCCTATCTACACATTCTGAGGTCCCGGGTTGGATCACTGGCTCTTCCTAAATTTATCTGTGTAGAGATATGTTTGGACCTGGGTCTGACTAATGAGTATAACTGAGGCGCTACTTGAAAAAATAATTAGTAGCTCCGGCTTAGAAAACTGATATTAATGGTCGGAGGGCTCTGTGTGGTGACCACATAACACCCTTTATCCACAAATGTGGCACTATAATGTTAACACCGGAGGCTCACCTGGGAGCTCACAATCTATTGATATTGTTTTTTTAAAATAAAACTTGTTTATTTTATTTTCAATTTAAACTAGCTGTGAAGCGATCATGGTAATTGAACATATGCTGACCAAATTTTGATGATTGGACTCACAGATCTATGGATATGGATGGATATGGATAACATTATTTGCTATGTTTTGTCCACATTTTGTGACCTATCGATATATTTGTTTGCTGATAAACAAGTAAATTCGCTGTAAATGATATGACTCTCTACGATATAACTCTTTCGAGAATGAAATAGAGCACTTTCTGTGGGAGACGAGCCCTTTTATTGTACCTTTACATCTACTAATGACCTTGGTTGGAGGGTTTTGGTTGTAGTTGCCCTTACCCTCTGGGCTTTATTTATCCTGATGTCTTTTCTAAAAGTTGATTTCCTTTAACCCATGCACCAATATTTTTCTTTTAAACTTCTGCGCTCTTAACGGAACATTGGCTATCAGAAATATAATATATTCTAAGCCAATGGGTTTTCTATAGTGTTGGGGTAGTTGTGGGTTTTCAAATATCATGGGTATTAATATTACTGTAGTCTCCCTTTTAGTGTTTTACTGAACCAAGTTTGCATTTTATGTGTATTGGCGCTGTTATTGAGTCTAGACTTGCTCATTTGAGTGAGTTGCAGTTTGTTTGCTGATATGATCAGTCGATTTGTTGCACTTTAAATATTTAAGATATAAGGTAAATAAAAAATTCCCCTATTTAAAGTCAAACTTATTTTAGAAGAGGAAGTAAGTCACAATACTATAATTTTTACTTAAGTAAACTGTCAAGTATTTTCCCTTAAAACTCGCACTCGATAAAGACTTATTCTCGTCAGGTTGGTTTTGACGATTGTGAAAACATCAGAATTTGAAAGCCATATTAGTACAATAAGTTGTTTCTTTTTACCAGATGTTAACTCACTTTACTCCTTCTAAACTAAGTTACATTTCTTTTAAATTATATTTCCCTCATCCCTATCAAAATAATTTTAATATGGTGATATTCCATAAAGGTAATGTAACGGCGTTCAATAGAACGTTAAGAACAACATTTTTACACAATTTAATGTTACATTTATTTTTTATTAACTAAATAGAACACATTAATTACAGAATAGATACACAGTAATTAAATGTAAAATACACTTGACTCTGGTGGGGATCGAACCCTCTTCCTAAACCTGTACAAATTTGATTAATATTTCAGCTTTATTTCAATAAAGGTGTACTAATGTTTGAAACACACGTGTCTACTATTTATAAAAAATGTCCGCGGGCTGACACTCTTAGGTAGGCCTCTCACTCTACTGAATCAGAGCGACTAATTTGCGCATCTAACTCCTCAACGGTACATGGCATAGCCACTTATCCTACCGTGGACATCAAATCTATCAGAATAAAATAATATATTTATATTGCAACAAAGATCTGTATCATAGCAACATATTTTCAGTGTTTAGTAACCGGAATATGAATTTAATATTCAATATTCAATATTATTTAAAAATATAATATTTTGTTTGTCTTTTATTTTTTCTCACTTATAAACTTTCTAATCTTATATTTTGGTGTAGAGCCCAAAATTATCATCTTCTAACTTTATTTAAACAAGACATCTGTTGACCTTTTGTGGTTTCACTTAGAAACATTACTAACAATGTCCACTAGGAGGCAGTTAGGAAGAATTGCACACCGTGGAATATAATTTTATTTGATTTGTATTTGTCATTTATTAATTTTGATTTTTAAAGTGTTATTTGTTACAAAATAGCGTGAAAGTTTTTTTATACATCATTTGTTGATTAGCAAAAAATGAATCGTTAATCCTTTTTATATGTATGTTAAAATGGAAGCCTTATCTTTACCATTAATCTCTGGAGACTCCTGAGTTTCAAACATACCTTCAGTAAAATAACAAACTACACACATGAACATGTAATGAATAGCAATTAATCCACAAGTTAATATAACTACAAGATCATTACGATTCTCGCGGACACAAAAACTATAGTTAAAAGTTCATAATAAAGTCATTATATGACGGATAGGAAGGCTACGAGATCTATTTTCATGTATTCTTACGTTAATTAATTTGGTTTGCATCAGTCACATTTGATAAATATTGTAAATACCTAAAATATAACATTAATAATATATTATTTGTAAATTAATTGGTGTATAGTAAAAAGTTGGTAAAAATAAGAATTATTCATGACCATTAATTTTAAATCATAAAGAAAGATTTCATAAAATTTTATTTTAACACGACAGTCCATTTATCAGAAATTAACAAATAATAATATTAAATTTATTACTTTAACATATTATGCTCATGAGCATTAATCTAATAATTATATATTGTCAAACATAATTTAATGATTTTCACTAATTATTATAATATTTATTACTGAAGATGACTTATTTTATTTAATAAATAAGATTTAATTGAAACAGATTGACCAGTGAATATTGAGTTTCGAACCCTGTTTGGGTGTACAAAGGGTATATTTTCCTAAATTATTTCCCACTATTCCCCCATAAATATATTAGCACATTTCATCTAATTTACCTTCCTCGTCGCTACCTACCTATTTAATGTGAACATGCGGTTAGGCCAAATGTGTGTACAAATTTAAGGAAACCAAGGGAATGATTTTATTACTTACAAAATATCATATTTTACACTTTGTCAATCTCACAATAGACTAGTCTGATGATGACGGGTAGATTGCTGTTCAAATCTAGGTAGGTTGTACTAAGCTGGATTTTCCTAAATTGTTTCACACTCTCCGCGAAAATTTGGGTAAACTACCTCTAAATTCAACGTTCTTACCTCTAACTAATCAGCGTATTTAGTATTTATGCGTTTAACTTGAACAGGTAGTATGACGTGGTGCTAATTAAATCTAATAATAATATAACCTACTGAATTTTAAACTGTTTTATTAGCATTTGTTTTATTCTTTTTGATATAACTGATAGAAATGCGCGCCATCTGTAGGATTTAAAGGTGTTAATATCAAAATATTACCAACAATCTCTAATAGAGGGTAGTACCGTTCGGAAACAATGCTGTCTATCTATCATTATTGGTACTTTTAGTTTAAAATGTATTTTGTATTTCTAGAAAAATGATTATCTCGCTGACAGACAAGTAAAAATTATGTTTATACTACTCCAATATATGATTTGAGGGTTATGTTGCTAGATATTTGGGGTAGCTGTCATTTTGGAACATTTATAGTCTCCTGACGGTAAAATTATGCCACATTCGAACAAATTAACAACGAATTAAATCGCTCAGATCACGTCACATCTGGCCCTAATGTGTTCAACCGTCGTATCGGAAATTCCTCTCCCTTTCTTCCGCAGGTAAAAAATGTACACACCACATACTATTGAAGCCCCAATAAAACATGTCGCCCGTTTTCCTGAATGTTTTAATGGCGATGATTGTCTGTGACGTCATGGTAGGTAAAAGAAGGATTTCTTGTGTTAAGGAATTTACTTTCTATTTAACGAGTTTTATAGATACTTGACTAATCATTAATCAAAAAACAAAAAATTATTTTAAAAAAATCTAAAAATAGTCCTATTTCTCAAAATTTTAATTTTATTTTATTTTCAGGTAGTTTTTTTGTAAACTTATTTCTTATAAGTCCTCTACTACTTAAGCTCTTTTACCTATTTATTAAAATGGTTTAAAGATTTCCTGCCAGGATGTAGATTAAATAAGTCCATATTAGTATACGTCCATTGGAAATTGAGAACAAGAAAAGGGAGATATGAATGTGTCTTAGTAAGATAGTGCTTAGACTGCTTAGGTTCGTCAAGTTAAGATGAAACACGCTTTGCTAAATAGCTTCGAAATCTTCAAGTAGTCTACTTCTTTATGTTTGCTAACAACAAATTAATTAACTATGATCAAATTAAACGAACTGAATTGATTTTTTTAAAGAAGACAAAGTATGTGTAAACCAAAATTGTTTTACTCGAACCCTGTCCTTTAGACTCGTTGACAAAAATACTAATACACAATCATTTCAACAATTTGCCACTATTATGTTTCTAATGTACAGAAAATAATTCAACATGTAATATGTGAGGATATCAGTGCGCGTTGAGATACTTCTAGATGCAACCTGTTTGTTATTTAGCAAGTGCAGGGAACATATTATTGAGGTTTACACTAAAATACATATATCGCAGACATTATTTTATTCATTTATTTGAGATATTTAACGTTTACTTTCTGAACAGACGGAGTATTCAGCACACGACTCATAATATGAAGAATCAGATGTAAACTTTGGAATGTTAATTGGGTGCACCCATTGCTTCCGACATCTTTTCCTTCCTCTCTTTGGCAGCAACAATACCACTGCATCTTCTTCAACATCCTTAATAGATCTGAAATAACCGAGTGTTTTAAGTGTGGTTTATCTTGTGAAAGGTCACTTTCTGATTTAGACTTGACATACACACGTGTCGTTCACGTGTGTACGAAGAAGTAGTCTAAACCAACCACCAGATATTTGGAGCGTTTCTTTTACTTCACAAAATAATCTTAATATTGCGGGTTCTCATTTCACTTATTATGTTTCTTTAATCCTCTTTCTCCACGTTATTTCTACCTTCCGCAACATCAGCAGTTTCTTGAATACCATCACAGCTAAATTTTCTCCACTTTATGGATCTTGTCCTCGACTGCATGATTTTATCTCTCGGTGACACCACCTGTTCCCCGAAATAGGACATTGGTGCCACTTTCCACCCTTAATACACCCCTCCTAAATGGATACAGAATGGGAATGGGAAACGGTATGTTAAAATACAAAAAAACACAAGTTTAGGATTTTATTATAATCATTAATATGTGGTTTGATGCACAATCTCACACATGAAAACAAAGACTGAGTGGTAGACGAATGGAGCTAGTAAAAAGCCAAAATACGAGTTGGAATGAATGGAGTGTCATATGGGTTCCCAATTATTGGCTTTTACTCTATAGGGAGTAAGAATGAGAGAAGTAATTAATGGCAATTGTACATGCTTTTATGTTAGTAAAATATGATGAAACCACAATAATAAGGCAAGTTTTGAAAACTACGATTATTTCACCCTACTGAGAGTCAAACCTTAACCCTCCCATTACCTTCAATTCAGTATATTGACAGTCTTAGTATTATTTACCACCATTGTGGAAGAAAAGGTTTCTTATAGAAAGGTTTGGACAAACAAACTACAAATATTTCATTTTCATTGTTCACAGAAGATACGCACAATTATTAAGTGTAAAGAACGATTATTTCTGGTTGGGTTCGAACATTTTCCCTTTATTATACATTTTTATCCATAATTTCGTCTTTGTTTTTTGAAATATGTTTCGCATGATTAAACATGTGTGTCTAATATTTATATTTTCTGCATTTTTGTTTTCAGATTTATATTTGCTTGATTTACCCATTGGGCGATTTCAATAACCCCACTGTTTTCTGTTTGGACATGACATTCGTCGCTTTTTGATGGTTTTATTTTTAAATACTACCAAAAAGGTCCGGAAGCATTTTTTTTTTGAGAAACCAAGACGAAATTATGAATACAAATGTATAAGTAAAGGAAAAGGGTTCGAACCCAACCAGAAACAATGATTCCTTACACTTAATAATTGTGCGTATCTTCTGTGACCAATGAAAATGAAATATTTGCAGTCTGACTGTTAAGACAGATCTCGTTGTTAAGTTTCAATCGAGTGTAATTTATCTTTCAAATATGACTTGACCTTACATTTCCTGGTATTATATTTATACAACTTATGCCTGTGTTTTTGCTTGCAACTCTTTACATGGCTCCCAAACTTAGTTTACACACGCGTCTACCCACCAAAATAAGGTGTTGAGCTCATTGATATGATTATGGCCATGATTCTAACCCTTACCTGATTACTAAAATTGACTAAATGTTGTGTGACATTAAAAAAAAATTACATTACATAGCAATTTACTTTTGAACTTTAGCTTATTAGTGTTATTTTCTTCAAGACAATCCAAACGGTAAATCGACTTACCCACTACGGAACTTCAAAAGGCCTTCACAACCTACATGGGAGTTACTTTTCTCCAGTGGTAAATTTCACAAATAAATTCAAACTATTCTTGCAATTTCTTAAATATAATACACCCAAGTAAACAACAAAGTTGGTTTCAAGTCAACTTGTTCATATTTTATTTTAAATATTTCAAGAGGTTAAACAAGCATAATTTTTTGACGCTTCGTATCAAGTAGATTTATTTTAATCGCTTCAGGGGTTGTTCATAACTAATAGGATACTACAGCACCTATAAAGCATATTATTTTTCTCACAATAGGAACGAGGCATACGATGTGATATTATTGGAAACCCGACAAACTGAATCATATTGTGCTTTTCATTTTTATATATGGATGAAATCAATTATGTTCTTTAGTTTATATTGCCTCGACAAGATATATCATTCAATGCTAATATAATATAGCAAGCTTATTTATAAAAATAACCAATTTAAATAACCTCGCTAGGGGAAAGCAATATGTAAGGAAGAAGTATTCATAAGATCCTCTACTTATGTTGGGATGATAAGGGACTATATAAAAGGTCGTGTTTTTGTATCTTTCATAGCAAATAATTTTGTTCGTAAAAATAATTCAAATATTTCTCCAGTAGATTTTTAGAGTTTAAATTTCTACAGATACTAATCTCACCAGTTCTTGAATATCTTTCAGGAGAATATTGGTATTTATGAAAAGTTTTAAAATGAAGATAAAAAAAGTTTTCATTAAATTCCCTAAACCTTTCGAAGATATTCAATAACTGTTGAGGTTATTATGGGGAATAAAATTAAATTATTAGGATTCCACTGGAGTAATATCTATTTTATATTTTTACCTGGAAAAAATCCTTGTAATAAAACTACAAAAATACTGCCTCTATTTATCAATTTCACCCATCCCACCTTAAGAGTAAAAATCTCTTTAGTCCGGCTCACTGGTGAGGCTGATAAAATATTAGTTCGAATAGAACCAGTTGTACAAGGTAATTTTTAATGAGTTTCCCGTCACTCCTTCCACGCAAATGAAGATGAACTTTCTTTAAAATTCACCATAATATTACCTACACAATTATAATCATCTGAAAATACTTATTAACACGAAACTATTTTTATAATTAGTGGTTTTAGAAAATATTTTTACTGAAAAATGTTAAATCTAATATTGCATTAATTGTTTTTATAAGTACGATCAAGAGCCATAGCTACAGAACATGTGACTTGACGTATGTATACATGACAAAAGACATAGTATCTTTTATCACTGTAAAATAATCCCCTTTATATGGAAATAAGACTTTAGTAAAGCGCGGTGTAGTAATTATTCAATGGAACAATTTTATTCCATTTAATTCCATTTTTATCTTAGATTAATTGAAGAGAACACATTTAACTCTGTGGACACGAACAGTAATTAAATGTAAAAAACACTAGGTTCTGGTGGGGATCGAACCCTCTTCCCAAACATGCACAAATTTGATTAATATTTCAGCTTTATTTCAATAATGGTGTACTAATGTTTGAAACACATGGGTCTACTATTATAAAAAATGTCCGCGGGCTGACACTCTTAGGTAGGCCTCTCACTCTACTGAATCAGAGCGACTAATTTGCGCATCTAACTCCTCAACGGTACATGGCATAGCCACTTATCCTACCGCGGACATCAAATATATCATAATAAAATAAATTATTTAAGTTGCAACAAAGCTCTGTATCATAGCAACATATTTTCAGTGTTTAGTAACATGGAAACGAAGTTATTAATTAAAAAAAAACATAAAATATTAATTTATTCATAATTCTTTTTGGCTTTTTATTTGATTTCTTACCTATTAAACTTATTTATTAGTTTTTAACTTAAAATTATCATGGCCCCACTTTAAAAAATAATTGATAAACTTGAAATATGTTGGCCTTTTGAGGTTTCAACCAGAAATATTTCCATAATGTCCACTAGAAATCAGTGAAAATACCCACATCTTGTGGTCTGGTAGCTATAGTAGGAACTAATAATGATAGGAGTAAATATTATGGAATACACAAGCACAGTCTCATCTGGAGAATGTTGATACATTTGTTTAAATGTTCCCTTCTATTTATGTATATTTAAGGGTGATACATAGTAAATATATATATATATATAAACAATTACAATTTCCAATATAATCGACAAAACCCCGTGACGTAGAATATCTGTTCATGGGGGTCAGATTCTTATAGTTTATTTTACTATTGCTGGTGATATTGGGGCTCGAATTAAAACCGTGTGTAACTCAGAGGGTTTTACCTAATTGTGCCTCACTATTACACATAGCAATTCTGGAATCTTACTATCTAAACTCTCCCTTCCTCCAACCTGCCTAATTAGTGTACATATACAGAGCTTGGATGGGTGGTAGTATGTGGAGAACATAAAAAATATATTATTTTATCTTTCCGACTAAACATTAGGTGACGATCTAAAATAAAATAAAATTATTATTTTCAAATTTTCAAATTGTGAGAAGTCAGTCGTGAAGTTTCCGGTGTTTTTTCGTGCGATAACAACTCTTACCGCATACACTTTAACTATATTTTACTGTTTTTTATTTTTAATATAATAATTGTATTGTATCTATTGTTCTTGATACATCACAATATAAGTTTCTGAGTTGTTGTTTTTTGTAAAATTACCTTTTTATTTGCAATTGTTCAACTGTAAATTATGGTTTTGTGTAATACAAACCGAAAGCCTTATCTGAAGTATTAAATTTTTTTGAAATATTTATCAATTTCCAGAAGTTCCTAAAAAGTGAAACATTTATGTCTTTGTCCGTGGAGATGACGAGTTGTTTTGTAATAAGAGATGTTAACAGTCCACCCATTCAAGTATTTCACAAAACGTGAAACCTCTTCTATCGGTGGAACGTTCCGCAGCCCTCTATGACACGTTCATTCTACTACCGTTCAAGCTCCAAACTAGCAAAGTCTGGATAAATTGAAGTGATCATCATCATCATCATCATCATAAATTATAAACTTGTTTGTCAAGTGTTTGACCCAATAGTTGCGCTGGTCAAAAAAAGTGATTTTGTTCAAAATTATCTTAAATCTACAACCCCTTTCAATGATAACATAGTTCAGAAATGAGAAAATCCCAAAAATCTAAATGTTTATGAATTTTTGTTTGAAATATTCATTTGATAGAATAGTTAGTCTTATTTCTAGCATTTTTGGTATCTAATATATTAAATGTCAAAATAAATTAATGAAATATGTATGTTTTATGTGTATGTGGCGGTAGACACCCTGAACGACATGATATCTAGCGATTTACGTCATTTCCAAAATCCTAGTTTGTTGTTTATCTCTACATTATGAAGTGTTTCAATTTGAGCCCCACAGAACGTACAAGAGGGTCACAGGCTGGAAATGTCTGTATTAGAGTAGGCCTATACAACCAGTGAAGTGGATTATCATATACTTATTTATCAGAATAAGAATGTATAGTTTAATATAATATATTCACGGAGTTCCTAAACGCTAATAAAACAAAAGCTTACATCTAAAATCATGGAAAATAACTAATTCAGTAAGATACCTTATATTATTATTGCAATCATTCTCGCTCTATTCTGTGTTTATTAATATTAAAATAACCCTCCCTCCACCCCCGAAAGTAAAAATGACCTATCAGATAACTTGTACCTGCGACTGGTTCATTTGGACCAATGAATGGAAATGATAGTTCTCTCACACGCTATTCGCTAGTCAAGAAATGTATTAATATTATTAGGTCACGGAGACACGAATATCCACAAACACAATTGATGTGTGGCGTAAACGGATATTGGCTCGGCGATAAGATTACTGCGCTGTGTTTTACTGCACACTGAGTCCGACCGCAATGTTGATGGTCGGATCTTCAAAAAGATTATTATAAATATTTTAATGTGTTCGTACGTCAAATCAAATCTTCTGCAGCTGTCACTTTTGACAGATTGTATCGATCCTGATAAAACAATTATAGGAGTAACTCAAATAATATTTTTCTGAAATTGTTTTAGCGAAATACACGTAGTATTTTTTTATCAATACTGATTACTTTAATTGTTATTATGCATACATTTTACGTCACTAAACAAGTAATGATCACACTAAAATAGTATCTAATGAAACTGTAATAAAAAGGTGGACTTAATGCCTCGGTATTCGACAAGATATATAGAGAGCTTTTCTTATCATTGGCTTACTGCTTTATAGTGGACATTGCTAATAAATTTTCTGATTGAAACCTCAAAATGAATCCAGGGTCGTATTGTTCTAAAAAACAATCAACAAACAATGGCGTCATGATAATCTTAACTTAAACACTAATATATATAAATTTAATAAGTTAATAAATGGGGGGTAAAAACCTTCCAAGTGTTATCTTTAATGAGTCAGCCATAGACATTTTTTATAAATAGTAGATACTTGTGTTATAAACATTGGTAGATCTAGATTGAAATATTGCTGAAATATTGTTCACGTTTGTACATTTTTAGGGAGAGGGTTCGATCTTCACCAAAAGCAAGTGATTTTTAATTAATTACTTTGCAGTTCCTTTATGATCAAAGTGTTCTTTTCTAGTATTATCAATTAGATGAAAAGTTACATTATTTTAATGTTGCTCTTAAGGTTTAATTGTGCCGCGTTTTATTACCTGTACGGACTAACAACATATTAAAACTAATTGGGTAGTTTTGGGAAAGTAATTGTTTTAAAAGAAATTCACTCAATGAACTCATTTGGCTTTTGAATTGTGACATTTTCTTGATCTTCAAAACCGACCATACGATGATAAATCTTTTTCCATGACGTGACAGAACGTATATCTTATGAATATACTTGACAGTTCACTGAGTTAAAAACGGACTTACCGTCGTTACTTCTTATGAAATTAATTCGAGTTTAAATACAGGTATATTTTACTTTATTTTTATTTATGGTTTTTAAAATGCATTTTTTGAACCAACTGATATCAGCGCCCATAATATAAAAAGGTTTAAAACCAAAACAGACACAACACCCCTTTCTCGCCCATTAATTAATAACTCTCTACTTGGAAACCCACATTACACCAATTAAATATGTTTGGGTTATGCATCAAATCTTTGACAATGTTTTAAGTAGCTCACGTTACTGACTAAGCTAAGATTTAACAAACAGGTAGCTAAAGCTGCATGGAGATAATATCGATAAACCAGCAAATTAACCACTGGAACACCAACATCTTCATGGAGTGAAGATCGATAAACCAGCAAACTAACCACTGGTACACCAACACCTTCATGGAGTGAAGATAGATAAACCAGCAAACTACCCACTGGTACACAAACGTTGAAAAATTATTATTGCTCTATCAACTTCCATTCCCCACGCACATCTCTATAATTGTTCTTACAGTTGGATATTCTGCTGATACCTAGTGTCCACAATTTTATCTCTTACCACACTTTTTAACAACGTATGAGCTCGTATTTGCTAAATTGGATCTAATTCGGCATCAATATTTACGTTATTGTCATTTTCACTGAATGGCTCCTGTGCAGTCTTATACAAAAAATCATTAGATACACTTTTTTTTTAACATTTTTCTAAGATTTTGTTATACTTAATACACTTGAAGGTTGAGCTAAATTCACTCTAGCACACAGAGTTTCACCTTTAATCTTGCCTTTACTACACTTCTGAGACAATAAACTAACCTCACATTTACATCAAAATACTTGTCAGTTTACTTAGAAGTATAAACTATCCACAATATTTACAAACAATCTCCAACAATGATGCTATACCCTTCCACTCGTCAGTAATCCCGCAGATTTCCCTTAGAGTCTTCTAAGCCAAAATTCTTGCATTTCACACTTTGAGATAAATTTAATATAATCTTTTAAATTGATTACCATTAAAGCTTTTTCTACCACCAAACTTTTTGATTCAGAACAGATCATACATATTTGTAAATCATCTTCTAAATAACAAATCTTTCACCTTACCTCTTCTTTATACATTTAATATAAACAAACTTTTCTTCCCTTAAAACAATACAGACAAAATAAAATAATTTTACTCTTGTAATCAAAAACATCCCAATGAAATGTTTCATTTGTAATCACTAATGGAGAAATAAATCGAAGAAAATACTCTAAGTAAAATTTAACAAAATAATTTCGCTAACTTACTATTTACTAATTAATTAATTCTCGAATAAATAAATATAAAATAATGACATAGTTAAAATATGTCATAATATTAAGAAAACAAGATAATAATAAACACGATAACTTACAATTTTATTTTGTTTAAAAGTTACACAAAGGGCTACATAATATGTAATAATTGAATATCTCCAGAATTTTCAAATAAACTTTATGGCAAAAATTCTTTAGAAATGTACGAGTTCACAAGATCTGAGATTACAATTATTTGGGTTAAAAATCTATAACATTTTGACATTTTATTAGTGTTAGTTTTTAGGTATCTATCCATTTTACAGACAGAGAATGCATCAGTACAAGAACTAGCTTAGGAAGAAACGTGAAGGAAGATCTAGTAACTATTCTATATAGTAGTTCATGAAGGAACTACTTATGAAAAATTTATTGTAGTTATTTATAGTTCGAAGACAAGCTATGTAATGTTTGGTGTTTTATCGTTTATTACAAAAATAATATTTATTAATTATTGTACCTTATCATTAATGAACATAAACGTTATGCTACTTTATTTGTTCATTTGCATCTTCATCTCCTCCCCAGCAAGATTAGATTGAAAAGAGAAGATACACGAATAATGATGACTTTTTTTTTTTTTTTTTTTAAAGAAAAAGATATTGTTAAATGTATCTAATATAGTGTTCTACTTGTAATATTTTTCCAGAGTGAGTAACATGTTTCGAGTGTATCATAGTTGTAGGCTACGTCTTGTATGAACCCAGGTTCTATTCCCTGCTAGGTCTTTAGTTCGACTACAGATAGTAAGTTGATCCCGGTAGAGCTGTGCTAGATGAGTCCTTGTACGAGTAGAATGAACGCGTCAGAGAGGGTTGCGGAACGTTCCCCCGATAGAAGAGGTTTCCCGTTTTGTGCAGTACTTGAATGAGTGAACTCTTTAAACAGCTCTTATTACAACACAAACCGTCATCTCCACTGACGAAGGGACAGTGTTTCACTTTTTATGAAATTATTATTAGCACCACATCTTACTACCCGTTTAGGTTATACGCACTAACGCTAATGCGTAATGGTAGGGTGATTGTGTGATGAAATGGAGGAGCTACTGTTTGACGTCGAATCCGAACCACGGTGGACCTCTAGCATTCCACACATTCACAAGTTGGTATTAATACACGTATTGTCATAGGTGAAGGAAGGGTTTGGTAATCAGATAAATCTGTCTCGGGACCAAGGATTCACATTTTATAAAATTCGGGAATTTCAAGATTAAATACTAGTTTAATAAATATTGTATGTTGATGATAAGGCTTCCTCTTTCTCTTACAATTAACTAAAATTGACAGTTAACTAACTACAATTCAACAAATTATTAAAAAATACAATATAAAACATTAATATTTTGACACAACATGAAATATAGCTGAAATTAAAATGTTAAATCACTAAAACTATTGTTTAAAGTGTATGACATAAGAAATATTTTTTTATTAAACTTAAAGTAAAGATAATACACACACAAACACAGGTGCATGCGCGCGTAAAAATAGGGAGCACTTTAACAATCTTACGGTGACTCACCTATTAGTCGAAAATTACACCTGTCAGCCATTTATGTTAACAAATTTAAACTAGGCACTCATTCACTTATATTTCTATATAAAACTGCTTACCAAAACAACATATGTTGTATTAATGTTTTTGTAATAAAAATGAAAGACTCTTTATCTCCATTTCTTCACCCTCACACTCGAACACACAAGATAATAATGCGACAAGACGTGCCAGGTGTTACTCGCGATTCTTTGTTTTTATTGTGTTTCGAGGTCTAAACTGTTTCTATATTGACAAATATTGATTTATATCTAAATCAAAATCGCAATCAACCCGTAACAAGATATCGATATCACATTGCAGCTAGTTATGAATCATATCAATAGGTCATCTACGCTTCAATCGAATAGTAATATCGACATTCATCTTGCGAGAGTCGCTATGTACTCATATCGACAGAATAACTTATGAAGGATCCAACTCAACCTTAATGCAATTAACGATTAATAACTTTTTACTCGTCAAGCAAAAATGTCCTCTCGTCACAAACGAGAAGACGAGGCTTTTTTCAAGCCCTTCAAAAAGAGAAAGTATCATAAAAGTCCCACACCCCAAACGTCATTTTCATGACCGAGCTCTCAAACGCAATGAGTTTTCTAAATTTACATTGAAAACATTAAATTTTAAATAGTTTATATCGTCACGTAAAGTTTATTTGGAAACCAAATAAAAATAAGTTGATTTGTGTGCGTTACAACTTGAAGCCCGTCCGAGCTATCACTATATTTACAGAATTTAGTTAAGTTAGAAGAAGGTAGAGTTTAGTGGATATATATCCGCATTTGTTTATGTGTTGTGTGGTGGTCATGATATGAACCTTGATGTCACCATCATTAACGTAATTAATTAGATGACTCTGGAGCCCTTGAGTGGATATTTAACGTCACCAGGTTTCGTCGTTACAGTTGGTAAAAAATTGTTGTATAATATATTACGGGTAATGTGGAGATCTGGATAATGTCAATATTAGTCGGTAAATGTCACTATTATCCCAGTGCAGTGGATAAAGTCAGAAATAGAAAGTAATTTATCTAATTTACGACCTTATCCGAATGATTTCGACACTATCCATAAAGAGTTAGATAACGCTGATTAATATTTGTAAAACTAACCAAGTTTGAATAGGAATTTTATTTTGAAACAATATTTTGAAATTGGACAGTAAATTGGATCGTAGCGGTCTACAAACATTTTAAATTCTTCATTTTATGCTTTGTTTTCTACTAATCTAGCCTAACTTAAACTAATATAACATAGCTCACACTCACCTATCTTAATATAAGTTAACCTAGCCTAACCTAACTAACGACCTCAACCATAGAATGTGCCACTATCCAAGTCAATACTATCCGGATAGTATTGAGTTTATCAGTTTGCCAATCATCGTTAATTGTACAGAATTAGCAGGGTACATTTAAACAAATGTATCAACATTCTCCAGATGAAATACCGTGTATGTGTGTTCGATAATAATTACTCTTATCGTTATTAGTTCTTATAATTGCTACTAGCCCGCAACATACAGATATACTGACTCCTCTCTAGTGGAAATTGTTGGTAGTATTTATTATTGGAGACACTAAAGGTCCAAAGATGTCGTCTTTAAAAAATAATCAGTTGGATCACCAACACCTTGGTTTAAACATTAATATTAATGTTTAGCAAATATATAACTCAAAATGTAATATATAAAAAATCTTATTTATTTTTCCAAGATAATGTTTTTATTGTATATTAAAGAATAATTACGTATCCTGGGTATTAATACCAAAAATGTGTTGCTACGATACAGATCCTTGTTGCAATTTATATATTTTATTTTATTCCTATATATTTCATAACCGCGGTGGGTGAAACGGTTGAGGCATGGACTGCTCTTGGGATTGATGGAGAAATCTGTCGCTCGAGGGCGGGACCATGCGATGCAAACAGAAGCAGAATCTGCCGCGGTCTTTTTTTCTAAATAGTAGACATACTCGTTTTACACTTGAACAACACATGAGTAATTAAAAGGTAAATATTAGTCAAAATTGCTCACGTAAAGGAAGAAGGTTCGATCCCAACCAGAAGCAACTTTTTTTTCCACTTTCTTTTTTTTTTACTGTGAATCAATTATGTGACTAACGTAATCTCTATATTTTAATACAAAATAAATATAATTTTAAATGGTGTTAAAATGCCTTGGGGAATATTTATTGCACCAAATCATAATACAGTCCATTTCTATAGTAATAGACGGGTGACATGGTGGTCTATGTGTAAGATGTCGGGCTTCTTGGCTGGTGTCCGGGGTTCAATGCTCGGTCCCGGCACAGATTTATCTGAATACAAAACCCTTCCTTCACCTCTGACAAGACGTGTATTAATCACAACTTGTGAATGTGGTGAATGTCAGGCCTCCAGCGTGGTTCAGATTCTTCATTTAACTGTAGGCCCCCATTATATCTCACAATCACCCTACTACACATTAGCGTAAGGGCGTATAACCCGAACGGATAGTAAGACGTGGTGCTATTATTAATAATAATAATAATATTGTAATATACCTTATTTATCAGCCATGAAAGCTTCTATATTTAATATCACGTATTCACTCTTTAGGTTACATGATCCACAACTATGTATTTTGATATATAATAATTAATACCTATAAAATTTAAACAAAAAATATATAGCAAAGAAGTATTGAATAGTAGCAAAGAATAGTAGCAAAGAAAGTAGCGAAGTGTGTGTCAGTAGAGTCATAGTTTATGCCTTGCCGCGAATTGAAAATCCCACTCCATCTTAAATTTTACCTACAGTTAATTAACATCCCTTATTTACTCCGCTTGTTCTTGGCCGTTGCAATCATGGGAACAGAATAGATCAATATTTTAGGACGCTCCTATATCCTATGTTGAATATCCTTCCATTTGGTGCAAATACATACAAATTCTGGGCATTGGACACACGTGAACATGCTGCATATAGCTAGCCATGGGTAAAACATGGGTTTTCCAAATGAACCCCTGCTACCTGCAATGTTTGCCCTTGCGCTTTGTTAATAGTAATAGCAAAACTAAGTTTGATTGGAAACTGGAGTCTTTTGAATTGAAATGGTAGGTCAGTGGGGATTATTGGGATTCGCGGTATGATTACACCTTCCCCTTTTCCCACACCTGTCAAAATGGAGGTTCAGATTATATTTTTCCCTAACTGTGTAAACCGAAGCCTCATCCCATTACATAATCAGGGTGAAACTAAATTTAGCATAAGTATAACTGGTACGCCTAATTTCAATTGTGGTTTATGCGAGGGTACACCCGATAGCTCCAGAGAATATAAAAACTCAGCGGGATATGAAGTGCTCTGTTCTGTGTCCATGATTGTATCTATTGACAAATACTCCTTTATTTCTCCCTGCACCTCTTTCAAAATAGCGTTGTTGATTTTGTTAAGGATTTCATTTTTCTGTGCAAGAATTGCTCTTTCACACAACCAGTGATCACAATTAAAATCTCGTTGTAAGTCTGGGTAAGCTTTAGCAATGAGCTCCACAGCATTTTTCAGCAAATTACAGAATTTCACGATGATCGGTCGAGTAGTTTAGGCGTGAAAGCGTAACAAACAAACAAATTCACATTCGCATTTATAATATTAGTTAGGATTACATACGTACCTCATAAACTCTTGAGGCTATTTTTGGAAATATGAAATGTTGTTTAAATATTAGGTCTAGTAAAAATAAGCACCATTGTGACAATTCACGACACCTACGCTGGGGAGCCAATTATGGCAATCTACTGCTGCTCCATGATTTGGCACCTATTATGACTAACCACGTCACCTGCTCCACAGTTAGGGCAACTATTAGGATGATCCTGTTGTATTAACCTCTCGGTTGAGAGACGGTGGTTTTCCTCTCGTGTGTATCACTGGATTAAGCTCAATTCATGACGACGCTGCTATAGTGGTTTCTTTTCGGTGCATGTCCCACAGCGAGCTATCTTGGGTATTATCAAAATAGATTCTCACTGCTTTATACCGCCGATGATGAAACCTTTTCTTTAATAAATGTATACACTTGGTTTGATTTATGTATTTAGATTTTATTGTTTTATCACGTCATAAATACTTGACATATATACGTATAATATTATATTTGACCAAATCTTTGTAACATTTTACATTTATAATATCACCGCACGTCCCATCGTCTAAGGTGTCATGGAGCGTCTGTGTGTTGTGTGTTTATCTCCAAAAAACTCCCTTTCCACTTCTCTACTTACGTCAGATACCACTCCAATATGAAACAGTAATTTTGACCTATCATAAGAATGCTGTTTAAATATCAGCTTCCTGATTGGTTGGACAATGTCCCCATCCGATCCTGAGAAAACACGGAGATTTCTCCAAACGAAGCCAAACTGCTGGCCCCAGTCTTTTGCTTTGTTCACTGTCTAGTTCCCCCTGTAAGCACATTTATTGTAAAATAAATATATTAACTAATAAATTGCCTGAATAACTTAAATATGCTAAAATGAATAGTTAAAATAATATTAGGAAATATAAAACCCGAATTTAAAATATGAAATAGAAATAACATTCAAATCTTCCATCTCATCCTTAGATAAAGTATGTGAGGAAATACACCAACAGTATTTAACACAGATACAAATTACAGTATTACAGTAAGTATGAACCCAGGTTCTATTCCCTGCTAGGTCTTTAGTTCGACTACAGATAGTATGTTGATCCCGGTAGAGATGAGTCCTTGTACGATCAGAATGAACGCGTCATAGAGGGTTGAGGAACGTTCTCCGATAGAAGAGGTTTCCCGTTTTGTGCAGTACTTGAATGGGTGAACTCTTTAAATATCTCTTATTACAACACAAACCGTCATCTCCACGGACAAAGTGACTTTATTTTAAATACAATTCTGGAGATTTCGGGGATTAATAATTATTAAGAAGGAATTAATCGGCTTGTCTAAAACAAAAGCGTTACTTACATTTAAATGATTGTAAATAAATAAATAGCTAAAAAACAAATTTTCACACAAATATTGATATACAAATTTTAATTTAAAAATAAAAATTTCTGCTTTTTTCGATAATTACATAATGTATACATGGAAACAATAAAAGAATAATTTATCAGTTTTTTTTATATCCTAAAACTCGCTCGAGCTATCTCTATATTTATACAAATTATGTAGGTTAGAATAAGAAATATTTATAGATGGTGATTCCGAATTTGCTATGAAGTCAAACTTATTTTAGAAGAGGAAGTAAGTCACAATACTATAATTTTTACTTAAGTAAACTGTCAAGTATTTTCCCTTGAAACTCACACTTGATAAAGGCTTACTATCGTCTGGTTGGTTTTGACGATTGAAAAAACATCAGAGTTTGAAAGCCAGATAGGTACACTAAGTTGTTTCTTTTTACCAGATGTTAACTCACTTTACTCCTTCCAAACTAAGTTACAATTCTTTAAAATTGTATTTCCCTCATCTCTATCCAAATAATTCTGATATGCTGATATTTCATACAGGAAATGTAACGGCGTTCAATATAACGTTAAGAACAACATTTTTACACAATTTAATGTTACTTTTTTTTTTATTAACTAAATAGAACACATTGATTACAGAATAGATACACAGTAATTAAATGTAAAATACACTTGACTCTGGTGGGGATCGAACCCTCTTCCTAAACCTGTACAAATTTGATTAATATATCAGCTTTATTTCAATAAAGGTGTACTAATGTTTGAAACACACGGGTCTAATATTTATAAAAAATGTCCGCGGGCTGACACTCTAAGGTAGGCCTCTCACTCTACTGAATCAGAGCGACTAATTTGCGCATCTAACTCCTCAACGGTACATGGCATAGCCACTTATCCTACCGCGGACATCAAATATATCAGAATAAAATAACATATTTATATTGTAACAAAGATCTGTATCATAGCAACATATTTTCAGTGTTTAGTAACCGGAATATGAATTTAATATTCAATATTCAATATTATTTAAAAATATAATATTTTGTTTGTCTTTTATTTTTTCTCACATATAAACTTTCTAATCTTATATTTTGGTGTAGAGCCCAAAATTATCATCTAACTTTATTTAAACACGACATCTGTTGACCTTTTGTGGTTTCACTTAGAAACATTACTAACAATGTCCACTAAGAGGCAGTTAGGAAGAATTGCACACCGTGGAATATAATTTTATTTGATTTGTATTTGTCATTTATTAATTTTGATTTTTAAAGTGTTATTTATGTTACAAAATAGCGTGAAAGTTTTTTTATACATCATTTTTTGATTTGCAAAAATGAATAGTTAATCCTTTTTATATGTATGTGAAAATGGAAGCCTTATCTTTACCATTAATCTCTGGAGACTCCTGAGCTTCAAACATACCTTCAGTAAAATAACAAACTACAAACATGAACATGTAAGACCAAACTAATGAATAGCAATTAATCCACAAGTTAATATAACTACAAGATCATTACGATTCTCGCGGACACAAAAACTATAGTTAAAAGTTCATAATAAAGTCATTATATGACGGCTAGGAAGGTTACGAGATCTATTTTCATGTATTCTTACGTTAATTAATTTGGTTTGCATCAGTCACATTTGATAAATATTGTAAATACCTAAAATATAACATTAATAATATATTATTTGTAAATTAATTGGGGTATAGTAAAAAGTTGGTAAAAATAAGAATTATTCATGACCATTAATTTTAAATCATAAAGAATGATTTCATAAAATTTTTATTTAACACGACAGTCCATTTATCAGAAATTAACAAATAATAATATTAAATTTATTACTTTAACATATTATGCTCATGAGCATTAATCTAATAATTATATATTGTCAAACACAATTTAATGATATTCACTAATTATTATAATATCTATTACTGAAGATGACTTATTTTATTTTATTAATTTAATTTAATTGAAACAGAATGACTAATGTATATTGAGTTTCGAACCCTGTTTGGGTGTACAAAGGGTGTATTTTCCTAAATTATTTCCCACTATTCCCTCACAAATATGTTAGCATATGTCATCTAAATTACCAACCTCGTCGCTACCAACCCATTTAATGTGAACATGCGGCTAGCCCAAACGTGTGTACAAATTTAAAAAAACCAAGGGAATGATTTCATAACTAACATAATATCATATTTTACACTTTGTCAATCTCTCAATAGACTAGTCTGATGATGACGGTTAGATTGGGGTTCAAATGCCGGATTTTCCTAAACGGTTTCCCACTCTCCGCGCAAATTTCGGTAAACTTTCTTTAAATTCAACGTTCTTACCTTTAACTCATCAGCGTATTTAGCATGTATGCGTTTAACTTGAACGGATAGTATAACGTGGCGCTAAATAAATTTAATAATAATAATATAACTTACTTAGTTTTAAACTCTTTTATTAGCATTTGTTTTACTCTTTGTGAAATAACTGATAGAAATCTGTAGGTTTTAAAGGTGTTATTATCAAAATATTACCTACAATCTCTAATAGAGGGTAGTACCGTTCGGAAACAATGCTGTCTATCTATCATTATTGGTACTTGTAGTATATAATGTTCTTTGTATTTCTAGAAAAAACGATTATCCCGCTGACCGACAAGTAAAAATTATGATTATTTTACTTCAATATATGATTTGAATGGCTTATGTTGCTCGATATTTGGGGTAGCTGTCATGTTGGACCATTTATAGTCTCCTGACTGTAAAATTATGCCACATTCGAACAAATTAACAACGAATTAAATCGCTCAGATCGCGTCACATCTGGCCCTGATGTGTTCAACCGTCGTATCGGAAATTCCTCTCACTTTCTTCTGCAGGTAAAAAATGTACACACCACATACTATTGAAGCCCCAATAAAACATGTCGCCCGTTTTACTGAATGTTTTAATAGCGATGATTGCCTGTGACGTCATGGTAGGTAAAAGAAGGATTTCTTGTGTTAAGGAATTTACTTTCTATTTAACGAGTTTTATAGATACTTGACTAACCATTAATTCAAAAAACAAAAATTCTTTTAAAAAAATCTAAAAATAGTCCTATCTTACCAATTTTTTTTTTTTTAATTTTCAGGTAGTTTTTTTGTAAACTTAATTCTTATAAGTTCTCTACTACTTAAGCTGTTTTACCTATTTATTTTATAAAATTTTTTAAGATTTCCTGCCAGGATTTAGATTAAATAATTCCATATTAGTATACGTCCATCGGAAATTGAGAACAAGAAAAGGGAGATATGAATGTGTCTTAGTAAGATAGTGCTTAGACTGCTTAGGTTCGTTAAGTTAAGATGAAACACGCTTTACTAAATAGCTTCCTAATCTTCGAGTAGTCTACTTCTTTATGTTTGCTAACAACAAATTAATTAACTATGATCAAATTAAACGAACTGAATTAATTTTTTTAAAGAAGACAAAGTATGTGTAAACCAAAATGGTTTTACTCGAACCCTGTCCTCTAGACTCCTTGACAAAAATACTAATGCACAATCATTGCAACAATTTGCCACTATTATGTTTCTAATGTACAGAAAATAATTCAACGTGTAATATGCGGTGATATCATTGCGCGTTGAGATACTTCTAGATGCAACCTGTTTGTTACTTATGAAATGCAGGGAACATATTATTAAGGTTTACACTAAAATACGAATATCGCGGATATTATTTTATTCATTTATTTGAGCTATTTAACGTTTACTTTCTGAAGAGACGGAGTGTTCAGCACACGACTCATATTACGAAGAACCAGATGTAAACTTTGGAGTGTTAATTGGGTGCACCCATTGCTTCCGACACCTTTTCCTTCCTCTCTTTGGCAGCAACAATACCACTGCATCTTCTTCAACATCCTTCATAGAGCTGAAATAACCGAGTGTTTTACGTGTGGCCGATCTTGTGAAAGGTCACTTGGTGATTTAAACTTGACACATACCCGTGTCTACCGAGAAGTAAGCTAAAAAAACACCAGATATCTTGAGCTTTCCTTTTATCTTAATATTGCGGGTTCTCAATTCATTTATTATGTTTCTTTTATCCTCTTTCTCCACGTTATTTCTTCCTTCCGCAACATCAACAGTTTCTTGAATACCATCACCGCTAAAATTTCTCCTCTTTATGGGATCTTGTCCTCGTCTGCATGATTTTATCTCTCGGCGACACCACCGGTTCCCAGATATAGGACATTGGTGCCAGCTAACACTTTCCACCCTTAATACACCCCTCCTAAATGGATACAGAATGGGAATGGGAAGTGGTGGGTTAAAATACAATAAACACAATTCTAGGATTGTATTATAATCATTAATATGTGGTTTGATGCACGTTCTAACACATGTAAACAAAGACTGAGTGGTAGACGAATGGAGCTAGTACAAAGCCAAAATACGAGTTGGACTGAATGGAGTGTCATATGGGTGCCCAATTATTGGCTTTTACTCTATAGGGAGCAAGAATGAGGGAAGTAATTAATGGCAATTGTACATGCTTTTATGTTAGTAAAATATGATGAAACCACATTAATAAGGCAAGTTTTGAAAACTACGATTATTTCACCCTACTGAGAGTCTAACCTCAACCCTCTCATTACCTTCAATTCAGTATATTGACAGTCTTAGTATTATTTACTACCATTGTTTAAGAAAAGGTTTCTTATAGAAAGGTTTGGACAAACAAACTACAAATATTTCATTTTCATTGGTCACAGAAGATACGCACAATTATTAAGTGTAAAGAACGATTGTTTCTGGTTGGGTTCGAACATTTTCCCTTTACTTATACATTTTTATCCATAATTTCGTCTTTTTTTTAAAATATGTTTCGCATGATTAAACATGTGTGTCTAATATTTATATTTTCTGAATTTTGGTTTTCAGATTTATATTTGCTTGATTTACCCATTGGGCGATTTCAATAACCCCACTGTTTTCTGTTTGGACATGACATTTGTTGATTTTTGATGGTTTTATCTTTAAATACTACCAAAAAGGTCCGGAACCATTTTTTTTGAGAAACCAAGACGAAATTATGAATACAAATGTATAAGTAAAGGAAAAGGGTTCGAACCCAACCAGAAACAATGGTTCTTTACACTTAATAATTGTGCGTATCTTCTGTGACCAATGAAAATGAAATATTTGTAGTCTGACTGTTAAGACAGTATTCGTTGTTAAGTTTCAATCGAGTGTAATTTATCTTTCAAATATGACTTGACCTTACATTTCCTGGTATTATATTTATACAACTTATGCCTGTGTTTTTGCTTGCAACTCTTTACATGGCTCCCAAACTTAGTTGACACACGCGTCTACCCACCAAAATAAGTTGTTGATCTCATGTATATGATTATGGCCATGATTCTAACCCTTACCTGATTACTAAAATTGACTAAATGTTGTGTGACATTAAAAAAAATTACATTACATAGCAATTTACTTTTAAACTTTAGCTTATCAGTTTTATTTTCTTCAAGACAATCCAAACGGTGAATCGACTTACCCACTAAGGAACTTTAAAAAGCCTTCACACCCTACATGGGAGTTACTTTTCTCCAGTGGTAAATTTCACGAATAAATTCAAACTATTCTTGCAATTTCTTAAATATAATATACCCAAGTAAACAACAAAGTTGGTTTCAAGTCAACTTGTTCATATTTTATTTTAAATATTTCAAGAGGTTAAACAAGCATAATTTTTTGACGCTTCGTATCAAGTAAATTTATTTTAATCGCTTCAGGGTTGTTCATAACTAATAGGATACTACAGCACCTAAAAAGCATATTATTTTTCTCACAATAGGAACGAGGCATACGATGTGATATTATTGGAAACCCGACAAACTGAATCATATTGTGCTTTTCATTTTTATATATGGATGAAATCAATTATTTTCTTTAGTTTATATTGCCTCGACAGGATATATCATTCAATGCTAATATAATATAGCAAGCTTATTTATAAAATAACCAATTTAAATAACCTCGTTAGGGGAAAGCAATATGTAAGGAAAAAGTATTCATAAGATCCTCTACTTATGTTGGGATGATAAGGGACTATATAAAAGGTCGTGTTTTTGTATCTTTCATAGCAAATAATTTTGTTCGTAAAAATAATTCAAATATTTCTCCAGTAGATTTTTAGAGTTTAAATTTCTACACATACTAATCTCACCAGTTCTTGAATAACTTTCAGGAGAATATTGGTATTTATGAAAAGTTTTAAAATGAAGATAAAAAAAGTTTTCATTAAATTCCCTAAACCTTTCACAGATATTCAATAACTATTGAGGTTATTATGGGAATAAAATTAAATTATTAGGATTCCACTGGAGTAATATCTATTTTATATTTTTACCTGGAGAAAATCCTTGTAATAAAACTACAAAAATAATGCCTCTATTTATCAATTTCACCCATCCCACCTTAAGAGTGAAAATCTCTTTAGTCCGGCTTACTGGTGAGGCTGATAAAATATTAGTTCGAATAGAACCAGTTGTACAAGGTAATTTTTAATGAGTTTCCCGTCACTCCTTCCACGCAAATGAAGATGAACTTTCTTTAAAATCCACCATACTATTACTTAAACAATTATAATCATCTGAAAATACTTATTAACACGAAACTATTTTTATAATTAGTCGTTTTAGAAAATATTTTTACTGAAAAATGTTAAATCTAATATTGCATTAATTGTTTTTATAAGTACGATCAAGAGTCATTGCTACAGAACATGTGACTTGACGTATGTATACATGACAAAAGACATAGTATCTTTTATCACTGTAAAATAATCCCCTTTATATGGAAATAAGACTTTAGTAAAGCGCGGTGTAGTAATTATTCAATGGAACAATTTTATTCCATTTAATTCCATTTTTATCTTAGATTAATTGAAGAGAACACATTTAACTCTGTGGACACGAACAGTAATTAAATGTAAAAAACACTAGGTTCTGGTGGGGATCGAACCCTCTTCCCAAACCTGCACAAATTTGATTAATATTTCAGCTTTATTTCAATAATGGTGTACTAATGTTAGAAACACATGGGTCTACTATTTAAAAAAAATGTCCGCGGGCTGACACTCTTAGGTAGGCCTCTCACTCTACTGAATCAGAGCGACTAATTTGCGCATCTAACTCCTCAACGGTACATGGCATAGCCACTTATCCTACCGCGGACATCAAATATATCAGAATAAAATAACATATTTATATTGCAACAAAGATCTGTATCATAGCAACATATTTTCAGTGTTTAGTAACATGGAAACGAAGTTATTAATTAAAAAAATAACATAAAATATTAATTTATTCATAATTCTTTTTGGCTTTTTATTTGATTTCTTACCTATTAAACTTATTTATTAGATTTAACTTAAAATTATCATGGCCCCACTTTAAAAAATAATTGATAAACTTGAAATATGTTGGCCTTTTGAGATTTCAACCAGAAATATTTCCAATAATGTCCACTAGAAAGCAGTGAAAATACCTACATTTTGCGGTCTGGTATCTATAATAGAAACTAATATTGATAGGAGTAAATATTATGGAATACACAAGCACAGTCTCATCTGGAGAATGTTGATACATTTGTTTAAATGTTCCCTTCTATTTATGTATATTTAAGGGTGTTACATAGTAAATATATATATATATATATATAAACAATTACAATTTCCAATATAATCGACAAAACCCCGTGACGTAGAATATCTGTTCATGGGGGTCAGATTCTTATAGTTTATTTTACTATTGCTGGTGATATTGGGGCTCGAATTAAAACCGTGTGTAACTCAGAGGGTTTTACCTAATTGTGCCTCACTATTACACATAGCAATTCTGGAATCTTACTATCTAAACTCTCCCTTCCTCCAACCTGCCTAATTAGTGTACATATACAGAGCTTGGATGGGTGGTAGTATGTGGAGAACATAAAAAATATATTATTTTATCTTTCCGACTAAACATTAGGTGACGATCTAAAATAAAATAAAATTATTATTTTCAAATTCTCAAATTGTGAGAAGTCAGTCGTGAAGTTTCCGGTGTTTTTTCGTGCGATAACAACTCTTACCGCATACACTTTAACTATATTTTACTGTTTTTTATTTTTAATATAATAATTGTATTGTATCTATTGTTCTTGATACATCACAATATAAGTTTCTGAGTTGTTGTTTTTTGTAAAATTACCTTTTTATTTGCAATTGTTCAACTGTAAATTATGGTTTTGTGTAATACAAACCGAAAGCCTTATCTGAAGTATTAAATTTTTTTGAAATATTTATCAATTTCCAGAAGTTCCTAAAAAGTGAAACATTTATGTCTTTGTCCGTGGAGATGACGAGTTGTTTTGTAATAAGAGATGTAAACAATTCACCCATTCAAGTATTTCACAAAACGGGAAACCTCTTCTATCGGTGGAACGTTCCGCAGCCCTCTATGACACGTTCAATCTACTACCGTTCAAGCTCCAAACTACAAAGTCTGGATAAATTGAAGTGATCATCATCATCATCATCATCATAAATTATAAACTTGTTTGTCAAGTGTTTGACCCAATAGTTGCGCTGGTCAAAAAAAGTGATTTTGTTCAAAATTATCTTAAATCTACAACCCCTTTCAATTATAACATAGTTCAGAAATGAGAAAATCCAAAAAATCAAAATGTTTATGAATTTTCGTTTGAAATATTCATTTATAGAATAGTTAGTCTTATTTCTAGCATTTTTGATATCTAATATATTTATATGTCATGATAAATTCATGAAATATGTATGTTCTATGTTAATGTGTCGGTAGACACCCTGAACGACATGATATCTAGCGATTTACGTCATTTCCAAAATCCTAGTTTGTTGTTTATCTCTACATTATGAAGTGTTTCAATTTGAGCCCCACAGAACGTACAAGAGGGCTCACGGGCTGGAAATGTCTGTATTAGAGTAGGCCTATACAACCAGTGAAGTGGATTATCATATACTTATTTATCAGAATAAGAATGTATAGTGTAATATAATATATTCACGGAGTTCCTAAACGCTAATAAAACAAAAGTTTACATCTAAAATCATGGAAAATAACTAATTCAGTAAGACACCTTATATTATTATTGCAAGCATTCTCGCTCTATTCTGTGTTTATTAATATTAAAAATACCCTCCCTCCACCCCCGAAAGTAAAAATGACCTATCAGATAACTTGTTCCTGCGACTGGTTCATTTGGACTAATGAATGGAAATGATAGTTCTCTCACACGCTATTCGCTAGTCGAGAAATGTATTAATATTATTTGGTCACGGAGACACGAATATCCACAAACACAATTGATGTGTTGTGTAAACGTGTATTGGCTCGGCGAGAAGATTACTGCGCTGTGTTTTACTGCACACTGAGTCCGACCGCAATGTTGATGGTCGGATCTTCAAAAAGATTATTATAAATATTTTAATGTGTTCGTACGTCAAATCAAATCTTCTGCAGCTGTCACTTTTGACAGATTGTATCGATCCTGATAAAACAATTATAGGAGTAACTCAAATAATATTTTTCTTAAATTGTTTTAGCGAAATACCCGTAGTTTTTTTTTATCAATACTGATTACTTTAATTGTTATTATGCATACATTTTACGTCACTAAACAAGTAATGATCACACTAAAATAGTATCTAATGAAACTGTAATAAAAAGATGGACTTAATGCCTCGGTATTCGACAAGATATATAGAGAGTTTTTCTTATCATTGGCTTACTGCTTTATAGTGGACATTGCTAATAAATTTTCTGATTGAAACCTCAAAATGAATCCAGGGGTCATATTGTTCTAAAAAACAATCAACAAACAATTGCAACATTATAATCTTAGCTTAAACACTAATATATATATATATATATATATATATATATATATATATATATATATATAAATTTAGTAATTTAATAAATGGGCTAAAAAACTTTCAAAGGCTTATCTTTAATGAGTCAGCCATAGACATTTTTTTTATAAATAGTAGATACTTGTGTTATAAACATTGGTAGATCTAGATTGAAATATTGCTGAAATATTGTTCATGTTTGTACATTTTTAGGGAGAGGGTTCGATCTTCACCAAAGCAAGTGATTTTTAATTAATTACTTTGCAGTTCCTTTTTGATCAAAGTGTTATTTTCAAGTGATATAAAATAAATTTAACAATACATTTTTTTAATGTTGTTCTTAAGGTTTAATTGTGCTGCGTTTTATTATCTGTAAGGGCTACCGACATATTAAAACTAATTGGGTAGGGTTGGGAAAGTAATTGTTTTAAAATAAATGCACTCAGTGAACTCATTTGGCTTTTGAATTGTGACATTTTCATGATTTTCAAAACCGACCATACGATGATAAGCCTATTTCCGTTAAGTAACAGAACGAATATCTTATGAATATACTTGACAGTTCACTGAGGTAAAAACGGACTTACCGTCGTTACTTCTTATGAAATTAACTTGAGTTTAAATACAGGTATAAATTACTTTATTTTTTAAAGGTATTTAAAATGCACTTTGTGAATCAACTGATATCAGCACCCGTAATATAAAAAGGCTTAAAACCAAAACAGACACAACACCCCGCCCTCGCCCATTAATTAATAACTCTGTACTTGGAAACCCACATTACACCAATTAAATATGTTTGGGTTATGCATCAAATCTTTGACATTGTTTTAAGTAGATCACGTTACTGACTTAGCTAAGATTTAACAAACAGGTAGCTAAAGCTGCATGGAGATAATATCGATAAACCAGCAAACTAACCACTGGTACACCAACACCTTCATGGAGTGAAGCACTATAAACCAGCAAACTACCCGCTGGTACACCAACACCTTCAATTAATGAAGAAACTATAAACCAGCAAACTACCCAGTGTACACCAACAACTTCATGGAGTGAAGAACGATCAACCAGCAAACTAACCACTGGTACACCAACACCTTCAATTAGTGAAGATCGATAAACCAGCAAACCAACCACTGGTACGCCAACGCCTTCAATCAGTGAATATTGATAAACCAGCAAACTAACCACTGGTACGCCAACGCCTTCAATCAGTGAAGATTGATAAACCAGCAAACTAACCACTGGTACACCAACATCTTCAATCATTGAAGATCGATAAACCAGCAAACTAACTACTGGTACATCAACACCTTCCATTAGTGAAGATCGATAAACCAGCAAATTAACCACTGGTACACAAACATTGAAAAATTATTATAGCTCTATCAACTTCCATCCCCCACGCACATCTCTATAATTGTTCTTACAGTTGAATATTCTGCTGATACCTAATGTCCACACTTTTATCTATTACCATACTATTTAACAAGGTTTGACCTCGTATTTGCTAAATTGGATCTAATTCGGCATCAATATTTATGTTATTGTCATTTTCATTTTCACTGAATGGCTCCTGGCGGTCTTATACAAAAAATCATTAGATACACTTTTTTAACATTTTTCTAATAATTTTTTAATTAATTAATACACTTGAAGGTTGAGCTAAATTCATTATAGCACAGTTTTTAGGTATTTATACATTTTACAGACAGAGAATGCATCAGTACAAGAACTAACTTAGGAAGGAACATGAAGGAAGATCTAGTAACTATTCTATATAGTAGATCATGAAGGAACTACTTATGAAAAGTTTATTGTAGTTATTTTTAGTTCGAAGACAAGCTGTGTAATGTTTGTGGTTTTATCGTTTATTACAAAAAAAAATGATTAATTACCGTACCTTATCATTAATGAACATAAACGTTATGCTACTTTATTGTTTATTTTCCTCTTCATCTCCTTCCCAGCAAGATTAGATTGAAAAGAGAAGATCAACGAATAATGATGACCTTTTATAAAAAAAATATATATTGTTAAATAATCTAGTATAGTGTTTACTAATAATATTTTTCAACAGTGAGTAATATGTTTCGAGTGTATAATAGCTGTAGGCTACGTCTTGTATGAAACCTGGTTCTATTCCCTGCTAGGTCTTTAGTTCGACTACAGATAGTAAGTTGATCCCGGTAGAGCTGTGCTAGATGAGTCCTTGTACGAGTAGAATGAACGCGTCAGAGAGGGTTGCGGAACGTTCCCCGATAAAAGAGGTTTCCCGTTATTTGCAGTACTTGAATGAGTGAACTCTTAACAGCTCTTATTACAACACAAAGGTCATCTCCAAGGACGAAAGGACAATTGTTTCACTCTTTATAAAATTATTATTAGCACCACATCTTACTACCCGTTTGGGTAATACGCACTAACGCTAATGCGTAATGGTAGGGTAATTGTGTTTTGAAATGGAGGAGCTACAAATTGATGTGGAATCCGAACCACGGCGGACGCCTAGCATTCCACACATAAACAAGTTGGTATTAATACACGTCTTGTCAAAGGTGAAGGAAGTGTTTGGTAATCAGATAAATCTGTCTCTGGACGAGGATTCACATTTTATAAAATTCGGGAATTTCAATATTAAATACTAATTTAATAAATATTGTATGTTGATGATAAGGCTTCCTCTTTCTCTTACAATTAACTAAAATTGACAGTTGACTAACTACAATTTAACAAATTAATTAAAAATACAATATAAAACATTAATATTTTGACATAACATGAAATATAGCTGAAATTAAAATGTTAAATCACTAAAATTATTGTTAAAGTGTATAACATAAGGAATATGTTTTAATTAAACTTAAAGTAAAGATAACACACACTCAAACACACGTGCATGCGCGCGTAAAAATAGGGAGCACTTTTACAATCTTACGGTGACTCGCCTATTAGTCGAAAATTACACCTGTCAGCCATTTATATTGAATGATTTAAACTAGGCACTCATTAACTTTTATTTCTACATAGAACTGCTTACCAAAACAAAATATGTTATATTAATGTATATGTAATAAAAATGAAAGACTCTTTATCTCCATTTCTTCACCCTCACACTCGAACACACAAGATAATAATGCGTCAAGACGTGCCAGGTGTTACTCGCGATTCTTTGTTTTTATTGTGTTTCGAGGTCTAAACTGTTTCTATATTGACAAATATTGATTTATATCTAAATCAAACTCGCCATCAAACCGTCAGAAGATATCGATATCACACTGCAGCTAGTTATGAGTCATATCAATAGGTCATCTACGCTTCAATCGAATAGTAATATCAACATTCATCTTGCAAGAGTCGCTATATACTCATATCGACAGGATAACTTATGAAAGATCCAATTCAACCTTAATGCAATTATCGATTAATAACTTTTTAATCGTCAAGCAAAAATGTCCTCTCGTCACAAACGAGAAGACGAGGCTTTTTTCAAGCCCTTCCAAAAGAGAAAGTATAATACAAGTCCCACACCCCACACGTCACTTTCACGACTGAGCTCTCAAATGCAATGAGTTTGCTAAATTTACATTGAAAACATTAAATTTTATATAGTTTATATCGTCACGTAAAGTTTATTTGGAAACCAAATAAAAATAAGTTGATTTGTGTGCGTTACAACTTGAAGCCCGTCCGAGCTATCACTATATTTACAGAATTTAGTTAAGTTAGAAGAAGGTAGAGTTTAGTGGATATATATCCGCATTTGTTTATGTTTTGTATGGTGGTCATGATATGAACCATGATATCGCCATCATTAACGTAATAAATTTGATGACTCTGGAGCCCTTGAGTGGATATTTAACGTCACCGGGTTTCGTCGTTACAGTTGGTAAAAAATTGTTGTATAATATATTACGGGTAATGTGGAGATCTGGATAATGTCAATATTAGCCGGTAAATGTCACTATTATCCCAGTGCAGTGGATAAAGTCAGAAATAGAAAGTAATTTATCTAATTTACGACCTTATCCGAATGATTTCGACACTATCCAGCAAGACTTAGATAACGCTGATTAATATTTGTAAAACTAACCAAGTTTCAATAGGAATTTTATTTTGAAACAATATTTTGAAATTGGACAGTAAATTGGATCGTAGCAGTCTACTAACATTTCAAATTCTTCATTTTATGCTTTGTTTTCTACTAATCTAGCCTAACTTAAACTAATATAACATAGCTCACACTCACCTATCTTAATATAAGTTAACCTAGCCTAACCTAACTAACTTTAACTCAACCATAGAAATTGCCACTATCCAAGTCAATAGTATCCGGATAGTATTGAGTTTATCAGTTTGCCAATCATCGTTAAATGTACAGAATTAGTAGGGTACATTTAAACAAATGTATCAACATTCTCCAAATGAAATACCGTGTGTGTGTGTTCGATAATAATTACTCTTATCGTTATTAGTTCTTATAATTGCTACTAGCCCGCAACATACAGGTATACTGACTGCTCTCTAGTGGACATTGTTGGTAGTATTTATTATTGGAGACACTAAAGGTCCAAAGATGTCGTCTTTAAAAAAAATCAGTTGGATCACTAAAACCTTGGTTTAAACATTAATATTAATGTTTAACAAATATATAACTCTAAATGTAATTTATAAAAAATCTTATAAACTTTTCCAAGATAATGTTTTTATTGTATATTAAAGAATAATTACGTATCCTGGGTATTAATGTCAAAAATGTGTTGCTACGATACAGATCCTTGTTGCAATTTATATATTTTATTTTATTCCTATATATTTCATAAGCGCGGTGGGTGAAACGGTTGAGGCATGGACTGCTCTTGGGATTGATGGAGAAATCTGTCGCTCGAGGGCGGGACCATGCGATGCAAACAGAAGCAGAATCTGCCGCGGTCTTTTTTTCTAAATTGTAGACATACTCGTTTTACACTTGAACAACACATGAGTAATTAATTGTGAAATATTAGTCAAAATTACTCACGTAAAGGAAGAAGGTTCGATCCCAACCAGAAGCAACTTTTTTTTACACTTTTTTTTACTGTGAATCAATTATGTGACTAAAGTGATCTCTAAATTTTAATAAAAAAATAAATATAACTTTAAATGGTGTACAAATGCCATCGGGAGTATTTATTGCACCAAATCGTAATACAGTCCAGTTCTATTGTAATAGACGGGTGACTTGGTGGTCTAGGGGTAAGGTGTCGGGCTTCTTTGCTGGGGTCCGGGGTCCAATCCTCGGTCCCGGCACGGATTTATCTGATTACAAAACCCTTCCTTCAACTCTGAAGAGACGTGTATTAATATTACTTGTGAGTGTGGGGAATGTCAGGCATCCACCGTGGTTCAGATTCCTCATTTAACTGTAGGCCTCCATTTCATCTAACAATCACCCTACTACACATCAGCATATCTGAACGGATAGCAAGACGCGGTGCTAAGAATAATAATAATAATATTGTAATATACCTTATTTGACAGCCATGAAAGCTTATATATTTAATATCACGTATTCACCCTTTAGGTTACATGTTCCACAACTATGTATTTTGATATATAATAATTAATACCTATAAATTTTAAAGAAAAAATATATATTTATTGACGTAAAATTACGTTATTATTTTAGGCAAGTCCATCCCCTATAAAAATTAGATGTGCCCATAAGGACCAGTGGAATATCTGTTCTTTTTTGCTAAGTATGAATTATTAATTTAGATAAGTTGCGTGTACATTTGCATGGAAAGAAAATTGGAAAAACCCTCTTAAAATAATTTTAAAATAACTTATATAGAACGAGTCGTGATCTCAACCTTCCCCACCCCAACCCCACTTAAACCAAAACTAAACGAAAATTACTCCTCAATCTACGTGGCCACTGGCACTATTTATCGTTCGATATTTGTACAACGTGTATGTATGCATGTATGTGTGTTATGTATGTGTATTTTTTAATGTATGTGTCTGTGTGTATGTATGTGTATGTGTGTTTGTATGTATCTATGTTACATTTTGGCATTAGGATGTTGTGCCTCAACTTTATTAATAATTATACTACTTTTTGTTTGTCAGTTACATGATATAATTATTGGCACGTGGTCATTACATTCCTAAGGTTGTTGCTTTAATAAAATCAAGCAGACACATTTTAATATTTATGTTTATTATAATTAACAATACTTCAACTCATATACACACAGCCATGAACTTATTAACGTTATAATGACTCGCTACCCAACACGTCCTCACCCCAGCGTTGAACCAGTCCCACAACCTTTTCTACCTATCATTTCCCAGTCACATTGCTACCCTCTCTTCAACCGTGACTAATGGACAGATATACCCACACCAACTTTCCACTAGTCATCTCAGCTATACAATCATAACAATATACATTCACCCTTAAACAGCACACAATAAACATATACCTATTCGTAAACATATTCATATAAAATTCAAAATACAAGTACATCCAACGTTGGCTTCATCAAGGTATTGTAACACGATTAGTTTTAGACTTGGGCCATACGTGCTCGCTCTTGGTTCTCTCTCTCTCTCCCTCCATTCTTTTAGTGGATACTCATCCAACCCTAATGACTGTGGATTTTAGTGGGTTAGTGGTGTTAAGGAGAGGGGGTACTTGAAAGGAAAGTTACATATTTAGAAGAATCTGAACTCGTGATCTTCGAACTCATTATTCTGAAAATGGAGACTTCCAGACTCTTAATGTGACCCCTAAATATACACGGCCGGTGGTCAATAGAGCGACCCCTAGTCCGTGATCTGGCTAGTTATGTGAGTGGACCAGCGTGTCCGTAATTGATGTAGGTTGGTCAGCATAGTGTTTCGTGCTCGGGAACCAGTCACAATCGACGTGAATAGGCGTGTTTTCACGGTTGACCTAGTATCAATGTCAACGAAATGTTTATGACCGGGACGATACCAGAGCTTTGTTTGGTAACGCTTTCCTTGACCAGACGAAACAGTCTGGTTATGTCCAACGATTAGAGAATGTTTGTTCCAATTTCAAAACTGCATCACATCTTATATTAGATCCAAGCGAGTATAACTTGGTAATCTATGGATTAATATTTTTTGTAAACTTCACAATCTGTTTAAATATGATCAAGATAAACAGGATGAGCTGAATTAACTAAATAAGATAAGAAGACAAAGTATGTATAAACCACCATAATTTGAATCGAACCCCTTCCTCTAGAGTTGTTGAAGAGAATAGTGCACAACCGTTTTAACAGTTTTCCACTATTTTGTAGCTAATGGACAGAAAAAAATTCACCATTTAAAATACAGTACTATCAAAGCGCCGTGAAATACTTCTTGATGCTAACAACTTGTCAATTCCGTAGCGCAGGTAACATACAATTGGCGGCGACAGTAATATACGAATATCGAAGATATTATTGTATTCATTTATTTGAGATATTTAATGTTTACTTTCTGAAAGACGAGGTATTCAGCACACGATTTACAAATTTACCTAATTCTATAACAGACACAAAATCAAGCCCTCTGCCGTTAATTCATTACTTGGAAAGGGAAAACCCATAAATCTACCACTGTTAAATGTTTCGGCCATCGTCGAAATCAAACCAGGTACCCAGAACTCAGCAGACATACACACTACATATAAAGGCTTACTCTCGTCTGGTTGGTTTTGACGATTGTGAAAACATCAGAATTTGAAAGCCAGATTAGAACACTAAGTTGTTTTCTTTTACCAGATGTTAACTCACTTTAATCCTTCCAAACTAAGTTAGATTTATTTTAAATTGTATTTCCCTCATCCCTATCCAAATAATTTTAATATGTTGATTCCATACAGGTATTGTAACGGCGTTCAATAGAACGTTAAGAACAACATTTTTAAACAATTTAATGTTACATTGATTTTTTATTAACTGAATAGAACACGTTGATTACAAATAGATACATAGTAATTAAGTGTAAAATACACTTGACTCTGGTGGGGATCGAACCCTCTTCCTAAACCTGTACAAATTTGATTAATATTTCAGCTTTATTTCAATAAAGGTGTACTAATGTTTGAAACACACGTGTCTAATATTTATAAAAAATGTCCGCGGGCTGACACTCTACGGTAGGCCTCTCACTCTACTGAATCAGAGCGACTAATTTGCGCATCTAACTCCTCAACGGTACATGGCATAGCCACTTATCCTACCGCGGACATCAAATATATCAGAATAAAATAACATAATTATATTGCAACAAAGGTCTGTATCATAGCAACATATGTTCAGTGTTTAGTAACCGGAATATGAATTTAATATTTAATATACTATAATAATTACTATTTAAAAATATAATATATTATTTGGCTTTTATTTTTTTCAGTTATAAACTTTTTAAACATATATTTTGGTGTCCAGCCCAAAATTATCATGATCCCACTTTTTTTTTAAATAACACGACATCTGTTGACTTTTATGGTTTTAATTACAAACATTACTAACAATGTCCACTAGGAAGCATTTAGGAAGAATTGCACACCGCTGACTATAATTTTACTTTATTTCTATTTTCTATCTATTCATTTTTATTTTTAAAGGGTCATTTATCTTACAAAATAGCATGAAAGTTATTTTATAAATCATTTGCTTATTTGCAAAAATGAATCGTTAATCCTTTTTATATGTATGTTAAAATGAAAGGCTTATCTTTACTATTAATCTCTGGAGACTCCTGAGCTTCAAACATACCTTCAGTAAAATAACAAACTGCACACACGAACATGTAAGACCAAACTAATGAATAGCAATTAATCCACAAGTTAATATAATTACAAGATCATTACGTTTCTCGCGGACACAAAAACTATCCCAAACGTGTGTACAAATTTAATAAATCCAAGGTAATAATTTTATTACATATAAAATATCATATTTTACACATTGTCAATCTCACTATAGACTAGTCTAATGATAATGGGTTGATTGGGGTTCATATCTAGGTAGGAAGTACTAAGGTAGATTTTCCTAAACGGTTTCCCACTCTCCGCGCAAATTTGGGTAAACTTCCTTTAAATTTAACGTTCTTACCTCTAACTCATCAGCGTAGTTAGTATGTATGCGTTTAACTTGAACGGCTGGTATGACTTGGTGCTAAATAAATATAATAATAATATAACCCACTGAATTTTAAACGCTTTTATTAGCATTTGTTTTACTCGTTGTGAAATAACTGATAGAAATGCGCGCCATCTGTAGGTTTTAAAGGTGTTATTATCAAAATATTACCAACAATCTCTAATAGATTGTAGTACCGTTCGGAAACAATCATATCTAGCGCCATTATTGATACTCGTAGTTTATAATTTACTTTATATATATATATATATATATATATATATATATATATATATATATATAAAAACGATTAGCTCGTTGACCAACAAGTAAAAATTATGTTTATTTTACTCCAATATATAATTTGAAAGGGTTATATAACTCGATATTTGGGGTAGCTGTCATGTTGGACCATTTATAGTCATCTGACTGTAAAATTATGCCACATTCGGACAAATTAACAACGAATTAAATCGCTCAGATCGCGTCACATCTGGCCCTGATGTGTTCAACCGTCGTATCGGAAATTCCTCTCACTTTCTTCTGCAGGTAAAAAATGTACACACCACATACTATTGAAGCCCCAATAAAACATGTCGCCCGTTTTACTGAATGTTTTAATGGCGATGATTGCCTGTGACGTCATGGTAAGTAAAAGAAGGATTTCTTGTGTTAAGGAATTTACTTTCTATTTAACGATGTTTTATAGATACTTGACTAACTATGAATCAAAAACCATAAATTATTTTAAAAAAATTAAAAATAGTCCTACTAATTCACAAAATTACACATTTTTCATATTGAGGTAGTTTTTTTGTAAACTTATTTCTTCTAAGTACTCTACAACTTAAGCTATTTTACCTATTTATTAAAATGGTTTTAAATTTTCCTGCCAGGATTTAGATTAAATAAGTTCATATTAGTATACGTCCATCGCAAATTGGAAACAATAAAAGCTTATATAATAAATAATGTCAATGTTATCAAGGCGTAAATAGTAAATTGACTATGTAAACTCGTCAGAGGAAGAGGGACATTATTATCACTAGATAAATAAGAGCTATCACAGGGTAAACTGCTTATCTTGTTCTTTTTATTTCTATTTCGTGCATTGGTGTCTAAGTCTGTACTCAGACTGCTTCTGTGTGTCAAGTAAAGATACAGCCCACTTTCTAAAAGCTTCGAAATTTACAATTAGTCGAAGTTGTTAAAGGAGAACCTCATTTTATTTGCCACCAACAATCTAATTAAATATGATCAAGATAAACAGGATGAGCTGAATTAACTAAATAAAAAAAGGAAGACAAAGTATGTATATACCACCATGGTTTGAATCGAACCCCGTCATCTGGAGTCGTTGACAAGAATACTAGTGCACAACTGTGCCAACAATTTGCCACTATTATGTTGCTAATGGACAGAAAATAATTCAGCATGTAAAATGCAGTACGATCAAAGCGCCGTGAGATACTTCTTGATGCAACCTGCTTGTCAATTCTATAGCGCAGGTAACATACAAGTAACGGCGACTTTAATATACAAATATCGAGGATATTATTGTATTCATTTATTTGAGATATTTAATGTTTACTTTCTGAACAGACGGAGTATTCAACACACGACCTATTAACTAACCTAATTCTATAACAGACACAACATCCATCCCCCTGCCGTTAATTCATTACTTGGAAAGGGAAAACCCACATTTCACCGATATCAAATTTTAGGCCATGGTATACATCAAACCCGGTACCCTGAACCCAGCAGACTTACACACTACATTCTGATATAAGTTGTTGAACTCTTCTCGCAATAAATCACACACACTGGATCAGATCTACAAGGTTGTGTATTTAATATCTTTTCATTTTCCGTTTTGCTATCTAATTGCCCCCATGGTGTAAGGGTATTGCATCTGGCTCGGAGTCTATGCGTCCTGAGTTCAATTGCTGGCTCTAAATTGGGTATTCACCTCAACGGTCACCAGTGTTTGTTTTATAATCATTATGTTAGTTATATGTGTTTCCACTGGTTCCACACCCTCAAACTATCAACACCACCTCATCTCATCGAGACATTTAAAAGGATGTACTATCAGTACATTCCACCGTCCCTTGGACAAAACAACAGGACATTAGTACAACTTTATATAATTAGTCATTATATAAGGTTTTATCATGAGTTTTTATTAATAGTGGTATTTAAGTTTGTTTGTGATTTGTCTCTGTTTGTATTTTGTTTATATAATCTACGTAAAACTATCCAACCATAATTAAAGTATCGCATTACACTTGAGTGGTTGTTTTCCAAACAATTTCATCGATATCTTTTAATTCTTACGTTTTAGTTCACACTGCATCGACAGCTCAGTTCCTTAGATCACGCTACTGTTGTAGTCGGAGGGAACAGGATGAGGATTGGATGGTAAAAAAGTAAATTAGTATTTGTCTTTAAAGAGGTTGTACATTTTTAAATTAGTCGTTTTTTTAAAATCTTTGAATCTTATTACCGGTTAAGCTGACATGCCTTATGGACCTATTATGTTAATAACCTATGTATGAGTAAATTTAAAATAGAGAAAAGGTACCCAAACTTGCGTGGAATGAGAGTTTAAAACCATTTAGAATAAACATTCTCAACACCCTCGGCTGGGATTCGAACCTTGTCCGTGCCATTATCTTTCTGGTAATTGTGAGAGTGACGCATTATACGATGAGGCCATCAAATCATGTTTAGACAATTGTTCTACTTCTTGTTAAGGACCCCCCATTTATTCATGACATTTTAAAATAATGTAATCATTGGTAAAATTAGTAAGTATTATCGCCTTTCGAGTTGTTGGAGTGTGTTTGTGTGTGTCAGGTCTGTCCTAGAAGTTAGTTTGTAAGTCGTGCGCAGGGATAATCATTTTGATCAGAAATTTAAAACTAAATACCCCTAATCAAATAAAAATCTCTTGTTTTTTTTGTTGGTCTAAAACCTTCCCCAATATTTAGGAAGATACCATTAATCTGTGTTTATAGCGCCGTGAGATTGTTCTAGATACAACCCTCCGTTCATATCTGTGTGGTAGGAAATATACCTCTTCATTGCAAGGGGTAGTTCATGATTACGACCGTACTTAGCACAGCTGGCCACACAATATTTTGTTGAGAAAATCCAAGTTGCATATTAAAGAATGGTTTAATAGTTTCATAAATCAACCTTTAGGTTAAGTTATGCAATAAATCGATGTTATAAAATTTGCGTTAGTAACTAAATAAATAGAAATAAATATATAACCAAAGAGCTATTTCCCACTTGACGTAGTTAACTAATAATATTAACTACAACCAACTTTTAATTTGAAGAACCAGTTTAGCTAGACTATATTGTGTGCATTCTCGTATTCATACGTCAAGCTCTTTGATATGCATGTCACTTTTAATTAATATTATAAAGTTTTAAAATGTTATCGATGTTGGCTGCTAAAAGTTTCCTCGTCTGAAGATTGGACTTTACACATCTGTTACTTTATTACAAATTTTTTAAAAAAAACTTTGACACGTGAGTTATGAACTCATAACATTTGGAAACAATCGCTGCTCTCTCAATAATCGGCTGACTAGTTGCTCCCATGAACCTGCTCACTGGGTCACGAGTTTTATTCACGTGACCATCAGTTCATTATCTAATTTGAAACTTTTGTGAGAACATTGTTCTTGGTATTGTCGGTAACAACTTGCACTGCGAAGCTACTTTTCACTCATTTACAAATCTTTGTTTAAAGTTTTATACCTGCTTCCCCCCAAATAACTTTCTTTCAAGTTGCCCTCTCTTTTCATGTCGTACACGTGTGTCTCGACCACGTGGGTTGATCAAAAGCTCGTCAAAAAACAACTAACATCGTCTCCCCCCCCCCCCCCCCCTCACCCTCACACGGCCCTAGAGTGGTCATCGGGAAAACATCTTTACACGGCCTGGTAAAACTTACGCTATTGTGTTAAGTTGAGATAGGTGTCATTTGGAGGAAGTGTACCCTTATTTGCGTAGAAATAAAGAGAGTGGAAAACTTCCAAACTAAATCAAGCCTCACTACACCTGACTGGGTAAAACCCATAAAACCCCTAAATCACCGTCATTGCCAGTTTAGTATATTGTGTGAATGATTCCTTAGACAATGCGACCATCGAAGCGGGTCACAAAGTTAGTGAATTATTTGTTCAAGGAGATAATTTGTGATAGTGGTAAGTAGTAACGTACGAGCATTGGCCTGGAGGGAAGATGGCGAACTCCAACTTTAAAACAACTAAACCTTTGTACAACCGGTTGAGGTTGAACCTGGCCTCACGATTCAGAGTATTGTGATCTTGTGGTTATCTTCGGGTGTTAAACATTGAGTCGAATGTATTTTTCTTTCGCACCGCGTCTTACTAGCAGTCTGGGATTTAACCATTAAATTAAACTATTTGAGTCGGGTTAAAAAAACTATAATTTAAATGCAATGCACCCGAATTTTTCTAATAAAGGAGTGGTAATTCATTCGAAGAAAAATGTGGTACACAATTTCAATATTACAATCCCCCTGTCTTGCATATTATTATCATTCTTTTGTAAATTTTTCAAGAATACTAAAAGATATATCAACATATCTTTCTGACATCCTGAAATAGTTTAATACTTTTGATTGATTTTTACTTTACATATTACTAAGAACCAGATGAAAAGTTTGAATGTTAATTGGGTGCACGCATAGCCTCCCACATCTTTTTTCCCTTCTTTTTTATGGCAACAATATCACTACAGCCTGTTCTTCATTCTTCATAAACCTGTAATAACCTAGTGTTTCACGTGTTGCCGACCGTGTGAAAGGTCACTTGCTGATTTAAACTTGACATACACACGTGTCGTCATATAAGTAGTCTAAACCAAGCAACAGATATATGGAGCTTTTCTTTTATTTCACAAAATAATCTTAATATTTAGGGTGCTCTTTTTTATCATATTTTCTTTTACCCTTACTCCACTTCATTTCTTCCACCCGCAACATCAGCAATTTCTTGAATACTATCACAGCTGAAATTTCTCCTCTTTATGGGATCTTGTATCTTTTTAACCCTCCTCTTCATCTTATTCTCCCCCTTTCTCCTCCCGACCTAACTGTTCCTCGTCTCATGATTTTATCTCTCGTGACACCACATGTTCCCCAAAATATAACGTCAGTACCAGCTAACACTTTCCACCCTCAATACACCCCTCCTAAATGGATACAGAATGGGAAACCGTGTGGATTAAAGACAAAAACCAAAGTGTAGAAATTTATTAAATTCAATATGTGGTTTGATGAATAATATCAAACTTGTAAACAAAGACTGAGTGGTAGACGAATGTGCCAGTATGAAGCAAAAGTACTAGATGATATGAAGGGGGGGTCGTATTAATGCCGGATTATTGGATCTTTCTGAATAAGGAGTTAGGACGAGGGAAATTGAAAACTACGGTTATTTCACCCTGTTAAGAGTCTAACTTCAACCTTACCATTAACTTCAATTTAATATATTGTGAATCCTAGTCTTCTTTACCAATATTGTAGGTGAAATGTTTCTTAAAAATACTATTGTAAAACAAAACTGATAATTTCATTTTCATTGGTCACGGAATAGACGCACCGTAATTAAATGTAAAAAACCATTGTTTCTGGTGTGTTAGAGTCTTATTCCTTTAATTATACATTTTAATCCATAATTTCGGCTTTGTTTCAAAAATGTGTTTCGCATTTGGAAAACATGTGTGTCTACTATCTTTTAGAAATCCGGGATGTTGAAAAGCCACTGGTGGCATCGCATTCTTCCATTTTCGAGCGACAGATTTTTCCATAAAGCTCTAGTACAGTACATTCCTCAAACAAATGTGTAAACTGCAACAAGGATCTGTATAGTAGCAACACATTTTTGATATTAATACCCGGGATACGAAATTATTAATTAAAAAATCTAAGACATTTTATTTATAAGATATTTTCTGCATTTATTTCTGTTTTGGTTTTATACTTACTAAATTTACACATTATGTTATTTCAATAACCACAATATTTTTTGAAAAAACACGACATTTGTTGCTTTTTGATGTTTTTTATTTAAAATATTACCAAAATGTCCCCTAGAAAGCAGTTGTTTGCTAGTAGCTTTCGTTAGTTCTAATAACAATAAATATAGTCATTAAAACACACACAACTACACACTCTCTTTTTGCAAATGATTAATTTGATAAAAATTCAATTTTCTAATAATACAGCTGATTATATAACTATTTGGTGTAATAGTTAAGCATTGATAGAAACTAATCACATATATAGTATTAAGATTTTTACTAACAGCATTAACATAAACTTACACAGATGGGAACGCGGGCTAGGGAGTTAGTTTCATATATATCATTATTATTATTATTATTATTATTAGCTCCGCGTCTTACTACCCATTCGGAATATACGCACTTATGCTAATGTGTAATGGAAGGGTGATTATGAGATGAAAATGAAGGACCTACAGTTTAACGTGGAATCCGAACCACGGTGGAGGCCTGGCATTCCCCACATTCACAAGATGCCTTGTCAGAGGTGAAGGAAGGGTTTGGTAATCAGATAAATCTGTGCCGGGACCGTGGATTTAACCCCGGCCGCCAGCACAGAAGTCTTACACCTTACCCCTATACCACCAGGTCACCCATATATATATCGTTCCACTCTTAAATTCCAATTCAAAACTTATTGAGATAATACTTTATATTTTATCCGCTTATAACATAATAAATATCGTCATATTAGAAACTTATAATTTAAACAAAGTTTGTGCACTTTGTGGTAAACAATTGAAATGTGGTTTCCGTCAATAATTCTATATTATTATTTTGTTATTATTAACAAGATTATTATTATTATTATTATTATTATGACATCACCACTAACAAACTGTTAAATGATATACATTTTAATACAAACACAGGAAAATATAAAAGCTTAGTGCATTTTCAAAACAACTTGAAAAACTCGATTAATAATAGCTTGAATGTGATCGCGTGGAATGTCATATCTCTAATAAAGAATTGGAGTGAAACTTATTTATTTTAAAATACGTTAGCTATTTTTTTTTTTTTGATATCATAATACTTATTGAAAAGAGGCTAACAAACTAACAAGTAAATTTTTCCAACATAGAAGGATATCACACATATCTATTGTAGGGATAACATTCGAGGTGGCGGAGTAATTTTATTAGTAAAAAAACGCATACAACTTCCATTTAAACCCATAAAATGCAAACCACTTTGGTAGAATTCAAGAGACACTGATCACATGTCAAAATAAAAAAATACAATATAATAACTTTATATAAATCACCTGTTAGAAAGATAGGACTAAATTTAATTCCGACACTATTAGTCGTAATAAATACCTCAATAAAAACCGGCAAATTTCACAAACAAATGAAATGCTCTCTTATTAAAACCATTTTCAAAGATGGGCGCCATTTAGACTACGATAATTACAGACCAATAGCAATACTACCAACTTGAGAAGTTATTAGAAAGATACATGGCTAACAAATTGACAGACTATTTAAAATAAATTCAATATAATAAACCCAAGGCAATATGGATTTCAAAAATATAATAAGCATGTTTTGGTTCTATTGACTTCAAAAAAGCGTTTGACACATTTGACATTGATATATTATTTAAAGCATTTAAAATGGTTTGAATTGTTGGAGCATACCTAGGATGGCTTATTAACTGGACTCAATCATTCTATGACTATCAAAAAACTGGACACAACAGACAGTCATACTTACCTTGGACTAATAATTGACAAACATCATAAATGGAACAGGCACATACAAAAACTTGAGAACAAACTAAAAGGATTGGCATGTTTTTTACCATCTTAGAATGTACTTGGATACCAAAACGATAGTAATAATATATAAATAATTAGTTTAATCATTAATATCGTATGGAATATCCATCTGGGGAGAAACTACAAAATTTTACACAATCGAAATTACACATTTGCAAGAAAAAGTCCTTAAAATTATATTGGGTACCAAAAATGTTAACAACATGATATACATTCAACATAAAATTTTACTTCTTAACCAATTATATGAGTACAACCTCTTTATAGGATATTACCATTCCGATAGATACAAGCAAATAAAAACACATTCCCTTAAAACAGCCTCAATTTTTACAAAGATGTGTATACAATTGGCAAATACTCTAATTACTATGGTAGACAGGAACTGAAATGTGCCATCCCCTAATTTGCTATCACCGACACTCCGAGAAATCCCCAATTAAGAATAGCGAAAGTAAAATTATAGACTCGATACTTCACGGCATGCTCCTAACAAGTATGTAGATATTTTTGAGTGGAAATGTTATATGTGTAAAACTTTTAGTTTTTTAATTATTTCACTATCAACATTTTTATTAGTATTTTTTTTAAATATCTAACTGAAAGACCTGAAGATATATCTTTACGTACTTCCGGATTAATAAATAAATTATTTATGTAATTTTCTTTTAAATCCTAAATAAATAAAGTTCGATTGTCATTAATAATAATAATAATAATAATAATAATAATAATAATAATAATATAATAATAATAATAATATAATAATATAGCCTTAACGAAGTTTAACTAGATACCGCACAAATTCAAGTTTGACGATCATGTTGGGGATTGAATTCTACATGTCGAACTAAGTTAAGTTGAGCTCAGAGTTGACTTGTAGCAAGACTGGGGAGGCGACGTGTAGATATCAGAGAGTGGATCGTACGTCTCGCTGATTTAGCCTCGTGGACGAGACTTGTTAGTGGCCGTGTGGAGTGAATAGAAAGAGGATTTATTTGTACAACACAATAATAAAGTTCAGGAAAACACGATATCATTGAGTGTATCTTTCCTGTTTGATCCCTGTGTTTGTCTAAGTGGAGATATCTCACCGAGCAGTGGCGATTCACGAGGTTCATTTATCTCGCCAAACACCAAGTAACGCTGCACCAAAGTAATGACAGACACAACACTAATGTCCTACGACTGTTAAGACATATTTCGTTGTTAAGTTTAAATCGGCGGTAATTTATTTTTCAAATAGGACTTGACCTTACATTTCCGGGTATTATATTTAGAAGGATATGTTAACAGTCCTAAACTAATCAATGTTATTATATTTATACAACTTATGACTGTGTTTTTGCTTGAAATTCTTTACATGGCTCCCAAACTCAGTTGCCAAACGTACCTGAACGCCATAATAAGGTTTTAAACTCATTTAATTGATTATGGCCATGATTCTAACCCTGACCTGATTACTTAAATTGACTAAATGTTGTGTGACATTAAGAAGAAAAAAAAAAAAATATATATATATATATATACTTAGTTGACATAGCCCTTCAGTATTAAACTTTAGCTTAACAGTGTTGTGCTCTTCAAGGCTATTTGCGGTCAAATTCAATAACCAATCACAAATAAAGTGAAGTTTTTGTTCTCCCTTGGTAGTTTCCAAGAATAAATTCAAACTATTCTTACAATTTCTTAAATATAATATACCCAAGACGATGAAGAATTTTATCTCAAGGCAACTTGTTCTTATTTTATTTTAAATATTTCAATGGATAAAACAAGCTTTAATTTTTGTTCCGCTTCATATTAAGTTACTCCATTTAACCGCTCCAGGCGTTGTTCGTAATTATCAGGATAATACAGCACCTAATTTACTGGTGAGGGTTTTAATATTTCGGTTAGAATTAAAGCCAGTTGTACAGAGGTAATTTTAATAATTTTCCTGGAACTCCTACGCAACTGAAGAAGAACTTTCTCTAAAATTATACCATCACCATATCTACACAATTATAATTAATTATCTGAAAATACTTATTAACATGATACGATTTTTATATTAAGGCCCTTTTAAAAAATAATATTTTTTTTGCAGAAAATTTTAAAATCTAATATTGTTTTGCTTTTTATTTATAGGTACTAATAATATCACTACACAGCCATTGATTCAGATCATGTGACTTGACGTATGTATATATGACAATAGACCTAGTCTCTTTTATCACTGTAAAATAATCCCCTTTATATGTAAATAAGACTTTAGTAAAGCGCCGTGTAGTAATTATTCAATGGAACATTTTTATTCCATTTAATTTCGTATTTATCTTAGATTAATTGAAGAGAACACAATTTTCTCTGTAGACACGAACAGTAATTAAATGTAAAAAAACACTAGGTTCTGGTGGGGATCGAACCCTCTTCCTAAACCTGTATAAATTTGATTAAATTTCAGCTTTATTTCAATAAAGGTGTACTAAAGTTTTAAACACACCTGTCTACTATTTATAAAAAATGTCCGCGGGCTGACACTCTTAGGTAGGCCTCTCACTCTACTGAATCAGAGCGACTAATTTGCGCATCTAACTCCTCAACGGTACATGGCATAGCCACTTATCCTACCGCGGACATTAAAATATCAGAATAAAATAACATATTTATATTGCAACAAAGCTCTGTATCATAGCAACATATTTTCAGGTATTTATAAACGAGATACAAAATTATTATTTATTATACAAAAATAATTCTATTTAAAATACTTAAAATAATCTACTACATTTTTTTTATATTTTTCAGTATTCAATAATCTGATATAATATGGTTTAACCAAATCTCCCCGTGATATCATCGTTTTAGAAAAACACGACATCTGTTGACATTTTATGGTTTTATTCCTAAATATTACCAACAATGTCCACTAGAAAGCAGTGAGACTACCTCTATGGTGCGAGCTGGTTGTCATTATTAGAACTAATACAGATAAAAGTAAGTAAATAACACAGTCATTCTCTTCTAGCAAATGATGATACATTTCTTTAAATTTACCTTTTTCATCCTTTCTATACCACTGTGAGTACAAATTTAACAGTTAAATTTTAATGCCATTATAGACATAGAATATAAATAAAACCCCTGCTATCATCAGCATCGACAAAATCGTAACGCTGTATACGAGGAAAAAGATGTCAGGTTTATTTAATTTGGTTTATTGTTGATATTAAGATCGGGGCTTGACCCTATACCGGGAGTAACGAACTTCCTTTTCCTTAAAGGTTTCACACCAATCTACCACTCAAATGCGTATTCCTTTCCTTCAAATATAATCTTCCCCGTAAATACTCATTTGTGCGAATTTATGTACAGCTCTCACGGTTTGTCGAAGGCTAAGCACACAAAATTAAATTATTGTTTTCAACATTAAATGTATATTAATTTCCGAGGACTACTCACTTTTATAAAAAGTGAATCAACTGTCCTTTCATCCGTGGAGATGACCTTTATGCTTTAATAAGATCTGTTAATAGTTCACCCATTCAAGTACTGCAAATAACGGGAAACCTCTTCTATCGGGGGAACGTTCCTCAACCCTCTCTGACGCGTTCATTCTACTCGTACAAGGACTCATCTAGCACAGCTTTACCGGGACCAACTTACTATCTGTAGTCGAACTAAAGACCTAGTGGGGAATAGAACCTGGGTTCATACAAGACGTAGCCTACAGCTCTGACACACTCGAAACATGTTACTCACTGTGGGAAAATATTATTAGTCAAACACTATTACATGGAAATATACAAATAAATTTAGTTTTATCTTTAAATCTAATTATTGTTATTATTTTTCGCCATTCTTTTCCTATAGATAATAAAATTGTTTCTTTTTGTCCGATAATTAATTCAGTTTTCGCAGTTCCTATCTACACATATTGAGGTCCCGGGTTGGATCTCTGACTCTTCCTAAATTTATCTGTTTAGCGATATGTCTGGACCGGGGTCTACCTCATGAGTATAAATGAGGCGCTACTTGAACAAATAAGTAGTAGCTCCGGTTTAGAAAACTGATATTAATAGTCGGAGAGCTCTGTGTGGTGACCACATAACACCCTTATTCACAAATGTTGCATTATCATGTTGGGGGCTCACACTATAACATTCCGTTGTAATATGTTACAATTGGAACCCACCCCATACTGACATGGACGCACGAATCGTAGTAAATCATACTACCCGTTCCAATATGTACATCTCAATTAGAATCCCTACAATAGTAATCTTTTCTGTTGTAGTTCATGTAGGTTGATAAGACATAATTAACAATGCTGGACAATATATTTCACTACCAAATCCAATTCTATGTTAATAGTTTGTACGTGTACTCACCAAATAATTCTGCCTGTACTAGTTAGCTGCATGGCTGGCCTACGCTGGACGAACTAACGCGACGAGTGGGGCAAGCGTGTTTCAATGTATCTACAAGGCGTCCCGACGCCTTCCTTACAACTGGCGTAGACAAGAGCTCTACACCTTTGACGACGACTAGGATCAACTACGATTCTGATCTCTGCTGGTGATAAGTAGAACTACCTATACAGCATCGGAAGATTGAAGAAACCGGCGAATTTTCTGACGGCGCCTTGTAAATATTTGTGTACGTGACTAAATCAAGACATCGTTGACGTCACCTAGCGTGTTAATGCATATCCCACCTACCCTTTCTGTGTAAAGAAACCACTATATAACGGCTGCGTATGTGTGGCCATATTGACTCTCTTACCGTCGACGATGGACGAAGGACCATTGTGCTCGATCTGGACAATGGCAGGATGAACCTGTAAATCTGTATCAAAACGTAACTATGGCGATGCGTGTCACGGACTCTAACTTAACTCTATTATATATTGAATATAAAACTTTAAACTTATCTCTTATAAATGGATATTATGTTTGTTCTAGTTAAAAGTTAATATGTTTGAATTTGCTGATAGTTGTATTGAATATAATACTTTAATCTTCGAATTTACGTCTCTTATTTGAATAATCGTAAAGTAAAATAATTAATAATATTTGGTTTTGAGTTAACGATGACATTCATTAATTATTTCTCGTATAAATATATTTTTCTAATGTATGTCCCATTAGGACATTTGAAGTATTATTTATTGTTTAGGTTCGTATTCTGAGTCAGGTTCAGATAGTCCCACGTGAGTTTGACTAATGTCAGTAGCCAAACTATCGTGTTGTGTAAATTTCCGTATATAATGTTTTTGAGTTAAAGTAACTTAACTTATATCTTCGTTTTCTGTGTATAACGAAACTTTCGTAATCATTTCAAGGTGCCTATTAGGCCTTTGTATTCTATTTTATATATATTGTTGTTGTCTCATACAGACTGAACCGTCTGGATAATGATTGGATTTCAAGTTTCTTTTTAGTAAATATACCTGCGACGAATTGTTGTGTCGCAGAGTTTAATTTCCAACATAACTTATTATGATATAATGAAACCATGTATTGTTATCTGCGCTCTTGTTATTATTTTGAATAAATTTCTCATATTTTTACTCTTTAATATTTCTCATAATTTCCCTGTAACTTGTTCCTTAGATTCACTCTCTCCCTTTTATTATTTTCATGGCTGGGTAGTATTAGGTCTCAGAGAGGGTGCAACAACACTATTGATGTTTTTTTTAAATATAACTTGTTTCATTTTATTTCCAATTTAATCTAGCTGTGGAGCGATCATGGTAATGGAACACATGCTGACCAAATTTTGCTAATTGGACCCACAGCTCTATGGCTCTGAGGTAACATTAATTGCTATGTTTTGTCCACACTTTACGACGTATCGATATTTTTGTTTGCTGATACACAAGTAAATTCGCTGTATATGGATATGACTCTCTACGATACAACTCTTTCGAGAATGAAATAGAGCACTTTCTGTGGGAGACTGGCCCTTTTATTGTACCTTTACAACCACTGGTGACCTTGGTTGGAGGGTTTTGGTTGCCCTTGCCCTCTTGGCTGTATCCTAACCCTCTCTAAAAGTTGATTGCTTTAATCCCTGGCGACAATATTTTCTTTATAACTTCCGTGCTCTTATCGTACCATTGGCTATCAGCAATATAATATATTCTAAGGCAATGGGTTTTCTATAGTGGTGGGGTAGTAGTGTGTTTTCAAATATTGTGGGTA